>CM040246.1:168003698-168403698 GCA_022545495.1 Chrysanthemum lavandulifolium
GTTATTTATTGTTTTATTAGTTAGTTATTAGTCTAGTTTAGCATAGTGCAACACCGTGGAGGAAGGACGGTCTTTACCCATCAGATACCCGATCCACGTGCCGATAGGAGGTCGTATTTCTTGTAATTATAAATACCCCTTCCATCCATGGAAGGGTGGTGCTTCTCATAATCTAATATTCAACATTTGTGTAAACCTCTAGCAAGAACACTCTCTCTCTAACTTTCTCTCTAATGGCAAACATGTATTTTGATCTCCCAAGACCACCGTAATCATCAACACAATAATATTTGGATCCCAACAAGTTACTTAGTAGATGTGGTTACTAGTAGGATCTTATGCGTAGGAAGCTTAGGCGTAGGATTCCTTAGGCGTAGGATCTTATCGCGAGAAAGTATCTTACGCGTAACCTGCTTATGCGAGACAAAAAGTTACTCGTAAACCTTACGCTGAATTGTGAAGTTATGCGAGAGTTACCGTGAAGTTTTAGCTTATGCGTAAACTATGGTTAAGAACCAAAATCCTTTACACCGTCACGCCGTAAGGGATATCCACAAGTCAAGTGTTCCACACACTTATCTAAGTGAGGGAAGCACCGAGTAATGCTATTAGCACCAAGATTCTTCACCAAAAGTTACGAGTAGAACCTTATGAGTAGTTGACTTTCTTACGAGTAGAACTAGGGTTTTGACCTACTCGTAAAAAATTTCCAAAGGATTCAACCAATTTCTCTTGCACAGATAGCCTTAAAACACTCAAATAACACAAAAATGTTAACCTTTTTCACCCAAAGTGCTTAGAAAAGTTACGAGTAGAAATGACCAATGAACCAAAAACGAGCTTAAAAATGATGAAAACACGTAAAGCTTCAAACTTTTGCAAAAACTGAAACTTTAGCACCAAATAAACCTTAAACCACAAGAATCTTGAATTTTTGGTGAAAAATGAAAGCTTTAAGCGTTTCAAATATGTAAAACGTGAGCTTATACGTAACCCTTCAAAACAAACACAAACACTCCTAAACCATTGTTTGGCGATTGATACCAATTGTAAAGCCCCTTTTATCACATATACCTTATCACTTTAACAAGTAAACCCAACACAAACACGTAACAGTTATGTTATACGAATAGAAAGATAAAGAATAGAACTTGGTGACTTGAATGATATATAAGGCGTGTATGTTTAGAGAGGTAGAGAGAAGAAAGATGAACCAATAAGTTGTATATTGCTTCAAAGGAAAAACACACACACACACACTTTCAAGCACACCCTCAAATGACATACTTGAGGGTATTTATAGTAAGAGAGGATGATGCCCTCAAGGCTTGGCCATGGGCCTTGAGATGAACTTGGATTGGGCTTGGGTTACACGACCTAGACAAGGCTAGCTTAACTTAACTAATGCCCAATTAGCTTAGCCCAATCCACGAGCCCGTTGACTATTCTATCACGATATCTAACACACATTACAAAGTTCCTAATCGTGAATGACCATCACTTCTAATAAAAATAATCAAGGCTAACACATGTGTTTTGATCTTTTCAATTCAGGTCAAATTAGTGTTAGAGTAATAAAAACTCAAGTGTAGGGATGTGCCTATAAATCCCTATCATTTTGATGTTACCGTAGAGGATGGTAGAGTAAAAGTGTATAAAAAAAAATCAAAAAAAAAATAGAAAAAGAGAAAAAGAAAAAAAATAGAGTGTTAAAAAAAATTAAAAAAAAATTAAAATAAAATATGGGCTACCATCCTACATCTATCTTTAATTTATGTTTGTTTGTTTCAGTTATCTATCGAGTCTTGGCTTAGCAACGCCATTCTTCGCATGCTTGTAACATAAAGATTTTTGAATTGCCACCACTAAATAGCCTATCCCACCAAACCCTTTGTTTTCCTACCGTAATCCTAACATTACAACCCTTTAAAAGACCTCTTTGATAGTCTTTCCTAGGTGCTTACGCCAAAGCGATGGAGGTTTGATCTAGTCTCAAGCCTATGGTAATCTATGTACTAGGACCGGTTAATGAGTGTTTATCTTCCATTTCAACTTGTTATATTTCATATACACCGAGAGATGTGAGTATCCAAACACCCCATGTGAGGTGCTAGTATGTAATTCGTGCTTGTTATGACTTTTTGGGGCTTATATGTGTTGTGGATTGTTTTAAACCAATGCTTCATCACCCCTAACTTATAAATTAATTGGCTAAAAGCACATTTGCTTGAGGACAAGCAAATACCAAGTGTAGGGATATTTGATAAGGTTTTAAAATGTACCTTTTGAGGGGTCATTTAAGCCCTTATTTGATCACTTTTGTATCCGTTATTACTTAATATCGCTCCTTTTCACTTTTAGGTATCTTGAAGGCAAAATGTGGAATGACACTTATTCGCACGAAAAGGCGCGAATATACGAAGAAAATGGCCAAAGTCAAGAATCGAGACACTCAGTGCTTTGGAACCGAAGGGGCGGCCAGTGTTAATCTGACGCCGTCGCATCACTTTTGTGACGACTCAAGAGCCAAATTGCTTATTTACAAGTGACGGTGTCGCTTTAAAAGAGTAGGTCGTCGCAACTCGGGCGGCCTAGATTTGATCCGACGGCGCCGAGATCGAGGGGACGGCGTCACAAGCATAAGGTGACGCCGTCGCAAGACTAACGTGGCCAAGACGAAACCCTAATGACGGCGACCACGACGCCACAAATCAAGGGTGACGCTGTCGCGAATGTAATCTTATATATAGAATCCGAATTTTTAGTTTTCGAGTGTAGTCTTTTGGAGTAAAACCTAAACCGAACCAAGGCTGTCTTGTACAGTATTTTAGGGTTCTAAACCCTATCTTACATCAAGATAAGTGTTTTACTTCATTAATTTAATTATGTCTTCAATTACTTGTGTGTATGCTTGCATGTTCTCCATGTCCGGCTAATTTACTTGTGTGTTTGCTTAGGGAATATGAAACTTAATTATTGATTATTGATTGGTTGTCTCTTATCTTAATTGTTAATGATCTAGTAATGCGATAGGTCATCCGTTGTGTAGTTAATGCTTGATTAATCTTTGTGAACCTTAGTTTATAGCACCTAGAGTTGTTGTAGGCTAAACCATCCAAAGAGTACCTTAGAGTTAAAGTTTATAAATCCTAGAGACTTTGTAGGCGATAACCTTTGGTAGTTTCAAAGAGTTAGGGATAAACGCATACCCTACGACCTTAGACACACAACGCGATTAAGAATAAGGACGTGACAATTCAACCATCAATAGGAGATAATTAAGGAGTAGTAAAACCTAAGTAAACACATCTTTAAACCATCATACGAGCACACAATAATTAGACATAGACTACCCTCACCTTAGTTAATTAGATAATTAGATAGTAGAAGTAATCGGTAGAAATACCAACCCCCAAATTCAAACCCCGAGATTCGTACCTTTCTATTTCCAAAAAACTATAAAAAGATAAAAAATAATCTTCCTCAACCCCAACCTTAGCGTAGTAACCTCTCACTAGCATTCCTATTCCCCTAGAGAACGATATCAATTCCCGTGGCTTACCCTAATACTACACTACAACAATTAGGTTCACTGCTTAGGGTGTTGAAAAACTTGCTCGACGAAAAGGAAGTTCCTTTGACCCCGAACGCGCTGCGTAAGCGTATCACGTGTTCTGCAATACACTAGAAGGCATCATACGAGGTCGTGAACCTAGTTCCATCCTTTTGAAGTAGTGCCCTTTTCCTAGCCATTTCTAGATCATAGTTCTTGTACAAGTCATTCATATCATATGAATTTTGGATTTTAATGCTCGGTTTAGACACTGTTTTCGAACTAATCCTAGAAGAGCTAGGTGTAGGTGTAGCTACTTGTTGAGGTTTAACAGAACCAGAAACATTTTTCTTAGGCAAATACGGTGAAGTGGCTGGTTTTGTCAAAACTTGTTTCGCATCATCTTGGGAGGAAAACTGTGTTTTTGATAATTTTGGCCATTCAGATCTAAACACAGTCGGTTGTCTAACAACTGATTGGTTTCTAAGTCGTTGTACAACTGGTTTCCCAAGACTGATGTTTTTGCAAACTTAGTGTTCACACTCTTCCCTGCAGTTTTTCTTAGCTCGCTCTTTAATGCTGTAATCATGAAACCCTTATCCTGAAGTTGAGCTTTGAGTTCATCATGTTTGGCTATCAAGGAAGCTGCTTGTTCTATATTCTTAGTCCTTGTATCTTTGATAGAGCCACACAAGTCATTGTGATGCTTTTTCTAAGTCTCATTTTCTTTAAGTAATTTAGCCACATAAAGTTTCAATTCGATGTTTCTTGTTTTAATAGCATCAATATCATGTTTAGTCTTGAATACATTACTTTTCTCATGCATATCAAAAATCAGTTTCTTCAAATTGTTGATTGTCGAGTTTTTGGCTTGAAGCTGAGCCTTCAAAGTTTTTATTTCAAAAAATTCACGAAATTCAGGAAATTCTGGATTCTTACATGGTTGATTAATTTGAAAACTTTCCTCCTTATGTTGTATTGCAGTTTCAAGTGAAATGCAATGTTTTTCAAGTTGTGAGAATCTGTTTGAAAGTTCATTATAAAATTCTTTTTCAACCATATCATTTGTTTTGAAAACCTTAGCCTCAGACTCAGCCTCAAGCAAAGACCATTTCTATCGATCAAGTTCAGCATCCTATCAATTTCTCCTCCCTTATGATCCATATTTGTTGAATCATGAGTGATATTGCTATCAACCTTTTACAACACATATGTGTCATAACTGGATTCAACTTGATCAGTATGTTGATGGTCATTAGTGGGGACATTATGTTGAACAGTTAAATGTACCTCAACACATTACACATTGTCATTTGCTGGTGTGATATCTGCATCCATACCATGTGCGATATGAGGCACTAAACTGCTGCTTGTATCATGCTTATCTGAATTTTTCCCACTACAATTAATGACATCTGATCCAACATCTGATGCTTTACTCGAATCAACATTAATATCTCTTGATTGCACTCGACTCTCATTTATCTCGATGTCATACTTGAGTTTGTGTTGTGCTTTCTCCTCAATGTGCTTCTTAACATTACCCATGTGCTGGAGTAATGTTTTTCTGAAGATGCCAAGTTCCATTCCAGTGTAATTAGCAAAGCACATTTCTGTCATTTGACAGTCATAATCCCAAGTGTATTAGGAGTTGATAAACGATTGAAGTTGTTTGCTGATCACTTGAAGTGCAACCATGGATCCAGGTTCTTGAAATTCATCTTTGTTAAATTGTTGTTCAAGTTGCTCTAAGTTCAAGAACAATGTGCCTGTGAATGTCTGTACATCTTGACTGAAGAGTGATGCAAACGCTCGTTCAAATCCTCCCTCGAATCCAGGTCCTTCTAAAAGTACCTTGAGATGTGAATGAAGTAGTCGAAAATTTTCCATGCAACTATCCTTTGCATTATCTTGCACTAGTTGCAACTAGTGCAACTCTCTCTCGTGTGAATTCGAGCACACTGATATCATATTATCATTATCCGATTCAACCACGTTTATCAGTTGTACATTGTTGGGTATCTTATGTTCATCAATCACGTCGTACAATTTGAGTATCTTAGATACAACTGAATCTGAAGTGTTATGCATGATGTTAACGTGCACGGTATTTTACAAATCTATGATATAAATGGAGAAATAGAATCTTTAGCGGGATATTACAAAATCAAGAAGAAACCGTTAGACAATGACCAATTGAACGTGTTAAGCTAACTGATGGATCAACACAATGATAGAATATTTTGTGTTAGGAGTGATGATTGTTTGAAGGATTAGTTGAAATATTGTTTGGTTGTATGTTGTTGATGCGAAATTTGATTTCAAAACATAAAGACCTCAATATCTTCTTTTCGAAGCGGTTATAGGCCTCGAAGGTTGACCCGAATGGACTTTAGTCTTGCTGAGTTACCATTGATGAAGCTTTTTGTGATAAAGTTGATGTAGGATCGATTCAACGATAAAGGAGTTGTGTTTGATGAAGATTAAGCACGATTGTTGTAGTGAAAATTTGGTCTAAAACTTAAAAACTTCAATAACTTCCTTTTGGAGGGGATTTGGGCCTCGAAAAATTCATTTCACAACATTGTGGTGTGTGGAAAACTAGAAGGGGGGGTTGAATAGTTTTACCAATTTAAAACTTCCTTTTAAATATTTAGATCGACTTATGTCAATCTATTTGGTTGTTTATGTTGGACGTTGATAGATAGATATATAAACGTGTAATGAAAGATAAAGAGTAAGAAGCACATCACCACGACACAAGTTATTTATAGTGGTTCGCTACAAGGACACCTTCCTTGCCCTACTCCACTCCCGAGTCACCTACTCGAGAGTTCGTAAGCACTACACCAACTCCTTATGGCGGAGAAGCCTTCACAACGCCCCTTAACCTTTTTCCAGACAAAGCTAAATACCGAGTTCTTTCACACCAAGGCGAACCACACCTAACACAACGTCGCCTACCCTTTATACGGTGCTAGGCTAACCACCAAGTTCTTTCACACCAAGGAGAACCAATCCTATCACAACGTCACCTACCCTTTATTAGGTACTAGGCTAAGCACCTAGTTCCATTACTATGGAGGAACTACTACCCTTCACGACACAACACCTAATCTCAAGGAGATCTACTCCTTGTTACAACACCATCAAGGATATCACCATCCTTGTGAATAAACAAATACTTATATGTATAATGATGCACCTCATGGATTATACGACCTAGGCATTCTTCCCAAATGCTACTTGATTTGATTCTTCGGCATCCTTCTTTGACACAACGCTTGGCACCCTTCACTAATGCCTTTGACACAACGCTTGGCACCCTTCACTAATGCCTTCGTCTTGACACCTATAGCATTCTTCACTAATGCTCTTGACACGAACGATAAGCACCTTTCACTAATGCTTTCGTCTTGACACTTTCGGCATCCTTCACTAATGCCTTTAACCCAACATCTATGGAGAAAGGAAGAACGATCAACAAGAGAACTTTTGTTGTCTTGATGATGATGAAGCATGGCAACTCATGGACTTGAGCTTGCACGTCTTCAAGAAGTGGTGATCTTTCCTTTAAGAGGAACCTAAAAGATCACACAAAAACAAAAGACAAACTACATAGATCACTTGGATATGAGGTTAGAGGGTTAGAATACTTGGGGGACATATGTGTGTAAAAAGATGAATAGAAAGGTAGAAATGACTCTCTATTTATAGAGATAATTCTCTACTGTTCCCCCGGATCCCACGGATCCCTTCCACTTGGGATCCGGCTAGCACAAAGCCAGGGATCCGTGGAACGCCCTCTTTACCCATGGGTATTTTTGGTTATGGGTCATGGGTTATGGGTTGATCCATGGTTTTCTTTGTAGATACAATGAACTTGGTTAAGTGGTATATATAAAACCATGGGTTATGGGTCAATACCATTTGCTAGTTTTACCCATTTAGTATGTACTTGTTTTACCCATTTTAGTATACTTAGTTTAAGTATATGCTAACCCAATATGTAAACACTAGTTGTTGTACATATGTATTTAAATCATAAAACACTTATACTTGTTTTAGTGTTTTATGTGAAAACGTAAGTGTGTTAGAAACTATTAACTCAAACTATTTACGTACTCTATTTGTTTCGTTAAAATGATTTTACGTTTGTTATCGACAAAACATTAGAAGATCGTAAAATATAAATAAATGTTTTACGGCTTATTTGTATTAACAATCTCCCTTTTGTTGATGACAAAACATAAAATTATTTTAAGGAAAAGCTAAAATTGTAAAAGTTTGAATTTGTAGTTTTACTTTCTTCTCCCCTTTTGTCGAAACAAAAAGTGTTAAAAGAAACTAACACAATTTTTATAAGAAAAGTTATGTAAAAATGTAAAGAGAGCAAGTGACGGGAATGGTACTCGTCTTAACTCCCCCTTGACGAGTCCATCCCTTTGAAAGGGGCGTCAAGGACATGACGTAAAATAAACTAATTGTGTTTGCAATTAAGTTTGAAAATGGTTCGTCTAAGTGACGAAAACGTGCTCCCCCTTGAAGATTGCAAAGATGCAATGGGGTATCATGAAGTATAATCCAAAAACGGATTAATGTTGCAAATGTTTTGCAAATATCGTTTGACACAAAGCTCCCCCTAGCTTTATGGTGTCTAAATCTTCATATGCTAATTTGAAAATCTACAAAGTAAAGGTTAGAAAACAAGAGTATAATGCATAATCACCTGCAAGTAAAAGTTAAGTTAGTAGAAATTTGTGCTTCTGATCCACGGATCCCACGGTTCCCTTCTTGGAGGGATCCGTCTAGGTATTTGGGAGGGATCCGGCTATCTGTTTGATAGTTTCTTCAGCAATGAGAATGTTCCATTCAATGCTAATGAAGATGTGAAATAACAAGCACAATGCACTAAATAAATATAGCATATAGATATTCATTCAATAAAAACAAGAGATAATCGAACAAATCTCTAAAACAAGAGAATGAACTAGCCAAACAAGTGCTACTAATGCTAATGAGTTACCCCAAACTTAAGATTCAATTAAAAGCTTAATGATGATCAAGGATGAGAACAGTTTCCTAAATGTTCTCGGTTTGAGCTTGTAGTTCATGTATCAATCTATCTAGTTCTTGTTTCAATCTTTCAGCATGTTTACAATGATAGCAATCCTTGTCATGGTTTTGAGTTTCTTGAAGTGGAAGTTCAAGTGATGTGGGTTGAGGATCTTCAAATGATTGTGAGGTGGCTCTAGGCACTAATGATGTTGGTTTAGTTGTGGAGGGTATGTTTGGTATAGTAGAATTAGGTGATGAAATCCTAGTGGGAACACTCTTCATGGGAATTAGTTTGATTGGTTTCCTTGATGTGGGAGAAATCCTAGCATTGGTGGACTTAACCGGAGATGATTCGGTTGAGGAAACTTCATGTATGATTCTAGCAAGTTTCTTGGGTGGTTCTTGAGTGGATGAGTTAGCACTAGGAGCCTTAGTCATAGTGATGATGGTGCTAGCGAGAACTTCTTTAGTTGCTGATTTTTGAGATGTGATTGAGAGTGGTGACTTAATCCTAGGGTTGTTTGGTTTATAAAGGATAATTTGAATTAGGAAATTAAATTCTTGGCCACTTAGAGGACTAGGCATGCTATTGGGGTTTTGATCAGCTCTAGGAGTATAATTAATGAGTGCTAAAAGTAGTTAGAGAACCAAAAGGTGACTTGGATTCGAATATGGAAGCTGATTTATGCATTCTGCATCTACGGATCCCGCGGATCCCTCTCAGCAGGGATCCGCCTGATTAAAGACCAGGGATCCGGCCATCAGACAGGTTTTAGGTGAAATGATTATGCTTTTGTAAGATTTATTATCAATGGATTTTGAGGTTTTGACTTAATTTTGAATTCATTAGCAGTTGGATATCTCAAATCCTCAACCATAACAAGTAATGGTGCTTAATGATGGTTTTGGCTAAGAAAATTGACCTTGGGTAGTCTAACTATATGTTTGACAAGGATTCCATTTAATTTGATGTGGAGAAATGGTGATACCAAGTCCTAAAAGTCAGATGATGTCCTAGGGTAAATTTACTAAAATCTTTAAAAATAAAAAGAAATGAAAAACTAGTTTTTGGTCCTAATTTTAAGTCAAAGATGATTGAGATCAATTTGCTTAAAGTTGAATGGTAGACCAAGCTAAGTGCTATCAAATGTGATAGATAATGTGTGAGTGTTGGAGCGGAATTATGGTGAGTTTTGACTAGTTGGAAAGAAAAACAATATTTCAAAAATATATCCTAGATAAGCCATGGATGAGAGTGAGGTTTTCAACTATTGGCGGAAGACTTAGTTGGCTCTAGTGTCTTGTGTTTGACTTGTTTGAGGTGATCTAGTGGACTATTATGATGTAGCCAAATTTGTTTTGCACATCAGGTGCATACGGATCCCGCGGTTCCCTTATGGGAGGGATTCGGCTAGTTCAAAAGCTAGGATCCGCCAACTGCATATCAGAGAGCTTTCAGAAAATGTGCAACTTTGCACTTTATAGTAAATGCTTTTCCTAGTTGTTTCTATAGGGACTAAATGCAAGAACACAACTAATATAATTTCTATCAAAGTAGGAAAAGCTGAAATTTCTAGAATGAGTGACAACGACCACACCAAGAGGTCGTAAAATCTCATTTTCCAAATACCTAAGTTAGGATGTTTAGTGCCAAGATATGGCAATACCTACATACTACAAGCATAGTTTAAATTGTTTACAAACCATTGTTTGAAATTGTTCATCATGCACTTGAGTCCTAAGACTTTACCTTTCTTTTTCCTCCTTCACTTCTTCACCCGTCCTCCACTTTTTATCAAACCATCTTCACTTCTTCTTCCTCAAGAAATTGGCGAAGCATTTGAAGATTCCCTTGGTTTGTTGCCATTCAGGTGATTCATTGGGGACGTTTGGCAATTGGTTAATGTAGTCCAAGGGGTCAAGATTGATATTTTCGAGTGGGTTGCTACTACTCCCTTCACCTTCACCTTCTCCTTGCCTTTCCCTTTCGTCCGAGGAATCCATGGGTGGGTGTGGCCTCTTGCCTTCTACCATAAACCTTGTTGTTCTACCCTCGGTTAATGGTACCATAAGCTTATTGCAAAAGCTATGATCCAAGGATTGTGGGGAAGGGTCTAATGCAAAGATGAATTTAGCAAGACGGGTTAGAAGCATTGCATATGGAAGCACCATCTTGTCCATGCTTCTTACACTTTCCATCCTCTTGACCATGTAGTAGGCAAGGTTAAACCGAGTATTGGTCACTAGGTAATAGATCATAAAACTTAGACATGCGTTGGGGTGGTCCTTGTTTCCTACTAGGCATACCACATTTTCTCTTATCACACCTTCCCATTTCTTATACAACCCATACATTTCCGAAAGCTCCATTAGAAAATGATCCCTATAGATCACTTTTGACTTCCTTGTGACTCTTGATGGTGATGCTCTTGGCATGAACACGGTGTCCCTCACCGTGGTTGCTTCCGGGATCAAAGTGTTGTAGATATCATGTTGATCAACCATTGTGTGTAGTTGTTCCAAAGACCATTCATTTGAGTACATACAAACGCCATCATATGTAACCCCTAGAATTCTTCCAAGCTCCTCAAGTGAAAGAGTGTACTCATGTCCATTTATGGTGAATTCAATTGAGATGGACCCATCATCATTTCTAATTATACCCATAGTCTTGTAGAACTCAAGCACAAAGACCGGGAAAATTTGCTCGTTTATATCCAATAAACAATCAAACCCAATAGTTCCAAATACTTCCCTTATGTCGGTATTTGCAAGGAATGATGAATCAACAACTCTACCTTCATGAAAGAGTCTCCTTTCAAGTAACTTAAAGGCTTTTCTATCGTCCGGACTTAATCCATTTTTCCTATGGTACATGGGTATGTAGTGAGCGGTGTCTTGGTAATCTTGTTGCTTGTTGCTTGGCATGATGTTCCTAAACAACACAACCACAATGTGGTGTTAATTGTGAATAGTAACCTAGAGGGTTTGATCACAAATTTTCTCTCATCATCTTTGTTGAGTTCAAGAAATGTGTTTAATTTGTATTAACAATGTTAATTCTTTGATTTAGATTATCTTAGAAAACAATGTGGTGACAAATTATGGTAAACCCATTTGAACCCAACTCTTTAAGATGAAGAAATTGTAATCTTAGAAATCAAGGAATTAAATTAACAATGTAGTGAAGAATGTACTTACACAAGTGATTGTTAAACTTGAGAGAAATGATCAAATTGCTCCTATGAACAGTACCTGAGTTTTTGTTCGTGAGTCTTTGAGGTGAGTATAATTGTGGAACATCCACAGTGATCATTCTTGAGCATATACTGTCTTCTGTTGCACGGATCCCACGGATCCTTCTCTTTTGGGATCCGGCTAGTATAAACGAAGGGATCCGGCATGACAGAAAAAATCAGCTCAAAAATTCCTTGATAACTTTGGTTTGGGAGTTCTAAAATGCCTAGTGTTTTGGTGTTAAGGTTATAAAAATTTGTGGTTTGAGGTTTTGACGATTTAATACTATTCCTATTAGACGAGGTTCCCTTTTTAAGAATTAGTCATAATTCTTGGGAAGCTTTTCAAACATTATAATAAAATCATATTTTATCATAATATAAGAAGTTTCACATGGATATTTATTGACATAGATGAAGTGTCAATAAATCTTTTGTGATGAATAATGATTGAGGTTATCGAATAACCAAGATATCATTATTACAAGTTGATAATGAAGTCTATACAAATAAGTTAGAGAAACTTAATTTGATGAAGACTATAATATGAATAACTACTAGAACAATTACTAATAAATCATGCAACTAAGATTTTAATAATAACAGATAAAGGTAAGTAATTAAAGATCATACCTTTGCCAAATATTCTTTTTAAGAAAAAGAAGTATTTAGATATTTTTTGATTTTCTTGGAATCTCCAGATTTATGTTGTAAGAATACTAAACATTCTTTTTGGGAAAAGAAATATTTAGATAAATTCTTTATGCTCTTCTTGGTAACTCCAAATCCAAGTATGGATAATGCTTAAGAAAAAAAATGTTAGAGCATTCTATCATTGTCCAACAATAAAAAATATAATGATTTTTAAAATATGACAAAAGTAATCCTTCTTTGTAGTTTTCAAACATACATGGATCGTATCAAGTTTTTAAAGTACAACATACTCTAAGAAACTTGGTAACGAAGCTCTGATGCCAATTGTGGAAAACTAGAAGGGGGTTGAATAGTTTTACCAATTTAAAACTTCCTTTTAAATATTTAGATCGACTTATGTCAATCTATTTGGTTGTTTATGTTGGACGTTGATAGATAGATATATAAACGTGAAATGAAAGATAAAGAGTAAGAAACACATCACCACGACACAAGTTATTTATAGTGGTTCGGCTACAAGGACACCTTCCTTGCCCTACTCCACTCCCCGAGTCACCTACTCGAGAGTTCGTAAGCACTACACCAACTCCATATGGCGGAGAAGCCTTCACAACGCCGCTTAACCTTTTCCCAGACAAAGCTAAATACCGAGTTCTTTCACACCAAGGCGAACCACACCTAACACAACGTCGCCTACCCTTTATACGGTGTTAGGCTAACCACCGAGTTCTTTCACACCAAGGAGAACTAATCCTATCACAACGTCACCTACCCTTTATTAGGTACTAGGCTAAGCACCTAGTTCCATTAGTATGGAGGAACTACTACCCTTCACGACACAACACCTAATCTCAATGAGATCTACTCCTTGTTACAACACCATCAAGGATATCACCATCCTTGTGAATAAACAAATACTTATATGTATAACGATGCACCTCATCGATTATACGACCTAGGCATTCTTCCCAAATGCTACTTGATTTGATTCTTCGGCATCCTTCTTTGACACAACACTTGGCACCCTTCACTAATGCCTTTGACACAACGCTTGGCACCCTTCACTAATGCCTTCGTCTTGACACCTATAGCATTCTTCGCTAATGCTCTCGACACGAACGATAAGCACCTTTCACTAATGCTTTCGTCTTGACACTTTCGGCATCCTTTACTAATGCCTTTAACCCAACATCTATGGAGAAAGGAAGAACGATCAACAAGAGAACCTTCGTTGTCTTGATGATGACGAAGCATGGCAACTCATGGACTTGAGCTTGCACGTCTTCAAGAAGTGGTGATCTTTCCTTTAAGAGGAACCTAGAAGATCACAAAAAAAAAAAAAAGACAAACTACATAGATCACTTGGATCTGAGGTTAGAGGGTTAGAATACTTGGGGGAAATATGTGTGTAAAAAGATGAATAGAAAGGAAGAAATGACTCTCTATTTATAGAGATAATTCTCATCGTTCCCCGGATCCCACGGATCCTTCCACTGGGATCCGGCTAGCACAAAGCCGTGGATCCGTGGAACGCCTCTTTACCCATGGGTATTTTTGGTTATGGGTCATGGGTTATGGGTTGATCCATGGTTTTCTTTGTAGATACAATGAACTTGGTTAAGTGGTATATATAAAACCATGGGTTATGGGTCAATACCATTTGCTAGTTTTTACCCATTTAGTATGTACTTGTTTTTACCCATTTTAGTATACTTAGTTTAAGTATATGCTAACCCAATATGTAAACACTAGTTGTTGTACATATGTATTTAAATCATAAAAACACTTATACTTGTTTTAGTGTTTTATGTGAAAACGTAAGTGTGTTAGGAAACTATTAACTCAAACTATTTACGTACTCTATTTGTTTCGTTAAAATGATTTTACGTTTGTTATCGACAAAACATTAGAAGATCGTAAAATATAAATAAACGTTTTTACGGCTTATTTGTATTAACATGGTGAAACCTCACAATATTCAGGTCGTTCCAGTTGTTTTGACATGTATTTCACTGAAAACGGAGTTAAGGGTTAAAAAGTTATGGCCGTTTGAAGTTTTGACGTAAAAAGTCAACTTTGGTCAAACCGCAATATGTAAACCACAACCTGTGATAGACAAACCCCAGGATACAAAATGCAGAACTAAGCAAACCAAAAACCTCAAAACGCAATGACCTCAAATCGCAGTCTTGGTCAAATCACAGTCTTGGTCAAACCTCAAAACGCAATGACCTCAAATCGCAGTCTTGGTCAAGCCTCAAAACGCAATAACCTCAAATCGCAGTCTTGGTCAAATTGCAGACGGCATAATACCTCAAAACGCAATGACCTCAAATCGCAGTCATGGTCAAATCGCAATGGGAAAATGACAAACCGCAACAGGCCAAAATGTCGCTTTCTCAGATTTGTGTCTTTTTCCTTTTCCAGCTACAAACCAAACCTCAGCCTTGGAACTTCTCAAACCACAACAATGAATATCTAGTCCGTGTCTCAAACCGTAACCATGACATAACTTCAAAAACTTCACAAATACACCAAGAACGTCCACTAAACTAATGAAATACACCAACTAATCACTAAGGAAGACTCATACATCAACCCTAAACATGAAAGTACAAACATATAACAAATCTAAACATAAACAAGATCAAACCAAGGTGTTTCATCAAGAACTAGTCGAACCAAACTAAACCACAAAAACCAAGCTACAAATCCGAGCACCCACAATCTAAAAGATCAAACCATGGCTCTTGATACCAATTGTAGGATACTAATTAACATAAACAAGTATGGTTCATGTGGTTAGGTCGAATTTTAGAGAGGAAAGAGAGAGAATGGGAGTTCTAGAGAGAGAAAGTGAAAGAGAAATAATGAAGGTTAGATTAGAAGCTCCAACCATTTTCCTTAGTGAAAGAGGGTATATATAGTCTTTACATAAAGCGTCCCTACTTGGGTTGTGGAGCGAGCTGACAGTGGGGAAAGCCCCGACTCGACTCCACGGGTGTTACTCTAACTAGTCTAATACTAATAAGCCTACAAGCTAACTTATTGTAGACATAACTTGGGGTGACCGAGTCTTTCATATTGATTTTCGTAATCCTAACACAATACTATGTTATTGCATCCAATTTTTATACGTAATATGTTTGTGTTTGTGTTTAATAGCATTTACAAGTTTGTGTTTGTGTTTTATGTTTGTGTTTTATGGTTCGAACACTGTATACAAAGAAAATCGGGATCAAACGACCCCTTACATTCATCAACCATACATTTACAAGCTTACGATAGGGGAAACCACAACCCCTATCTACATCTACATCTACATTGAACAGGGGAAGCAAGAACAACAAAAGAAACCACAAGTCCCCAACCCCCTACTACCTACATTCATCATAAACAACAAAAGAAACCATCCCAGCCTCTAGTCCCCAAACCCCTCACATGTACATTTGCCTCACAACAAACTCAATCTTGGAAACAATGTTGTCGTTAGTTTGCTTAATCATCCTCATTAACCCCCTCACCCTTCGCATATCAGTTGTCTGAATCCTCCTAAGCTTGTTCACATTGGACCTTGCAACTCTCGAACTCCTTAAGTTTTGGAGCTTAGCAATCAGGTCCCGCCTAATTTGGATCATATTAGAAAGCTTTTGGCACCTATTTATCAATTCGAGTGCATGCTGAATGTCTTCCCCAACCTCTCGCTGGTAATGGGCTAGCATCATTTCCGATATGACAAATGAGTTACACGCAAGCAAGAGATAATTTCCGATAGCGAGACGTGTTACTAGTTAAGGAAATGATAATTTTTTTGTTAAGGGTGTGCGTTTTTCTGTTTGTGTGTGTGTAATGACGGAAGACTTTGACAATTTAATATGCAAACATGATAACTGACTTTGAAAATTTAGCTATTCAGGCCATGTCGCATTGATATCACAAATTTGGCGGCAATATGATCAGTGAAATGACAATAATGCCCTCATTGACGAGACATTTAACGAGAAACATAACGAAGGTAGCAGCAAGTAGCTCTCGGTGGCTTTTTTGCAAAAATATGAAACATTAAGTTCGTTTTTGCAATACTTTTTGTCTTGGTGTATGTTTTGCGCATTTGAACTACTTTAAGAACTGTTTTTGCAATTTACCCTAAAATAAGTAACAAATGATACAAACAATTAACCCATTTAGTTATTACAGTACAATACTAAGTAATCAGTAAACCCTATAACTTATATTTAGAAACCACAGGTTCAAGTTCATATTCATACAGTTTCCATATTTTTGTTACGCTAGTTGTTAAGATGAATGTCACGTCAACAAAACCTTACTTCCTCTAATTAAACTTAAATTAAGGGTTTTGTTATAAAAAGAATGTTTTATTTTATTGCCATATTCAAATATATTAATTACAAGTTTATTTAATGTATTTTTTGATTAATTAAGAAAGTTTGTCTTCATTAACTAAACCTTAATCTTTGCTTAGTAGGCACTTAATAGCAAAATCTTTAAATTAATTGACCAAGAGATTAAGATATGAATTTTAAAAAAACCCGTAAGGTTGTGTTTAGCAAGACACTAAAATAAACTTAGCCAAATCCTATACAAAATAAATTTGTTTGACTTTGAGCTAAAATGTCGTCATTCTAAACCCCCAAACAATCAAACAACAAATCGAACCACAGGTTAAAAAAATCCTAGACCAATTCACCGACTTATAGTTTACCAACAAAAACCAAACCCGTTACATTATTGCGTGATTTGCTTTGACCCGTTTATTATATTTTGAACCGACAATGAGCAAATATGCTGAATAAGTGATGGACAACATACGTATTCACTGAGAAAGTATGATATATCTGTATGGGCAGGTAGGTTGTTGTGTTTGTTAGGCTGAACAACGCTTATTGCTAGTGAAAGTTTTATTCTTCTGATGGAACGTGAGGAATGGCAATGGGGCGGGTTTGGGGCGGGGCGGGGCGGGGCGGCCATCCCCATCCCCAAACCCGATTACAAAAATCATCCCCAAACCCGCCCTAATTTCTATTGGGGATCTTATCGGGGCGTCCAATTGGGGCGAGATGCTCCCCCGAACCCGCCCCATTCCTCATTGGGTTTTTATCGGATTTTATTTTTTGAGCGCGATCCTCCATCATACTCATACCTTTCCCCGTTTATTCTTATTTTTACGCTATTAACAATATGATTTTACGGAATAACTTAAAGAATCGAGAACCCATTAATAATATATTAGACATTGGAATAAATCACAACTTTTTTAGAATATTATGACACAAAACAAGATTTTATGATCACACTTTGAAATATTACAACGATAAAATTAACAAAAGTTAGAGAATTATATTTAGGCACAATATTTAAGGTATATAGATATATGTATATGTATATGTTTTGGGGCGGGGCGGGGATAGTATGTCCCGTCCCCGCCCCAAACCCGATAAGAATCCCGTTAAGGCCTCAAACCCGCCCAAACCCGATAAGATGCCCGCCTGTCCCAATAAGTTCGGGTTTCGGGTTTCCCCGTCGGGTTCGAGTTTTTTTGCCATCCCTATCAACTAGAACTTAATTAGTTTTTCAAGATTATGATTCAATGACTTAAGAGATACATAACGGGTTATTGTAGTTCTGAATTGATTAAACTTTACTATCTGTTTTGAATAATCAACAATTTATTTGAGAAAAAAAGAAGTAACGAGTATAGTAGTTTTTAGAGATAATTACCTAGCAACGTATATGAGTTGTCACTTTTTTTCTAAAAGTTTCGTGTAGCCTTTTATTTTTTTTGCTATTATTATACCTCATAAATTTAGAATTCGATCTTTGTGTGTACTATTTTGCTCTTATATTTTGTAACCAATCTATTAATAACGAAAAGTTAATTGTTACGGAGTATTTTAATGCACAAAACACACAAAAAGGTCAAAATCAAAAGTTTAGAGTATAACATAAAGAAAAACGACTACACACAATTGAAAAAAAAAGGAATCAGATATATACCTAAAAAAACTTAAAAACTCGATATTTCCTCATAATGAGTTTTATTGCGTGATGTCTGATCGATTTTAAGCGTGTTTGGGTATATACGCAATATGAAGTTTTAGTGGGTATATATCAATCGATTAAGTTGATATATAACTGTAAATTCTGTATGATCCGTCAATCAATAATAATAATTCGTTTTTTATTACGATAACTTTCACCCTTTTAAAAATTAAATATCTCGAAACCGTTAATCGTTACGCGATAAAATTATAATCGTGGACGAGAATTAAATTATCTTTCATAGATATCGCACTACTATATATTTTAAAATTTTTTCAAAATTTCGTCAACAAAATCATATATGATTTGTGAAAATCATATATGATTCGATTTTCTGAATCACATATGATTTTGTGATTCGTAAAAATCGAATCATCATGATTTTTAAAATCATATATGATTAAGTAAAAATCATATATGATTTTTTCTGACGAATTTTTGAAAAAATGTTTGTCGAAAGTATATAACAATGCGTATCATGAAAGATAATTTAATCTCGTTATGATGTGTATTTTTCATCAAAATTCACCATTTTGCGAGATATGTTGTTTTAAAAAAGGTGGAATATGATTTAAATAAAAATGGATGGTATGATTGGCTCATTATTCTATGAAAAATATGAGTTCTACGTGGATCTCAACTCTATATGATTGGCCCAAAAAAAATAATGTTAGATACATTTCCTACCTAATTGTCTATGGTTTTTAGTAATTTATATTTGGACAGTCATTTTAAGTTTTAATGATGGACAAATGTTTCCATTTTCAAAGTTGAAGTTACGAGAAAAGACCGATAATTTCAACAAGAAGATACTTCCAAGCAAGCATATACGATATCCACTCCCCATTTCGTTTTTGAACTTTTTCTTTCATATAATCACGCGTTGGCCCTTTATACCTAAAACATCATGGATCCAAACCTAACTAGTGACTACAAATCTCAACGTCAACAAACCACATTCAATTCGATTCCCCCTATGATTGTTTTATACGAAACATATTTTCGTACAAGACTACTGCGTATTATATTTTGAGTATTATACGATGTTAAGGCATGAAGCATGCGAAGATATATATGTGCTATATATATATATATATATATATATATATATATATATATATATATATATATATATATATATATATATATATATATAAAGCTTAATTAAAATTCAATTTTTAATATTTTGAATGAAGATCCAACTTGGTTTTAACATTCTTATTTTTATTATTCACTTGATTGTAAAGCTTTAATTCAATTTTTATTTCCAACTTGGTTTTAACATTATTTCACTTGAATAAACGTATATGTTATTTATTTCAATTTGGCCATGGGCAAGAGTTTCTCACGATGACTTCATCTGCACACTAAAATTTTAAAGATTGCGCTTCCAAAATTGTCATTTTCTTAATGAAAGAAATATCAGGTGACAAAAGTGTCATGAACAAAACTTGGGTAAAAAAAAAAAAAAGTGAGAGAGCTAGTTTACATGTGACTCTTACTTGTAACTATTAAAAGGTTTTGCAAGCCGAGCTAGCAAGCCAAAACATTTTCTTGTTATTGCTTGTACGAATAGTTTTAAAAAATAAGTAAAATTCGGTATACATGTTGTCAATATGTCATACGTGCATGAACCTATCTTAATAACCAATCATTCATTCATTCACGATTACATGTTTATTATTCCCAAACTTCTTCATGTGATTATTATAACCTATCTATTTATCTATATATCTTTTGCCTAACTAATCTCAACTAGTTGAGTTTGAGTTGTGTTGTGTTGTGTTGAGTGGGTGGAGATACAGCTACTTTTTTTTTCTTTCTTTCTATAAATAAATAAAAAACATATACACAATATATATATGATCCGTATCTTTGATATTCACTATGATCATTTATATATTACTATTTTTCTAAACCAAGTACCCAGAAATATGGGAAATAGTTGATTGATGGTATTAAAACCGAAAGTGTTGTTGGTTTTGGTTTGCTTTGCGTTGAGGAAAAGTAAACAAAGTTTGTGGGAATTCAGGAATTTAGCAAAGTGAAGGTTTCTGTGTTTTTTTTATTATTACTTTTGAAGGTGCTCAAGATCATAGTACATCTCAAGTAAGTATTGATTCTTTTGAAACCCTTTCACACTTGCTTAGAGACTTAAACATGTGTATATCTATGCAGAAATGATATGCAGTTATATGCTTGATTTTCAAGTTGGTTTGTAAGTGTTATAGTTTTTGGTAATTTGATTATTTGCCAAGTATGATTCATTTTTGCGAATTATTTGCATGTTTGTAATGGGTTCTACAAGTTGTTATAGATTTGTTTGATCAAATAGTGTCTTGAATTTCATGTGGTTTTGGAAGCTAATATATAAATTTTGGCAATCTAGGCTTAAATTTCATACGGGTTTTGTGAATTCTAAACAATTTGGCAAATTGTTGGTTAAATTTGAATTGGGTTTTGCTTTTGCAAGTTATTATTGATGTTAGCCAATTTCTGCTTAAATTTCAACTGGTAATGTAAATTATTTGCATATTTTGACAAATTATTGCTTTAAAATGCAAGTGGGCTTTGCCAGTTATGTGACATTTTAGCCAATTATTTGCTTGATGCCATTTGGATTTAACTGAGAGAGAGACTTTTTAAATGGACAGAGACATGGCAACATATGTTGAGCCACCAAATGGATTTAGGCAAATTGGGAAGCATTATTACACGATGTGGCAAACATTATTCGAAATAGATACAAAATATGTGCCTATAAAGCCAATAGGCAGAGGAGCATATGGTGTCGTGTGTTCTTCAATCAATCGTGAAACAAACGAGAAAGTTGCCATCAAGAAGATCAATAATGTGTTTGGTAACACTATTGATGCTGTTAGAACTTTGAGAGAGTTGAAGCTTCTTCGACATATTAGGCATGAAAATGTGATTGGGCTGAAGGATGTCATGTTTCCAATTTATAGGAATAGCTTTAAAGATGTGTATCTTGTTTATGAGTTGATGGATACTGATCTTCATCATATTATCAAGTCTGCACAACCTCTCTCAAATGATCACTGCAAATTCTTCTTGTTTCAGGTATAAATTTCAGTTTACTTGAGTAATACGTAGTATATATTGTTCTTTTTCCCTATTTTTTGCAACAATGCTCGTATTGATCATTTAGGTAGAAAAAAGCATGTTGGAAACAATAGTTCTCTACCTTGCAAGCTTTTTTTGTCTTAAGATTTTGCTTACAGTTTGTGAGACTTTAGTCTATCAGAATTCATCCATAATATAGTACTCTGTATTGTGGTAATGGGCATAGATATTCTGGCTTTCTATCTTTTGTTCAAGCAATATACTTATGAATGGCTCGATTTGGGTTATGTTTAATTTTGAATATGTCACGACTAGAGCCTAAGAATTAATTTAAAATAATTAAGTCAATAGACAAACGGGTCGAAAGTAATTTACAGTCTATTTTTGAATATATAAAACCTCCTACTCATTTTAGTCATAAACAAATGAGCTTATTATTGTAAAATGTGTCATTTTGGTATATTTGACAAATGCACACCGCTTATTAATAGCTTTGATACAAATGTGTCATATTTGCCAACCCAACCCGCACGAAAAAATGACTCCTTTTGACCCATTCTGACCATCGCCCATTTTATTTTTAACTGTCTGATTACTGATCCTGATATATTGGTTTTTGGAAACAGTTGCTTCGAGGTCTAAAGTATCTTCACTCTGCTAATGTACTTCACCGTGACCTAAAGCCCGGAAACCTTCTGGTCAATGCTAACTGTGAGCTTAAAATATGTGATTTCGGACTAGCAAGAACTAGCCAAGGTAGTGAACAGTTTATGACTGAATATGTAGTCACACGTTGGTATCGAGCACCTGAGCTTCTCCTCTGTTGTGACAACTATGGAACCTCAATTGATGTGTGGTCCGTTGGATGCATCTTTGCTGAAATCCTTGGCAGAAAACCACTTTTCCCCGGTACAGAATGCCTCAACCAACTCAAACTAATAATCAACATTTTAGGTAGTCAAAACGATGATGATCTTGGATTTATTGATAACACTAAAGCTAGAAGGTTCATAAAGACGCTTCCGTTCACTAGAGGGATCAATCTTGCCTCTTTATACCCGATGGCGAATCCTTTAGCTCTAGATTTACTAAGAAGGATGCTTGTGTTTGACCCGACAAAGAGGATAACCGTGACGGAGGCTCTAAACCATCCGTATATGGCATGTTTGTTTGACCCAAGTAAAAACCCGCCTGCCCGAATGCCGATTAATTTGGATATTGATGAGAATATGAATGAGGAGATGATTAGGGAGGAGATGTTGAGGGAAATGTTATATTATCACCCAGAGGCTGCCGCATATCCAAGGATGATGTTAAGATAGCCAAGGCTCGAGTGTTCTTTCCATAAATAGAAAGAGTTGTCAATTTTGTTTACTGTATTCTAGCCATTTAAATGCTTGTAATTTGTAAACTATCTAATATCTATAAACAGTGTGAGAATCTGATACTGAGGCTATTGTTGTAATATGGATTCTAAATCTCCATGAAGTGAGTTTTCTTAATTATAAAAGTATGTTACTTAAAGCTATACCCAAATAAATCTGATTCGAGCATTGGCCCAGGTTATCAGACTATCAGTTGCTTACACGGTTTGGGTGGTGGTTTTGATTTGAACATTGGCCCGGGTCTCCGAAAAGGTGTGTGGTCTAATATAATAAGCAATAAGGTAGCCATTGATGATCTTGGAATTCCCTACAACAAGTCGCTGATTAGAAAGGCTGGACACGGCTGATATCCTGTTTTGGAAAGATTTGTGGATTATTGGTGGTTTTTGTCTCAAAGATAAATTCTCACGTCTTTTTTCCTTAGATCTAAATCCAGATTGTAGCTTGAGGGAACGTTGTGTTAAAAGGAATGATGTTTGGTGTGCTAACTTGTCTCGGCGTATCCCTCCTCGTGGGATATCAGTTGCGGATTCGTCGGCTTTAACTTATCTTCTCAGTGGTCTGTCATTATCAATGGAGGTGAGTGACGGATGGAAGTGGGCCTTTAATAAAAAAGACGAGTTTCCCGTGAACTGTCTTTCCTTATTGATAATCACATTCTCTCTTGGGGTTGTTCCGGCCGCGTGTTCACTTGGAATTAATGGATCCCAAAGAACCTGAATACTTTCAACTGGTGGGTAATAAACGATAGACTCCCTCACTTGGTAAATCTGAACAAACGCGCAATCAAGGTAGATTCTCTCCATTGCCTACTGTGCGTAGATGAAGTTGAGGATATCAACCATATTATGTTCATTTGTAGTAAAGTTGAGAATATTTAGTACAATGCTTTGCCTAGTGGAATCTTCCGATTCCATCCCATTACTCTTCGATCACCTCCATGGTTGATTTCTTTCCCACGGATGACAGGAGCAAGATAGCGGGATAAGATTTTTCATGGGGTTATGGTAATTTTATGGGTTGTTTGGAATAGGCGATAATCACATCGTTCATGAGCTCATTGAGTCAAAGGCAAGCCATTAGAAATGAGAATGTTTTTCCGCAAGTTCAGATCCCCTCCTTGCTTTAGATCTCTAATCAATGTACGCGTCTTGGTTTTAATTGGGACTGTTGGGTCTCACGCCCGTGGGCGGTGATTGATGGGGATGTCGAGCAATAGGGTGTCATGTCTTTTACATAGTGTAAATCGATTTCCAAGTGTTTAGCCCTTTCATGAAAATAACTGAATTTGCAGCTATTTTAGTAGAGTAGTTGTTTTGTTATCACAAAACACTTTGACAGGAAGAAACTTTTCATAGTTTATATCCTTACAAATTTACAAAATCCAAACAATTTCACAAGTTATAGAGCATAAAACTCTGTATTCTGCTTCAACTGAAGATTTAGACAAAGTGTTTTGTTTTTTATTTGATTTTCTAGTTACCATACACTTAGCTCAGTATGCATCTACAAATGAAGTGAGAGAGTCTTTGATTTAGAGATATGAATTCCATTACCTAGAGACCCTTTAATATATCTCAAAACTTTCTTTGCAATTTTTAAATGAGATTTGAGTGGAGAATGTATAAACTGACTCAAGCAATGAACACTATAAGAGATATGTGGTCTAGTGTGAGTAGGAATACGCTTATCAATTAGCTTATGATATTAGACAATACAATATCATCTACAGTTTCCTGGTTAGTAATAGACACATTTGGATCTAAAGGAACCTTTGAGGCATCCAACCAACAGACCAAAAACTGATAAGAGATCTAAACAATGTATTCTTTGAGACAAACAAACACAAGCATCAGTTTTAATAACCTTAATACCAAAGAAATATTCCAGCTTTCCTAAGTCTTTAATAAATTTTTTTGACTTAAGACAAGTCTTAAAATTTTAATTTCTTGAACATTATTTCCTGTAACCATAATATCAACGCGGGTATCGCGAAGCAAACTTTACAACCACTAGGCAGTATACCTAATTGTTGTAGTGTAGTATAGGCAAGACCAAAGATTGATCGTTCTCTAGGGAAATAGTGAGATAAACTCGTAAAGTATGAAGAAATGATCTAAGAGACTAAAGAAGATTCTTTCGGGTATTTTTTGTATATTTTATAATGCAAGTAAATATTTTGGAGATTTAGATTTTAAACTAATGTTAACCTATAGACAAGAAAAGTAAATTTGGTGAAAACTTATATGATGGGAAACCTTATTTACTGGTGGACTACTCTCAATTATTACCTAGTTGTCTCTAATGAATCTGTCATGCCTTGATTGGTTATTATGGAGGATATGTATAAATTAGTGTAGTGTCTTGGTCCAGCTCCTACACCCTAAAATAACTAACCTAGAGCCTTGGTCTAGCTCCTATAACTAATTATTATGCAGTCATTCTTCAGCTTGTTAATGTCTCGCAATCCAACACCGCTCTATGGTCGCTCTGTATTGCACAAAAACTTGATCAATGGACCCGCGACTCAGCTAGGCCAATAACCTAATTAAATTCTAAGGTTTATGTGCTTATTAATCGGTCTAAAAACACTAATCGCACGTTATTAATACTATTTACTATTGAAGATATAATGAATTCGCAAGCAAGGTAAAATCACAAATTTACCAACAAGAGATCAGTAAAAAAAAGAAAATAAATAACAATAAACTTCATGCAATCTTAAGTAAACCCAGAGATATTTAGCCTAGCATAGCATACGAAGAACAAGTGATTGACATAATCAAGCAAAAAACAACAAACATTATTGAATGATTAATTAATAACTTATCTTGATGATACACTTGAGTTATTATGATACAAAGTATTGAAAACCTCTTGAAAATCGGTAAGGATTTGTCTCCCAAAAGTTCCACACAAACTATAAAAAAAGGCAAAAAAATATATTGAAAACAACCTGTGATAGCGTCATTCTTTGGCTGTGACGGCGTCACCTCGCCGTTATCGATTTAGGATTTTTTTTTTCACCGACTCACTTTCACGGCATCACTCTTTATGCACTGACGACGTCACCTTAGGCTTGTGACGTCGTCACGAACCTAGTCTCCACACTAGCCGGTCATGGAAAATATTAGAATGTCACTTTCTGGGCACTTCTGGTTATGGTATTAGGATGCCGGTCACGTCTTTGAAACTTTTGTCTTTTTCTTTCAAACTTCATCTTAATGCGCCAAAACTTGTATATTTCTACTAAATGAATAGTCCAAGACCTAAAGACCAAATATGAAGGAATTTAAGTAATAATAGAGATAAACTTACATAAAATGCACGAAATAATGGGGAAAATAACCCTTAAAGACGTTACCAATTTGCACCTTATCCAATATCCCTGCAGAAATGATCATCAATGTAACACTGTTCGATAAAAGTGAGAGAATATGAGAGAGGGTTAATTGACCCTGAATCTGATAAATGAGATCGTTTATAGTGCAACGATAACAAAATTAGACGGGAACATCTTCGAGCCTAGAACTCCCAAAAGATTAGAGGTGACAAAATGGCTGGGTTGGGTTGGGTTGGGTCTTGGGTCTTAGATGGGTATGGGTCTATATGGGTATGGGTCTAAATGGGTCATTTGGAAGGATGGGTCTAGATGGGTATGGGTATAAATGGGTAAGAGTCGGGTCGGGTCGGGTTTTTTTGGGTATTGCTAGTTTTTTTTGTTTCATCATGGAACATAATAATTAATTATTGTAAACAAAGACAAAAAGTATTCGATATCCATTTTTACGTTTTAATCGGTTTATACGTTTTCGTCCGTTTTCACGTTTTTTTAAATTAACGTTTTTCCGTTTTACGTTTTCGATTTCGTCCATATTTTAACGTTTTTACGTTTTATCCGTTTTGCGTTTTCGTCGGGTTTTTACGTTTTGTCCGTTTTACACGCCGTCCCATTTTTACGTTTCGTCGGTTTTACGTTTCGTTCGTTTTACGTTTTGTCCGTTTTACGTTTTACGCCGTATTATTACGTTTTGCCCATTTCACGTTTTCGTCCGCATTTTACGTTTTGTCCGTTTTAACGTTTTACCGTTTTTTTACCTTTTAATCGTTTTAACGTTTTTCGTTTTAAATCGGTTTACGTTTCGTCCGTTTTCGTTTTGTCCGTTTTACGTTTTCGTCCGTTTTATTACGTTTTGTCCGTTTTACGTTTTAAATGTTTTATTACGTTTTGCCGTTTCGTCGGTTTTAACGTTTTGTCCGTTTCACGTTTCGTCCATTTTTACGTTTTGTCCCGTTTACGTTTCGTCTGTTTATTCGTTTTTTGACGTTTTCACGTTTTCGTCCGTTTTACGTTTTCGCGTTTTTCACGTGTTAGTCCGCTTTTACGTTTTGCCGTTTTACGTTTTATTGTTTTTGACATTTTAACGTTTTTTTTACGTTTTGTCCGTTTTGCATGTTTTCGTCCGGGTTTTTATCTTTTATCCGTTTTACGTTTTCGTTAGTTATTTTACGTTTTATCCGTTTTCACGTTTCGTCTTCAAAACGTAAAACCGAGCAACGATGTAAAACGGAGGAAAACGAAAAACCGACAAAACGTATCAAACGAACAAACGTAAAAATGGATGAAACCATGTAAAACGGACAACAATGTAAAAATGGACTAAACGTAAAACGGACAAAACATAAAAATTGGACGGCGTCTGCGGATAAAACATAAAACCGGACGAAAACTTGTAAAACGGACAAAACGTAAAACGGACGAAACGTAAAACGGACAAAACGTAAAAAGGGCAAAACGTAACAAAACAGACGAAAACGTAAAACGGATCAAACGTTAAAAAGCGACGGCGTGTAAAGACAAAACATTAAAAACGTAAAACCCGGACGAAAACGTAAAACGGATATAAACGTAAAAACTGACGAACGTGTAAAATGGACAAAACGTAAAACCCGACAAAAACGTGAAAAACGGTTAAAATACGGGCGGCGTAAAAAATGAGCGAAGACGGAGAAAACGATAAAAACAAAAATGCGATTTAAAACGTAAAACCGGCAAAACGTAAAACCGGCGAAACGTAAAGCGGACAAAACGCAAAAAAGATCCGACGAAAACGCAAAAGCGTAAAATATTGTCAAAAATGGAAGAAAACGTAAAACCGGCGAAAACGTAAAAAGCGGACAAAATCGTAAAAGTGGTGAAACGTGAGAAAGCGGGAAACGGCGTAAAACGCGAAAAAAAAAACGTAAAAAGCGGGCGAAATCGTAAAAGCGGATAAAACGTAAAAAGCGGATGAAAGCGTGTAAAACCGGCGAAAACATAAAAAAAAACCACGAAAACGTAAAGCAATGACAAAACGTAAAAAAATCGGACGAAAACGTAAAAATTGTCAAAAGCGGCAAAACGTAAAAAACGGGCGAAATCGTGTAAAAGCGGACAAAATCGTAATAAAACATAAGGAAACGTGAAAAAGCAAGTGAAAATGTAAAAAGCAGAATGACGGACAAAAGCATAAAAAAGCAGAGAAACGTGTAAAGCGGACAAAAACGTAAAAATGCATATTCACGTTGAAAAATATCGTGTAAAACGGACAAAATTTCTTGTAAAAACCGTTAAAAAATGCGGACAAAACGTATAAAAACGGATGACATGTAATCTCGAAAATGATAAAATTAGACTGTGAGTGATTTTTATAATTCTAGTTAACAATCAACTTAAACCATGTAAATATTCAAAGAACAAAAGAAGAACCGGATGGGTATATTATTGAAAAATAAAATCCTAAAAACCATCACGTATTAATTAATTAAAATAAACTATGGTTAACTGAACTAAACTAACTGTCAACACAAAATTAATTGCGGCAAACACTATAATGTGGTATTCTAATAAAGGATGGGTTATTGGTACCTCTAGAACACCAACGATAACCCCCTCCCCCATTTTTTTTTTATAAAAACCGAAAGACGGAACATAAAATATAAAGTTTAATAAGTCAAAATATTAAAATGATGAAAAAAAAGGAACATAGACTTGTACTGTAAATAGAAGTAGGCCAGAGGGTGAAGAATATATAAAGTGGGCCAAGAGGGGTATCGATAGTAGCACCCAATAATAATCAAGATATATAATGATATTGTGGAACTTACATATGCCATTACGAATAGAGTTATTTCTCCAAGATTTGTTAGAGGCAATTACATTTATATCTTACTAAAGTTCAATATTATATTAATATACTTATCAGTTGTAATATATTGGTTTTCACAAACACATAATCAAACACACATATGGGTCGAATGAGTTAGGTTCTAAAGAGAGAATGTGAAGAGAGTTGAGAACTTTAGTGAGACAAAGAAAAATGCATATTGAAAGCTTCAACCCTTTGCCTTGCTAGGTAAAGGGTATTTATAGGTTCTTACATGAAACGCCTCCTACGGGCTATGGATCAGGCATACAGTGGGTAAAGACCTGTCCGTCCTCCACGGTGTTACTTAACTAACCACTATCTATTACTAAATGACTACAGCTACGAGCTTTCTAACGATTACATATACTTGAGGTGACCGAGTCTTTAACTACCGGATTTTCTAAATCCTAACAATCTCCCCCTAAGGGAGGTCACCTCAATTACAAACAGATATTACATTTTGGCGTTCTTGAATTCTTGTTTAAGTTCTTTGCTCTGTAGCTCGTAGTCTTTGATTCTTCATGTTCCGCATGTTTTGTTTATCAAGTGGAGGTCTTTATTTGATCCACGGATTGTTTGTTCTTTGAGACTTCTTAGAGATCATCAGCCACATTAAATCTCTTGACTCATCTTTTGTTGTATTTCCTTCATGTGAAGTTGTGACGTTTGGACCAACATGCTCACAGTTTTGGATCATGATGTCTTCTCATCAGAGTAGCGGAAGCTTTGTTGATTCATGATATTTCCAGCAGCGTAGCAGAAGCATGGTTTGAAATATCAGAGCCAAGTTATGAAGATATGCACTTATCATGATTTCTCTATATGTGAGTGTGATGTGTGAGCATGCGGTAATGGATTGACTCCTCAATTACGATTAGCCGCAACCGTCGGGTGTTCTATGACAGCAGCTAATAATAAAGCGCACCAGGTTGATCAAGACAAGCATCGCTCGTGATCGTAGAATTCAAGAATCTCCTTGACAGGTTTGAAGCTAATCAAGCCGTTCTCAAGCCGAACGTCTCAAAGACGACGACGGAGTGAGTGAACCAATAATTGAGATTCACTGATTGATGAAAAATGATTTGAAAAACAATTGTGTATTGCATAATAGAAAGATTTTTGCAATACAACGAAGATTTTACGGAAAACATCAATTTTCATTCATAAATTTTGAAACGTTACTACAAAGTCGATGTGCTAGAGAAAAGAGTTGTTGAGCACAACGACCGGTTTTTCAAAGGTATCCGTCAATCCATTTCCTGGACCAAGGTTGATTCAAGAATGAATCGCCCCATCGTTTCTGTCCAGTTGTCACAAGTTTGATCCTGTGAAAAGATCTCACATGTCACCCACCAAGAGCTTGTTTGATGTTGGCTCTAGAAGGATTTCCATCTTCATAGTGAATATTTTTACGTATCACTCGGATGTTACGGCGTAATTAGGAAAAGAGTTACGCCGTAACTAAATTTTTAATTATTAAAATTTTTATTATTATTTAATGGCTACGTCGTAACTCTTAAAAGATGTTACGCCGTAACTAATAGCTTCGAAGAATAAATGTGGAATATTGCAATACGAGAGATTGAGATACGTACCTTGGTTTGGAAGTGCTCAGATCTCTTATTTAGGTAAATATGGTAGATCATACCTTAGATCTTCCATTAACTGCTCCCCGGCAGCGGCGCCAAAAAGCTGATGTGCTATTTCATCCTGCTTTTAATATTTATAAAACTTAGACAACTTAGGATAAACACATAGTAACGGGTTGAGAACCCGATCAGATGAAGTAAAGCCTTAGGTAAATCCGAGTATCGTCCCAAGAGAGCTGTGACCTTGAAAGAACTAAGATGATTAGAAATGATATGACTTTGATAATCCATTGATATGCTATAATTATTCCAATCACACAGATACAAGAATTTTAGGATAAAGATATAGATAAGCGAAGCTTAATGAAGAATGCAAATACGAATTGATTCTCGATATGAAGGTTCAATATAGTGGTTAATTATCGCTGAGACTCCTTTGGTCGATTCGTCATGGCCTATGGTTCTTAGATTCCTCACCAAGATGAGCAGTCACCCGGAATCATTCGTGACCTAATAGCAGGTCATTAAGGGCCAAATCTACTAGATCTAGTCTATGGAAACCGAATGTTAGGAACTTAGATTTACCACAACCTCTTAAATACCTCCACTTGATAGGTGATCATTTGGTCGGTCGCACATGAAGAATGGTTGTACTATGGCCATTTCTTCCATACTGCATGACCTATTAGGCGAGGTCAATTGGTCATATCTCGACCCCTTTAGATACTAACAAACTTATAATATTACCATGACTAGCGATCTACGATAAGACTAGTAAATGTCTATAAAAAGATAAAGAGAATATCAATAACGTAAATTCAAACTTCAATTAATAACATGAATTCATAGTATAAGTCCTAGAAAAATATAAAAAGAATTCAAACTCGAATACAACGGAAATCGTAGACGAGAACTTCGTTATTCAATCCTCCTAAACCATGATTCTTCTTATGTGCTTGATCTCCCCAAACCCTAGAAGGTTTGGGAAAGGAGAGATGCCTATAACTGATGAAAATTTCGTCTATTTATAGGCTCAGATACCAGTTACGGCGTAACATTTATTAATTAGTTACGTAGTAACTCTTCAAATCTTGTACTTATCCATGGTTACGGCGTAACCTTGACTGAGAGTTACGCCGTAGTCTTTGTAAATCAAATGCTTCTCTTCTGTTACGGCGTAACCTGAGCTAATGGTTACGCCGTATCCTTTGTAAAATTGATGTTTATCCGTTATTACGGCGTAACCTGAGCTAAGGGTTACGCCGTATCCACTGTCAAGTTGGTTGCTTCATGTTCAGTAGTTTTGTTACGGCGTAATTATACTCCATTGTTACGTCGTAATCTTCATGATCATTATTACGGCGTAACTCCAACACTTGGTTACGCTGTAGTTGAGAGAAAAGTCATCATTTGGGCTTGGAAATGTCCATTTACCGCTTCCTTACACAAAATAGATCCTGAAATGAAATAATAGAGAATAAGGATGTTTTCACTAGCATTTTACTCATAATGTGACAATAAAGGGGGAAATTAATGCTTAGAATATCATGACTATTTGATGTTATCATATGTACATACATGACCGAGTGAACTCGTCACATAACCGAGTGAACTGGTAACATGACCGAGTGAACTGGTCACATAACCAAATGAATTGAATACTAAATCTTGTGGTCCACAAAACTTTTACAAACTAAAACCTATAAACTCACCAACCTCGTGTTGACACTCTTTAGCATGTATTTTCAGGTTTCTTTTTAAGGTGATAGCTTAACGTTGGAGGCGCAAGGCAAAGGCATGGCATGTTCATAGAGTCCTCTGATAAACTTGAATAGGGACCGCTTGGGCCTATTTTTTGCACTAATAATTGATGTAAACTTTGTTTTCAAGAATAAATAAAAATTTCTTTATGAAAATCAGTTGTTCTATGCTTGTGTTGTGACATCAATTTAGTAGCACCCCAAGGATTGTGTGCTTCCGGTGAGCCATTTTGGGGGTGTTACGTTTATAGAAATCCAGAACAAACCATGAAACAATTTTCTCATTGATTTGGTTGAGACAATCAAATTCAATTTGCCCGAACATAGCATTAAGATAATTTATGTCGTCATAGTCTTGAAAGACTACATGACCCTCATGAAAATAACGCCTTTTTTTCAATAAATTGGAAATCGTATGAAAGAGGAGGATTGTAAAAAGTAGAAAGAATGGGAATGTTAATACAAATAAACCATAAAAACGTTTATTTATATTTTACGATCTTCTAATGTTTTGTCGATAACAAACGTAAAATCATTTTAACGAAATAAATAAAATACGTAAAAGCTTTGAGCGAATAGTTTACTAACACACTTTTACTAAACATATAAAACCATCAAAACATGTTTAGTTAAATAAGTTATATAAAACTAAAACCATTTTTATAAAACACTTACAAGTAATGTTGTTTGTGTTAAGCCCCTTTTATCACATATACCTTATCACAACGTTAAGCAAACCCAACACAAACACGTATAACAAACAGTTATGCGTATAAAAGAAAGATTAAGATGAAGAACTTGGTGACTTGATGTATAATTCGTGTATGTTTAGAGAGGTAGAGAGAAGAAAGATGAAACAATAAGTTGTATATTGCTTCAAGGAAAAACACACACACACACACACACACTCAAGCACACCCCTCAAATGACATACTTGAGGGGTATATATAGTAAGAGAGGATGATGCCCTAAGGCTTGGCCATGGGCCTTGAGATGGACTTGGATTGGGCTTGGGTTTCACGAACTAGACAAGGCTAGCTTAACATAACTTATGCCCAATTAGCTTAGCCCAATCCACGAGCCCGTTGACTATTCTATCACGATATCTAACACACATTACAAAGATCCTAATCGTGAATGACCATCACTTCTAATAAAAATAATCAAGGCTAACAGTTTGCTTATATTTTATAAAAATAATATGTGCTTAGTATAACTTGTAATGGGTATATAATGGGTAAAAACCAAAGTCCATAACCCATGACCCAAGACCCATGATCCATTGACTAAGTACAATGTATCTTGTTGGGTAAAAACCAAAGTCCATGATCCATCCCCATGGAGCATGATCCATAACCCATGATCCATTGCATGACATCATGCATGAAGTCATGTTGGATATTATCAATGATCCATAACCCAAAGTCCATGAACCATGACCCAAGATTCATAATCCATTTACTAGTTACAATGTATCTTGTTGGGTATCCATGATTCAAAGTCTATGACCCATGGTCCATAACCAATAACCCATAACCCAGTTTGCAACCCAAAATCGGGACTAATCTGACCCAGCAACCGGATCCCTTAGTTTGCACTGGCCGGATCCTTTGGGTAAGCGATCCGCCGAAACTGTGGGAACTATAGACAGTTTTTCCTATAAATAGTGAGCCATTTCACTCTTACTCACTAACCCTTTTAGAAATATCTTCTGTCGATGTTATAATCTCTCTAACCTCAGATCCAAAGGATCATTCTATATAGTTTTCTCTTTGTGTGATTCTCTATGTTCCTCTTAAAGGCGAGATCACAACCTCTTGAAGATGTGCAAGCTCAAGGTCATGAGTTGCTAAGATTTGTCATCATCAAGACCACTGAAGTGCATCTTGTTGATAGTTCTTCTCTCCCTTTATTAGTGTGTCGAGTTGAAGGCATTAGTCTATAGTGCTGAAGGTGTACATTTGATATGGGGCATCGATGAATATTTGTGTAGTTTCGGTTAAAGGATATTGATATCCTTTCATGTGTTGCAAAAAGGAGTTTGTCTCCTTTGGGTTGTAGTGTTGGGTAGTAATTCCTCCTTTGTAAAGGAACTCGGTATCTAGCCTTGTACCGGATAAATTGTAGGCGACATTGTGATAGATTTGGTTCTACCTTGTGGAAGAACCGGATAAAGTGTAGGCGACATTGTGAAGGCTTCTCCGCCACATTAAGGAGCTTGTGTTGTGTAGTGCTTAGAAAATCTCGAAACTAAACCCCCTTCTAGTTTTCCACAATTGGCATCAGAGCTTCGTTCCCAAGTCTCTTAGAGTATATTCTAATTTAAAATACAATCCGTGTATGTTTGAAAACTAAAAAGAAAGAAATTTCTTAAAACAAAAATCATGTTTTAGATTTTTTTTTACTTTTAACAAAATGTTGGATATTGATAAATCATTCTAACATTTTCTTTTGAGAAATCTTCATGCTAGGATTCTTACCATGACTTCGTTCTATCCGAAGAAAAATGAAGTCAACACCCAAAGAAGAATCCAAAGTGACCACAACTGGCTTTTCCAAAATAAGATTAAGTATTTTAAAAGCTCATGAAGTATTTCGCGTCTATGGATTCTAAAACCATAAAAAGGGAATATAGCAAAGGTATGTTCTCTTAATTACAATTAGTTGGTCTAAAACATGCTAATTGCTTGTGGATAAAATGATGGTATATGTTTCTCTCTTATGATAAGCATCTTTATAAAGACTTTGTGTATATTAAATGCTCTGTGTATATATACGTGGATTATGTGTTTGACATCAAAGTCACAATTTTATAAAAAGTCTCTCTTCACTACTTTCCATCTCAATATATCATCGGGAATAGTAGTCCTCCATGATTCTCCTAAGACTTTGTAAGCTAGTCAATCTGTGCCTTCATCATGAAAGAAATATTGCTAACTAAAGTCTTTATCCACCATTCCTCGTTCTATTCTCTTTTAAACATCTTCGTTTCATTTTAAAACGTCTTCGTTAAACGTTTAATCAAATAGGATTATAACCAATCTCCTATTCTACAACTTCTTCTCAAAAATCGGTTATTGTATAACTTATTACATGTTAGAAAATACTCCAAATCACCCTAAACTGGTTTGTAGTCCTGGATCACTCAAGTTGTACTAGCCGGATCCCTTATCCAAGGGAACCGGAATAAGGGATCCGGCGGAACTGGCCAAAGAGATAACAGTAAAGTTGTTTTTTAAATCCCAGACCTTCTGGCGACTTTCCCTCTCCCCAAACCTAAAATGACCAAAACTCAATTCTTCTCATCCTAAGGCTTCATGTTCCTAAGCATCTCATTCCTAAACATCACCGTAAGTAATTACATTCATCCTTCCTATTCTTTGTCCTCTTAATCCCAGGGTTTATGATTATAATTTTTTTTATTCAAATTGGTTTCATGATTTTCTGAAAATTATATAATCAATTGGTAATTGTTTATTATAAAATTAATCTCCAAACAAAAAGCCCATATGAATAAGGTTTTTTTGAAAAGGCATTGTTAATACAAAATAAGTTCATAAGATCATAAACCTATCTTGATCAAGTCATCCATTAAAATATTTACCTTATTGACTTATTGTTTTTCTTCTAGGATCAAACATGCCTAAATCCACCCAACAAGACCATCATGACACCGTTCACTATATCCCTAGCTATTATCGCAAAGAAGGTTTATCAACTAATGAACGCAAAGCCTTCAAAATGATTCAAAAATGACTCATCCACGAAGGTCGTGTAATTGAGGAATCCTTCCTTGTAAACAACAACATTCCTTAAGTCTTTTCCGTAATCAAATTTGATTGCCTCCTCAAAATAGATGAACAAATTTGTCCGGTTTTCATCTTTGAATTCTACAAAAGCGTTAGGATTATCCGAAACAATGGTGGAACCATTTCAATCGCTTTTGTCATAAACAACCAAAGCATCATCTTACCTCTCACCACATTCGCACAAATCCTCCGCATACCATGTGAAGGAATTTATATGTACTCTTAAGATTGGTCAATTGCTTGCCAACACCTCTCCTTAGACTCTAACCCCATCTATCACACTCCACTTGCTGATCCCGTTGTAGTTCGAGATACCATCTTCACAAAAAGAGTCGATCAAACCTATTACAACCACAACAAAGAACTCATTCATCATGAACCCTTTCAATTAGAACTCTTTGAAATGATTCCCACTTACAAAAAGTGGAAAGAAATTCTTAGAGAGAATGTCATTTGTTTGGTCGGAAACAAAGAACATCCTAATGCTTGTCTTGTCCAAATGATCCATTGTCTCGTCCACCAAAAGCCCTTCAATCTTGCCTATTACATTGCCAAAAGAATGGTAGGCATTTTCAAAACTGACAAAATGGTCCTTCCTTATGGTATGCTCCTAACTCGTCTCTTTGAGCATGTTAGTGTAATGCAACCTACTCCTATTTCCGATGACCACTTTCTCGCAAACCATGTTATGGTACCTCTCACCAAACGACCCACCAAAAGGCTTATGGTCAATGGGAAAAGGCCTCGCCTTCCTTCGGACTCTTCGGACGAAGATGATGATGAAATCGAGCCCATTTCCAATTATCAACTTGATCCCATGACCTACCTTGAACAACTCCCCACTCTTACAAAAGAAACCGAGGAATTCAAGCAAACAAAAGGAATGTTCAAGTGTCTAACTCATTTCCTCATCAACATGGGAAAGAAGAAAAAGTGAAGAGATTGAAGGAAAAATTGTACCTTATGTCTCTTATGTGGTTATCTTATTTTGACATTTTCGATGTTTTGTGATTGTTAAAACAACGTGTGATCATGACTCTCTCTATTTTTATGTAAGACATATTTGGTTGATGTTATATCAAAATTTGGTCCTTATCTCATTTGCTTGCTCTTATGTTGCTTCTACATGCTATACTTACTATGTTTTACTTGTATACATATATGATTGTTGTAGAGATCATTGGTTTCAAAATTTGATATGTGGAACTAAGTTTCACAAACCTTCTGTTAAGAAATCTGTCTCAAACGCCGGATCCCTTGGCTATAACTAGCCGTATCCCTCAAGGGATGGATCCGGGTAGACAGAAGCTTGATTTAGGCCTTTTTGCATCAATCCAACCTTCCAGACCTTATTAGACTAGTTGAAAATGCTACATTAGGATCACTTAAGTTTTTATTAGGCTCAGTTGATCCTACATTCACTCATGGATGACTTAGGATCACATTGAAGGTGTTTTTGATTTATCATTGCTTCAAAACTCACCATTTTGCTGCTCCAATGTTTACACATTATTTCTCTCATGTCAAAATACCTAGTTTGACATTTCTCTCATTTTTAACAAATTGATTTGACTCATTTTGACCTTAAAATGGTCTAAAATCTTGTTTTTCATTTCTTGTGATTTTTTTAAAGAATTTTCTAAATTCTTACTTAACCACTATCTGGTTTCTACAACCATTTACCATACTCAAAACGTTTAGTGTCATCCATGATCACTCATTGGTGTTTCTAAAACTTCATTCTCTCCATAAAAGTTATCGTTGGCTATTCTCACTCATTATACTTGGCCATTTAAGTCTTCTACCATTTAAGACACCTTAGTGGACCAAATTACTCAGGATATGTAGGTACTAGACCTTGCTGGAACCCAATCATTCTTTTTCTTAGCTTCTGATAGCCAGATCCCTAGCTTAAAGCTACCCGGATCCCTCAAGGGAGGGATCTGTTGGAACCGGCTGCATAGAAAGGTTATTATCACTTGATATAATCATTTCAAACCCTCTTAGTTAACCTAAACACTCCACATTTTCTTAAATGATTCCCTAGAATAGAGCAACACTGTAGTTGACTCTTGTGCATGCAAATCATTGCAATTTGAAGAACTTTAGTGGTTTAGGCTTTAATTCACTTGCCTAATTTCTCCCTTTATAAACCACTTGTGTTTTTATTTCCAAACCACCATTCAAACACTCATTCTTAGCAGATAAACTTCCTCTTTCAATCCTTACCTTTTACCATTTCACCATGAGAAAAGTACCTAGTGCAAACTCATCAACCAGAGGCCCTCCAAGGAAAATTGCTCATGTTGTCTATGACGTCTCATCAACCGAGTCATCACCCAACAAAACTCCAAACATTTGAGTTTCTCTTCAACCAACTCTACCCATTAAACCAACTCCGCAAAGACTTGCCCCACCAAACAACCTTTGTCAAACACCACCACACTTTCAAAATCAAACACTCCCATCTCTACTAAAACAACCAAACCTTTACCTCTAGAACCTAGAGTTCTCTCGTTCACCAAGCCTCACTCATCTCAAAACCTATACTCTCTAGAAGAATTGCCACATAGGCCTTCTCATCTACCACCATTGCCCACATTCTCATTAATTGAGAAAATGGGACCACAACAACCTTCTCACCAAAACCTCACCAAAACCCCGCGTCAAATGGTCGGAACTTTCAACTAACAACCGGACCATATGTGTTGATACTTCTCCTCCACCACCAACATCACTCGGATGTTACGCAATAATGGTCCATTTTGGATTATGATGAATTTCCAACCTCAACAACTCTAAGACCATATGGATGTTGATACTTCTTGACGTCTTGCCTCCACCACCAACATATATGCCACCTCCTTACCCTTTTCACATTCGGTTCTTTTCATTCTTCACCCTTCGATGCTTACCGAGACTTCATAACTAGAACCTTGTTGGGTTTATTCCATTACTAGCTCTGTCTCGGTCCGCACTCTTCCCGTATCTCACTTTTCTCCTTTTTCAATATACCTAAGGACTCTACACTATCTAGTGGATTGTCCCTGGTAGATCCCTATGGTTACAGCGGATCGTGGGAACTAATACCTAACCTAACAATCCTTATAACACCATGCATAAAGTAAATTGGTCGGTCTTTTGAGTGCAGTTCATTCTTCCTTAAAACCAATTGAAAATCATTTGGAAAAACAATCAAGGTACTTGTGATACGAGATCAAAGCATTTTGTACCCTAATAGTTTTGATCATTTTAGAAACCTCCCCTCAACATGTGCATATGATTTTGAAATTGTTTAGCACATGGAGGCAAGAGTTCTTTGAAATAATTTCTTTGAAATAATTTCTTGATCACAATTTCCATGGAAAAAGCCATTTGATTTTCTTTGGTAAATTCTCCCCTCAATATGTGCATAGGATATTTGAAATCATTTTTATCACATAGAGGCAAGAGTTCTTTTTAAGTACATCCACGATTACAAAAGCCATTTAAGAAACCATTTGAAAACTCAATCAAGGTACATTATGTTAAAACATAAAAGCTTTTGTACCTCGATAGTTTATTTTCTTTTAAAATGCTCCCAATATATGCTTGAGATTCGAAGTTTAGCTTAGCATATGAGAGAGCGACTGCACAATTTCATCAAATTGATCACCTTTTATCAAATTTCATTATTAAATCACAAATTCTCCCCGATCAAAATATCAAATCCTTTGAGATTTTGGATCCCAAGTGATTAATAAGGTTTAGAAAATATGGGAGAAAATGTGGCCTTGTTTAAATACTCATCCGGTTTTGGATAAATCCTCCTCCTCAACATGTGCATTATGTATATTGAAATCGTTTGGCACATGGAGGCGGAGTGCCTATAAAGGACTAAAACCGATTTCATTAAAACAGTTTGAGATTTAAATCACGATCTCTCCCTTGATAAAAATTTCAAACCAATTAGGGTTTTGGATCCCGATTGATTTAAATCATTTAGAAAGTTTTAGGGAAAGGCGTGGCAAGATTTAATTTTGAAAAATGACGGATAAGGACGATTAAGACATTAAAGATTGTTAGTGTCGGTATGATAGTTTTAAGAGATCTTTAAGTAAAATAAAACAATTTCACAATCAAACAAAACGAGATGTAAAAATTTCATTTTGAAAGACCTTGATTCTAAAGAAAAATCATACCATGACATAACATTAAATCTTTAGATCACCACTTATATAGTACAAAGCGGAACTTTTGTGAAGAAATATCGTTTGAAAATATATTATTTTAAATCACTCTCCCCTCGATCCATGACCGTGATCGATAATTGAGTGACTCAAGTTTTGATAAAATGAAGTCCGGTGATTTTCAAAAAATTTGTCCAATATATTTTCAAAACAATATTTTCCATTTTCAAAACAATTTAATCAAATTATTAAAAATTGTTTAAAAATGGTATCTGCACAAAGATATGTTAGGTGGTTGAGAAGCTTCCGTTGTTGTTCTTTGTGGGGTTGGAAGAAAAAATGCAAATGCAAATGCGGTGAGACTTCTTCTTACGTTGCATTTTGAATGCCAGCGAGGTCAATTAAGCTCCGTTTCTTCACTTCTTTGAAGAAAACCATCTCGCGATGCAAGAAGACCTCTTCGTTGCATTTCATGCCAACTCTCCATTGAAGTCCGATTAAGCTCCGTTTCTTCATTTGTCGACCCAAGATATAGTTACCCTTTCTTTTCGCATCCAATCATGTTCATTTGTGGGATCGGATCGGGAACATTCTTATATACCAATATACCGCATATGTTAGTGAACACACATACAAATATATGGTGGTCGACAACACCCAAACAACAATCGACAAATAAAGTCAATTCAACATAACAATCGGATCATATAAGGCGGGGGTTTATGTGTTAATCAAACTCTAATCATCTAAACCTAACAATCATATCCTAAATTCCTAGTCCTTCAACGTAGGTTAACATCATTTTCAGGTTTAAGCATTTAGGATAACTAAGAAAGCCCGTTAGATGATATAGATTTGAAAACATTCTCCCCTTAATCAATGACTCATTTTTAGAAAAGTTTTTAAAAGCGAGAAGTCATTGATTGAGTTTGCAAATTAATCTGAAAACTACGTCTTGATTGATTTAATAGCAACTCATTTACCACCATTAAGTTAAAACAAATATTTTTACGAAGAATTTTAGGCGGAAAAATATTTGAGTAGAAACAATGATCCTTGACATACTTTCCTCAAAGTGTTTTTAGGATAAGTGCATGATATTTTGAAAATATGTTTAGTGCAAGACTTTCCTTCTTTTGAAAAGCGGGTTGCTATCGAAATAATAGCAAGCCATGGTTTAACACGGTCGCGATCTGAAATAACGTAAGCCATTTGTTGAAGCGGGTTCTGATCTGAAATAATCAGTAAGCCATTTGTTGAAGCGCAGGTTCTGATCTGAAATAATCAGAAGCCATATTTTGAGACATGTTTAAAAGAAATATTTATACCTCCCCTTTCGAACTTCATCTAAAGTCCGTGCCATTATTGAATGACATTTCTAAGACCGTAGATGTTATCGATACCGAGAAGACATGTCATGAGAAAACATATTTTTGGAATTTTGAAATTTTACGATTTTTATGGGTTTTGAAGGTTTTATATTTTTCTATTTTCTTTTGTTGGTTTTATATTTTTGTATTTTGTTTCTTTGGATTTATAATTTTGTATTTTGTTTTTCGATAAATATATACAAAGATAGAGTAGATGATATAGTAGAAGAAGATGATGATACGATGCAGAGATAAGGATATCGAAGCTGACCCGTTGTAAAGATAGAAGTCATCATCCTTAAACATTCACCACCAAAGCTTCGGGCTCTTGAATCGAAGAAAGAAATTGAACCAAGCGAAAGTGAGACTCTGCGACTTCCCCAAACCGAAAATCCTTAAGATGAGCGATTGAAGCTCTATTTCAAGCTTGCTTTAGCCAGTGCACAAGTAAGCACACCATTATCATAAATCCCGCTGCTCCAATTAAGAACGATAATCGAGGATCTCCATTCGGGTTATATCATCCAATAGAAGAACAACAATGTTTCATCCCACACTAAAATAATCTTCTCAAATTTCCTTTTCCACTGAAGTGCAAGCGATCCATTCCAAAGGTGTCAAGAGAACACTTCCTCAAGTAGTTGAATTTATGCGATCGACCTCTTAGTATAATGCTCAAGAACTCTCCCTAATACACTTCATGAGGGAATGAAGAACACCTTCCCATGTTCACATTTTTCTTCCACGATGAGCGTGTATGAAGCTCAAGAACCCAAAGTACACCAATATCCAAGAACTCTCCGAATACACATCATGAGGGTAATGAAGAACACCTCCCTATGTTCACATCTTTAGTCACGATGAATGTGTATGAAGCCCAAGAATCAAGTACACATTCCCAGCGAGAGAATAGCGATAACACCTCCCTCGTGTTACACATTTATCTCCCAGAATATGTCGTACTTGTGTACCTTTTTATCTTGAAACTTTCTCTAACATCTCTTCCCCACATAGTTGGAATAAGAACACTAAGCGCCTTGATGAGTAAAACCTTGAGTTTCTCTGCGGTCATGACATTTGTTTTTCGGAATATCTTCAATCACTTAGAAGAGTTAAGTTCATCAAGTTTACTCGCCATGAGTCAAACCTTGAGTTTCTCTGCGGTAATAACATTTGTCTTCCGGGATATCTTCAATCACTTAGAAGAATTAAGCTCATCAAGATTACTCGCGTTTAGATGTGTGTCTCCTTTCCCCTTGCGGTTTTGATGCTTGATTAGCAACTCATTGAAAGCCCGTATACTAGAAATTTGTTGAGAAGAACACTTGAATTCTTTGTGAGAATTAACTTGTTTGAAGACTCTCTCGACTATTTATATCAACCCTTCTTTAGACAATTTGAGTGACCATCAAGAAGAAAACCCGCTATACCATACTTGAAACCAAGTCAACTTCCCGCATTTGTATCTTAAGCTTGCACTAATGATGGAAGAACGGTGTAGAGAATTTATGCTTCAAGCAAATCTCTAAGTACTCACTACCCAAACAAAGTATGAGACATTAACACCTCTTGCGTTTATCCACACCGTCATATGCGTGTGACCTTGAGTAAAACAAAGTAACCCCTAATAGTGATAGTTAACGTGTCTTCAACCATCCACCTCATTGCTGGTAACTAGATAAGCCAAGTCTTCAACTCAAATTCTTAAGCCGAGCAAGTTATCAAATAAGAACACGCCTTTGTGAAAGTCAACTTCAATCTCAAATAAGTGATAAATGATTAACTCGAAGTGATCACCTTGTGTCAAGCGTCCAACAATAGTCAATATCAGCGTCTCGAGTAGTCATTTGCTAAAGAATATGAGCACGTCTAATTGGGAATTGAATCGACTTATAACTTTCTCCCAAATAGTGCTCTCCCTAAACCGACAATCGTTTGATAAATGCCCAAATTAAGAAGAAGTCTTTAGATCGTTAAATGCAACTCGTCTTTAGTCTTCTAACATGTAGCGAAAAATGTAGAGCGGTGTGTAGACTCGACCTTCTTCAAGATTGTGCGGTTGGGGAATAGATAGTTAACATCTTCAACTCACCAAAACAAGAACATCACCAAAAAGCATCCCAATCAACTTACATCTTGCAAATCCCTTAACTAAAATCCTCCCAATCAAACAAGAACGAAAGATGTTCATCAAGGAAATCGACAATCGGGCGCAGCGAACACACGAAATGGTAACACCAAGCAAACAATCACATCAAACAAGACGAAGAAGGTTGTTCGGAATCATCATTTTGATGTGCGTGAAGCATTAACCGGAAGCACTTTGTCAATAAACTCATATCGACTTGTGAAGATGTCAACTAACGGCTCTTGAAGAAACTCTATGTGAAGATTACCCGATAAGAAGAAGCTCGGTTCTTACATGAGTTTAGAGCCGTATGACCATTTAAATTCTCAAATAATAATCAACCATGCGATAATTTCACTTCTTCTCCCCTCAAGAATTGCATACGGAGTTGCCATTCTTGATTAAATAAGTGAAAATCATCCGAATGTTCTATTCACACTTCTCTCCATAAAATGAGCACATGATGTCGCCATCTTCATTATAATCGAGCAAGTGGAATGAGAAAAACAATCGGTGGTAGCCGGTTCACTTGATAACGAAGCGCATGGAAAAAGTATGAAGCATGTTGATGAGAATGGTCATAATAAGAAGATTTCTCTTCTTGAGAAGATAAAGCGCAAAGCGTACACTTTTCTTTTCATTAGAGAACGAGGCATGAACTGTTGTATTCATACGTCATAAGAAGATTTCTCTTCTTCGAAGATAATCTTGCCTTGAAGCGTACACATTTCTTTTCTTTAGAGAACGAGGCATGAACTATAGTGTTCATACATCATAATCTCTCTCTTTTCTGCTCTCTTAGCAAAGCATGCAATCATCCCCATTATCATTCAGAGGCTCTTTGTTGTGACAAGCGATGGAGAAACCCAATATGATGAATTTGACTCGAGTAAGCTAACCCGAACTCGTGACTTAAACTTGCACATATGTAACAAAGAGCGTGTGCCGAGACTTCATGCTCCATTGAATCTCTAAGTACTCTATACTCTTCATCCAACCAACCATCAAGTATAAGGCGTACATCACCTCTTGAAAATCCACAATTGAATGTGACATCGAGCACTACAACGTAACTCCTTTAAGTGATAGTTATTTTGAGGTGATAAGAGCCCAATTTCCCAGTGGTAAAAGAAAGGTAAAGACACCCAATAATAACTAGATTTCCAAGTCTTCGTTTTTGATAATAAGCTCGAACAAGGATCATGAAGAATCTTCATCCAACCATCCCGATACCTTCGGATACTAAGTACACTTGCTCGTGATATTTCACTTCAACCTCAAATAAATAATAGTGAATTAACCCCGTTGTCACATCTTCTTAAAAGCTCAAATCTAGCCTCTTTTTACGTTTTAATTGAACTATGATAATGGTTTTCATCCCAACCATGGTATAAGCACATAACCCGTAAAACCAAGTAATAACCAAACTGTCATGACGAATATCCAAACACATCCAATTTATGAAGCACACCCTTTTATCCTTTCAGGCGAAACCGTAGCACCGACATCGGATAAGATCTCGAAATACACTTTCCTTTTCTCGGGATGGTTCCATCATTACGGGTTTTACAACTCTATGGTTTAAACCGAAAAATAGATGCTTCGCGGGATTTTACAAAACCAAGAATAAACCGTAAGATAGACCCGAAATGCACTTTTTATTACAAGGATGTTTCCATTGCCACGAATTTTACAAATCTATGATTTAAACCGAAATAGGTTCTTCGCGGGATTTTACAAAATCAAGACAAAACCGTAAACAATGTCGACTTGAATGTGTTATGACAACTTTGGTTTCGTGAATAAGCTGCTTTAGGGGAACATGCAGCGGTTCATCGGTGGTTCATTATCCAACATCAACAACATCATCAACCATCCAATCAACACATTGGTAAACACATCATTCACGCGTTACATCCGCAATTGAAGTGACCATATTGAGATGTAAACCCGATATGCCAAACTTGATCATGAAGTAAAATTCCCCAGATTTGTTACTTAAACTTGTACTAATCCTCGTGAAAAAGAAACGGTGTACCCAATGTACAAAACCTCTTGACGTATTCTCAACTGTATGAGAAACCGAAGTGATAGATACGTTGTAGGTTAAGCGAGAAAGAATCACAAACGTAACTAAATAGCCAAGTCTTAATCACCCTCTATAAACGCCCAAACAAGTCATCTTCGCGGATGGGTAGAAAGAAAGAAGACGAAATAAGTAACCGCACCCAGAGAAGCCTCACTTCATATCCAAATAAGAAATATCGTACAAACAACACCTTAGTCACCCTAGTTCCAATATCGATACAAGCCGTGACATAATAACCTCCGTGAAAATGTATACACCAAAGTACCAATCCGCATACCACAACGAATCTCATCCTCAATTTTCATATCAACAAGACTCACCATTACATCACATCAACAAATCTTATAAAGCCCAAACCTCATTTAAAGGATCCAATATAGAAAGCCCATCTTTTTAGCTAAATGAAATACCAACATAAGCCATACACAAAATTATCCGATGAACATTTATGACCAAAATACTATCTTTTAAAATACGGATAACTTTGATAACACATGAGGTACTCGGTGTCTCGGTCTAATATAATTAAAAAGAAGCAAAGCTCAACTTAATTATATTCGACCCACTCAACTGTTGTAACCGATCGAGAAAAATTGAAGCTGATTCCATATAATAGATACATGGCCCACTTGCGATCGAGATAAGGCCCAATCATGGATCTGCTCCATTTAACACTCACCATACCCTAATCCTTGGGATATAAACCACAATCCTCACACATCACATACTTAGACCTAATATTTCTCATCAAAACAAACGCCTCTCCCTAAACTTTCTCGAAACCATCGCCTCCCTCAAACAAAAATTATTATCTCGGTTTCACGTCAAATCTAATCCGATTGAAACCCTCATCACCAAATCGTCATTAATCATAATAATCAATCATCACGAGTACCCTTTGTTCCGTATAATTGGTCACAGGTAAGTATGTATTTTGCGATTTAGGTTTTGTGATTTTCAGAACGAATCAAAGGATGACATAAAGTCTCTTGTTTATGATCATACTTTTGGTCAATTTAACGAACTATTCAAAAGAAAGTAACATAATTGTTGCATTTCTTTCTGATCTCTTCGGATAAATAAAAGAAGCTTGGCTTCTATGAGTAGATCGATGATGATATTGATTCAATAGAAATAATCTTTAAAAGATTACAAAAAGGATTGAACCAATTAAGATTTTTTTTTTTTTTTTTTTTTTTTTTTTGTTTGGAGTCATGGTAGATTGAGATGAGATGGGTTGGGATAGGATAGAGTGGGATTTGATTGTGGTGATTTGGTATTGAGATTCGGATTTGTCTTTCAGTTACATTTCATCTCGTTTTCTTTACTGAATAACCATGGACTGATGAGGTAATGAATATAAACTGAGGTCGTTTGGTGAGTCAATGGTATTTGATATAAGTCGAGTTGTGGTCAAGAGTCTTCTTGAGGTCCATTTAGTTTACACATAACACTTTCTTAATTCTGAAACCAAGGACTGATGTTGATAAGTGTAACAAAGGTCGCTGGGCTTTGAGTATTTGGTATTGTTTTGTGGTTGAGTCTAGTCTTCTCATTCTTCATTTACATCCTTTGTCAAGTCGCTACCGGTGCTATGGAGCCAAGTCGCTAGCACTAAGTCGCTAGACCAAGTCGCTAGCACTAAGTCGTAGCGACTTGTAAAGACAAGTCGCTATAAAAAAATGCAATAAGTCGCTAGTCCAAATCGCTAACTTGTTAAATAACAAGTCGCCACTCAACTCGCTATAAAGAAAGTACTCTGAATCTGGACAGTGACCAACTCGCTATGAAGAATAACTGCAAGTCGCTAGCAAGACTTTTATGTATTCCGATGAGTTTTCCGACTACTTTTCCGACCATCTTCATACTTACCCAGAAAACATAATATAAAACTGCTATGAAGTACCAGTTAAGACCACAAAAACGAGACCAGATTCAAAGAAAGACCGAGAAAAAACTTCTTATAAATGACCCGTTTTGACCCACTAATATGATTGTTTGACACAAAATAAATCATAAGAAAGCGAATATTATGACATGGACAAAACATGGCGCAGATGAATATACACAAATATACCATATGCTTATTTTGACCAAAAATGAGGTACCCAATGAAAGTAAAACTTTGTTAACCAGCAGTTAGAAGCACTATTTTTCGACCTTAACAAAGTACACAATAATCGATTAACAATATGAACCAAAAACCACCATAACCATGATACAAAAACCACACAAATCAACAAAACACCATAACACGGCTCTTGATATCAATTGTTAGGATCCAAATAATATTGTGTTTGATGATTCGGTGGTCTTGGATGATCAAAATACATGTTTTCCATTTTAGAGAGAAAATAGAGAGGGTGTGTTCTTGCTAGAGGTTTACACAAAAGTATGAATATTAGATTGAAAGCACCACCCCTTCCATGGATGGAAGGGGTATTTATAGTTACAAATACACGACCTCCTATCGGCCTGTGGATCAGGGATACAGTGGGTAAAGACCCGTCCTTCCTCCACGGTGTTGCACTAAACTATTTTACGCTACTGACTAACTAAATAAACTACTAAATAACGTAACTAATGACAAGTCTACGAGCTAACTTAAGCTAGATAACATTTGGGGTGACCGACACTTCACTATGGAATTTTCTAATTCCTAACATCATCCTTTGTGGAACCACCACCTCCTTCATCAAACTTACCTCTAGAAACTTCTTCATTCTTGCCATATAAATCGAACTTACCTCCATAAAATTCTCCATCCTTTGTGGAACCTCCACCGTCTTCATCAAACTTACCTCCAAAACTTCTCCATTGTTACCACCACCATTTCTAAGCCATGACAATGATTGCTATCATTGTCAACATGTCCAAGGTTAGTCCATGAACTACGTAATGAAGCACGCTTTTCACGTTCTATCACCTTCTTGAAGATTTTGATGAAGTCAACAATCCTAACCATCCCTAAACCTTGGAATGCAAGCACGGTGGTGTTCTTTCTAGTATTAGGCGCAACTTAGGTCATTAGGATTTTCTTATTTTATTAAATGTGTGTATCATTTTCTTAGTTTTAGAGAATTGAGATATGTGTATCATTTCTCTCATTTTATTAAATGAAACTACATGTATGTATGTTATATAGTTATGTGAACATGTTTGATGCAACAATACATGACTTACTTGGACCTTTACGTCATTATTTGTGTCTACATTGTTGCTACTAAGTTGCAGATACCCGGATCCCTCAAAATTGTTTTGACGGATCCCTCAAGTGAAGGATCTGACAGAACCGGGTGGACATAAATACTTTTTGAGCTAACTTTAAAGCTCTTTTGCAGGAAACAATGCACCATATACTTGTTTTATAACCTTCGTTTTGTAGATTTTCAAAATACCCATGAAGACTTTGACGCCCTCAACAAGGGGGAGCTTTTCATCAAAGCAAAACATTGCAAAATACTTGCAATACACTCACTTAGTCTTCCTAAATACTTGACGCCCTCATCAAAAGGGAGCATTCGTCAAGGGGTAGCTTTTTGTTAGGATTTAGTAAATCCAGTTATTAAAGTGTCGGTCACCTCAAGTATATGTAATCGTTAGAAAGCTCGTAGTCGTAGTTATTTAATGTTAAGTAGTATTTAGTTAAGTAACACCGTGGAGGACGGACGGGACTTTACCCACTGTATGCCTGATCCACAACCCATAAGCGGCGTTTTATGTAAGACTATAAATACCCTCTACCTCCCAAGGTAGAGGGTTGGAGCTCATAATAACACTTTTACTTTGTTGGGAATTACGGTAAACTACTGGATCTGTGAAGTATCTGTAGAAGAGTTTCTGTGAAGAAGAATGGATTCTGCGAGTTATACTTCACCGGTGATATCGTAAATCGTGATTCTGGCGATAGTGCGAACCACGTAGGAGAGATAAGCGCCGATGTAGGTCATATGCAGGAAAAGTCGGTAGCCATATGAAGGATAGGTTGGCGCCGTATTGTTTAGAGCTTACTCAGAATGTGTTTGGAACAAAACAATATGATTAGTAAAACAAAATGATTAGTTGCATGCTTGTCTAGATGCATGCGTTGTCTATGTTTGTATTAGGAGCATACGTTGCAAATGCTCGTGAGTCATGAGGGTTTCTTGTCTATAAAAGGAACCATAATAGTTTGTATTAGATAAGTTTTTCTAAGTCTTTCAAGTCTTGTAAAATATCCGAAACATAGAGTTTCAATAATCAAAAGATCCATAGAGGATCTAAGAGTTCTTAGTTATTATAACTTGTATTTTCATTCCGCTAAAGAATACGAGTTGTAGAGATCTTCTATTAGTTTGCTTGTGATTACATAGGCAACACTAACGATCTCCGAGTGCTTAAGATCTATCAAGGTCTTTGTGTTTTCAACAAGTGGTATCAGAGCCTCGGGAAAGTCTCTACGATACTAAGAACCATTCTCACCCCTATACAACCAAACATACCCTCACCATGCCCGGATCGATAATGAAACCAAGTCACCAACACAAACAACACCAACACCACTTCCATGCAACAAATTTTAGTCTTTCAAACAAGAATGGTAAATTTCCTTATTTAAAAGGGAAGAGTATGATCTTTGGACTATGAAGATGGAAAAGCTGGATTTCCAATATTGATTGGAATCGTGGGAGGTAGTAAAGAAAGGAAACAGTCTAAAGAAAATGATACCGACATGGGATGGGAAGTTTATCATGGCTCCTCCCAAAACTTGAAGAGGTGTTGGCTATGCAGAGAGCACAAAGTAAAACTATTCGCTTCAAGCCATTCCCGAAGATCACCGTGTGATTTTCACCATATGGATGATGCAAAGGACATATGGATGGCTCTCAAAGCAAGGTTCGGTGGAAATGAAGAATCGAAGAGAATGAGGAAGTCCATGTTGAGACAACAATTTCAAGACTTTAATATCTCCGAAGAAGAAGGTATCCACAAGGGATACGACAGTACCATAGGATTTTGAGTCACTAAACCAAATGAATGCAAAACCCGATAATGATGATTGCAATTCAAAGTTCCTACGATCCTTGCCTCCATCATGGTTACATGTAAGTATAGCCCTCAAGGCTAAAGGTGGGTTGGACATGCTCACCTTTGATGAGTCGCATAATGCACTCGAACTCTTGAACACGATGTCGAACTCCCTACCGTACATCTTCTTCTCGCCATGCGACTTTTGTTGGGACATCTCACTCCAACATGATGGTACATGCTCCTAGTTCCACCTACTTTCCATCATCATCTTGCACTCCCACTCCACCACATAACACTCGTCCCACTCCACAATGTTCTCAAACTAAGACTAGTAGTGTGATGGAGGATGTTCTTCATTCATTTGTTGTTGATTATGATACTCAAGAAGATATCTTGCATATGAAGACTTTGATCAGTTGGACCCACTTGAAATGGAGGAGATGAAACCGAAAATGCAGTGGCATTGTCACAAGTGGATATCAAAAGGTTTGAAGAGAAGTCCGGAAGGAAGTTTGCTTTCAAGGAAAGGAACCACCGCTTTGATAGGAGAAAAGTCAAGTGTTTCACTTGCCACCGATGGGGCATTTCTCAAGGAATGCAAAGACAGGAAGAGTGGAGATGGAGCTAACTACATTTCCTATCGCCAGAAAAAATAGGAAGTCGGAGCTTGACTCTTCTCACCATGGATGAACAGGTCAACTGGACTGCACATGAACCTGTGAATGAGGAAGCTCATGATACTGATAAGCTTGGATTGCTGGCAAGGTGTACTTCGGATGAAAGGCATGATCAGTTTGCCTTGATGGGACTATCTCAGGATCATCCCCTTAAGCATAAAGATATTGGTATTGTTGATAGTGGCTGTTCCAGAAGCATGTCTGGGAACAGAGATATGATGCACAATTTTGTTCCTATAGAAGGAGGAGGCAATGTGACTTTTGGAGGAAGTGATGGGAGTATCACAGGGAAAGGCACCATAAAGACACCTCATCTGGATTTTGAAAATGTGTACTATGTTAAGGAACTTCAGCATTTCAACTTGTTCTCCGTTTCACAAATCTGTGACACCAAGAACAAAGTACTCTTCTCTGAGAATGAATGTCTTGTCTTTGTCTAAAGACTTCAAACTCCCGTAAGAAACTTCAATTCACCGAAAGTTCCTCGAACTCACAATTTGTACACATTCAACCTTAATGAAGTTCAACCTGCTGGTGACCTCACTTGTTTGGTGGCTAAAGCATCCCTTGATGAGTCTACTAAATGGCATAGGAGGATGGCTCATGTGAATTTCAAGACCATAAACAAACTCTCTAAAATGGGTCTTGTTGAAGGTCTTCCCTCCAAAGTTTTCACCAATGATCATAATTGTGTTGCATGCAACAAAGGAAAACAACACAGAGCCTCCTACAAAGCTATCAATGCTATGAGCATCATTTCTGAACCTCTTCAGTTGCTCCACATGGATCTGTTTGGTCCAACTCAAGTCGAAGCATTGATCATAAGTACTTGCTTGGTTATCACCGATGGCTATAGCATTTTGTTGGGTTTTCTTCTAAGAACCAAAGATGAAACATCTCCAGTCTTCGATCGAATTCATCACCCTCGTTGAAAATCAGTTGAACAAAAGGTTAAGGGAATTCGATGTGATAATGGGACGAGTTCAAGAATGCTATTCTTATAGAACTCAGTAGGTCAAAAGGTATAAAAGGGACTATAGTAATCCAAGAACCCCACAACAAAATGGGGTGGTGAAAGAAAGAATAGGACCTTAATAGAGGTCGCAAGATCAATGCTTGCACTCTAAACCGCCCACTATGTTCGGATCAAGTCATGGCACAACGTGCTATGTGCTAAACAGGTCTCCATTACTAGACCTCAACTCAAAACACCATATGAACTTCTCTTTGGGAAGGTTCCCGTCATTCACTACCTAAAACCTTTTGGTTGTCAAGTGACCATTCTAAACACCAAAGTGATCCGTTGGGAAAGTTTGATGAGAAGGTCGATGATGGTTATATTGTGGGTTATTCAACTCATAGTAAGGCATACTGTGGTGTACAATTTGCAAGCCAAGAAGATAGAGGAGACTTTGAACCCGAGATTTTTGGAAGATAAGCCTAATGTTCAAGGACAGGGTCATACGTGGTCTTTTGACCTTGACTACTTAACGATTATTTGGGTTACACTAGACATTTGGCTAACCAAAATGCAGTCCTCAAGAGTCTCCCACTAACAATGCAGTACCTTGGATGATGACTCGAACATGAGTTTGAAGATGATGAACAACCTATACTTGTGCCTTCTTTCTCCCTAACAATATTGCGGTACCACCTCCAAGGATATTGCCGATAAGAGTGATGAAGATGAATCACATTATGTCGAGGACCTTGCTAGGCTTCGACTCAAGAATTTGCGCCTAAGCTTGAAGCAGAAAACCGAATGGAGAGGTTGCTAATGAAGGAGTCAAGAGAAACCATGTTTCACTGAAGTTGATTCTGCCACACCTACCATCCACAAATCCACAAGGCTATGTTGCTTTCTTCTCATGTTCCTTCTCAAGTGTCTTCGACTTTGGAGAACCTTATACACGCTTTCCAAGACCCTCGGATCTTGGAAATCATCAACCCAAAGTCGGCATCTTCACCTCACCCTCTTATGATGCCGAGTTTGAACCAACTATCACTAATCTTGATTCATCCATTGAAGTCACCCCATCGCTACTCGGAGGATCAATATTGCTCATCCTCAATCCAACATTATAGGTGATCTTCGCACCGTTAGAACTCGAAGGGCTATAACAAGTCCTCGCTTGACATATTGCTTTTCTCTTATGTCTCCAACCAAAGAAAGAGACAATCACACGTACTTCAAGCATTGTCTGCTTGCTTGTTTTCTTTCTCAAGTGGAACCAACAAGTGTTTCTCAAGCTCTTAACGATTCAAGTCGGCTAGAAGCAATGCAAGAAGAGATGCAACAATTTCACAATCAGCAGGTTTGGATCTTGGTTCCACTCACGATGGCAAATATGCCATTGGGACAAAGTGGATTTTGAAGAATAAGAGAGATGCTCGGGTGTTGTGATAAAAACAAAGCAAGATTAGTGGCTCAAGGCTTCGCACAAGAGGAGGGATTGATTATGATGAAGTGTTTGCACCTGTTGCTAGAGTTGAAGCCATTCGAATTTTCTTGGCTTATGCTTCTTACATGGGTTTCATGGTGTATCGATGGATGTTAAAGGTGCTTTTCAGATGGTGAGATTGAAGAGGAGGTTTATGTCACTCAACCCAAGGGATTTGAAGACCCGGATCACCCAAATCATGTTTACAAGGTTGTTAAAGCTCTCTATGGCTTACATCGTGCACCTAGAGCTTGGTATGCTAGGCTTTCATCCTTTCTCAAAGCATGGCTATAGGAGAGGTGCTATTGATAAAACTCGCTCCTAAAGAAGAATTACTCGACATCATTCTTGTGCAAGTTTATGTGGATGACATTATTTTGGCTCCACAAACGAAGCTTGGTGCGAGGAATTTGAGGAACTAATGAAGGAGAATTTCGATGAGTGCTATGGGAGAGCTTACTTTCTTTTGGGTCTCCAAGTTCAAGAGAACAAGATGGCATCTTTATCTCACAAGATAAATATGTGAGGACATTTTGAAGAAATTTGGTATGGAAGGTGTTAGGACCGCCACAACACCTTATGAAGCTCCAAAGACAAAACAAAATAATGAACCGATCTACCGTGAATGTTCATCCAGACAGTCCATGATTGGTTCATTGATGTATCTAACGACTTCAAGACCGATATTACTTTTGTTGTGAGTGTTTGTTCTCGACATCAAGTCACCCACTTACTTCCCATCTCAATGTCACAAGAAGATCTTTAAGTACCTCAAAGGCCAACCTCATTTAGGCCTTTGGTACCCAAAAGAGTCTCCTTTCAAGTTGGAAGCATATAGTGACGGTGATTATGCCGGTGCAAATCCGGATAGAAGATCCACAACCTGAGGTCGCCAATTTCTTGAAAGAGGTTGATTTCTTGGCAATGCAAGAAACAAACCATTGTGGTCGCCTCAACCATCAAGCGTAGTATGTTGTCAAAAATTGTCGTGGACAGTCCTTTGGATTCAAAACCAATTGTTTGGACTATGGGTACAACTTCATGAACACAACAATTTTATTGATAATCAAAGTACCATCTGCATAGTCAAAAATCCGCTTTTCACAATGAACAAAACACATTGAAATCGTGCACCACTTTATAAGAGATGCATATGAAAACATTTGATAAAAGTGGCTAAAATTCATACCGATGATAATGTGGCGACTTGTTAACAAAAGCTTTTGATGGACCAAGGTTTCAACACCTTGTGGTCAATATTGGAATGCTAAACCCTTGACCGCAAAGTTTAAGGGAGGCATAGGCCTCGGGGAGGCATATGCCTCGTGGGAGGATTTGTGCAAACTCGATATTTTTGTGTGTTATTTTGTTTACTAACACTAACTTTCTAATAATTCTTTAGTTTGTTTGTCTTTGTGTTGTTCTTGTGTGTTTTTGTGTCTGCTTTTGCGCTTGTCTCGGATTGCATTTTGTCTATTTCTTGTCCGAATTGCGCTTTGTCTATTCCATGATCAAGATCAAATTCATCAAGTGTGGTTCATTGGTATATGGTCAAGATAGCTAAAAGATTGTTGCTTGTTTCTTCCGAAATTAAAAGCATCAAGCAAACAATTTGATTCCACCGAAGTTATAATGCTGAAGAAAAGAAATTGAAGTCAAATTGTTCTTTCATTCATTCAAGAAACAGTTTACAACTTACAAAAGTCAACCTACTACAAATGCATCTTCAAGATACGAGCTATACACTTACGCTAATCCTAATCTAGTACATATCATCTATTCCAACATCTAAGTGAATGTTGGATATGCATGATTGCTCACATCTTTCACACTAGATGCTGGATATGCGTTTGTAGGTCTTGCATAACCACCCATTCCGTCTATCTCGATGGCTGGATATGCATGACCAATACGACGAAGATGCTAAGGACCAAAATGGAGAGGATGGATTGATGCAAACGTTGATGATGACGATGACCACACATGATGATGGAGAAAATAACGTCTCTGTGTGCTTCATCTATGCATTTCAACCAAATGCAATCCATCCACCCTCCTTAAGCCCTTCTCTTATACGATGTGTGTTGATGCACCAAAAGCGGCGCAGAGAGACCAAGAACCACCTCTCTATCTTTGGGAGTGGCGGATTCTCGCACGAGGCCTTTGTTGAGGCCGAGGTGCCGGAGGTTGGGAGTATGATGTTCCTCCTTATAGGAGTCATCGAATCATCGCAGATTCACTTGGATTCACTACACTATCATCTTCTGAAGAAGGGAGAAAGGGTGATTTACTTGGTCGTGGATAGGGTTGAGGAAAGTAATGTAGCCATGGGTTTGAATCACCACTTGATGATGATGAAGAGGATGATGAAGATGATGTTGTGAGATCTATGATCTCAGGTTTGGTATTCATGGTACAATTTGGTTAATTGGGGTTTGTTTTTGAATCTAGGGTTTGTGGTAAATATTTGGGGATCTTTGATGAAGAGATAAGTATGCATTGGGATCATTTTATAGACGGGTTCGAGGTTCAATGAGAATTAATGCGAGTGGGTGGCACAGCAATTCTAGAAACTTACCAAGATATTCTTATCTTTGATGGTTTCTTGAAGTGTATAACTTCAGCAGATTGACCATATGTTTCATCAAGTGTTATTTTGGGTTTGGTCAAAGATGAAATACACGTGGCGACGGTCAACCAAACGGTCTATTTTCTTTGACTATATTTTGGGCAAAACTATCACTCCACCATCACTCTCTTCGTAACAAACCAATTCCTCTCATCCCGCATCCACAAACACTCACCATTACGAGAAACATAACCCTAAAACTCATATCCTCATGGCTCTTGAATTTAAAATGATCACAACAAAGTTGCATTTCGGGAAAAGGTAAGGGATATGAATTGTACGAACCAATGGTGGAATTCTTGAAAAGGTCCAAGATTTGTTATGCTTCAACACATTCTCCGAATGAGATATATGAATCATTGGTTACTCGGTTTGGGAATCACGAGAAGAGGAATGAGACAGAGATTAGGGTCGTGATTGATGGAACAGAGCACATAGTGACAGAGGACCTAATAAGGAGGAAGCTTCGCTTGGAAGATGCCGATGGAGAATTTCACTCTAATCGTGAAGAAGTGCTTCTCGGGCTAAGAGCAATTGGCTATCGAGGTACAAGGACCGATATGTGGTCAAGAAGGAACTTTGCCCAAGTGGAGGTTCCTAGTTCACACGTTGCTTCAATGCATAAGCAACAAGTCGAGGATGGGACCGCCTTCTTCCCAACTAGGATGTGGTATTGTGTGTCTTTCCCAAGGGATAACTTACAATTTTTCTAAGTATATTTTTGAAAACATGGTTGAAAATCTTCAAAGGAAAAAGAATAAGTTTTAATGTACCCAAGGTTTCGCAAATGATTTTAGACACCACTACCCAAGCCCAATCCTTTTATCCCATAGGTGTTTTAATCGCTAAATTGTTTGCAACCATGAGAACTCACTTCGGGGGAACATCATCCCTTGCTTGCGCCATGTTGCCCCAAGGCAATGAGGTCACGATGAGAGAGAATGTGACTAATAATCCTCCTTATCCACCTGCTGCCCGATGGTAATCCATTAGTTAACATTGATGAGGCCCCTCATCAACTGTTGAAGCAACTCATGTTGCTCCGCACCACCCACCTTGTCCCACCACCACCCACACAAGTTACTCATGATGAGTCCGATCTTAATAGACCGCCCACACCAAGTCCTGTTAGGGATCCTCTCAATGAAGATCTTCCTCACTTTGAGCATGACCATGATTCTACCGAAGGTCCAATGAAGCTCCCTTTACCACGAGCAATCTGCTGGTGGAGCCGAGGACCCTATTACACTCTCATCTGCCTATGCTCTTGTCAATGTGTATGCTATCGAGGTGTCTAGTCCGAAAAAGGAGCTTGCAGAGACCAAGTCTTCTCTTGGTAGTAAGATTGAAGAACCGCAGAATAAAGTCAAGGAATTAGAGGACAAACTTAAAGGGGCTCCAAAGGAAGCTTGTGGTTTCTTCCGATGAAGAACAAGAAGTACCTCGGTTTGGGTCTCTTGATATGTTGGTGATGTGTCTCTTAATGATCCTTCATCGAGAGTTGCCGCTTCTCAAAGAAGAAGGAACTCGTTCTTTACAAAAGAAGAAAGAGATCTTATTTAAGTAAGGTTTCTTCCAAGCTTCAAAGGAACCCGGTGTTGACAAGGATGCATCTGCCGATGTGCAAATGGAGGATGTATCTTCGATCATGGTCAATCTTCATCTGCTCAAGAACCAACAGCCCTTCACCTTCAGCAGATCATTCGATGATGTTGTCATGACCACTCCAGCTTGATAATCTGCATCAACATGTTTCTCCTACAATGACTTGGGTATTTCTACGGAGGTTCCTTTCATTGATATAATCAAGATGAGTGTGCTAAGAAGCCCGATGATAAAGGGAAAGATGTAATAATCAAGATGAGCTTGGTCCGCACTGTAAGTGAGGAGGAAAGACTAGGACAAGCAAGTAGATTGGCCGAGTTTGAAAAGTCAAAGAAAAGTGAATTATTGGCTCGACAACATGAAACAGAGGACTTTTCATCTTTACCTCCCGAGAGAAGAAGAGAACTGGATGCAATGCGTGTTCGGATGCTGTTGAATCTTGGGATGCTCTAACCGAGCAAGTTATTTCAAGACCTTCTCTTGCTCAAAGTATACTAGGTGGAGATTTCAACAATGAGAGTTATGTGGATCAAATGATGGCTCGGGGAAGACAAAGGAAGCAAGAAGCTATTGCACAAAGGAGAGCCATCAAAGCTCGAAGAACAAAGAGAAACCTCCTACTAAATCGAAATGAGACGGTGGTGAAAAATCAATGCTCGATGTACAACTCGCTTAACAATGAAACAAGTCAAGGCTTTTCCCGATCATGTCCTCGTTCGCAAATATAAACAGATCATGGGGACAACTCATCATCTTCAAAGACATTCTACCAACTTGAAAAGGATTGCTGGAATGAAGTTGCTCAAGAAGCCAAAAGACTCAAGTCCGATGATGCTCCACCCAAGGCGACTTCTCCAAATATTTCTCAAGCATCTACCGAGTTGCTTCTTCTATCGACAAGGGTCCATCTCACGAACCATCTACCAATTCTCCGAAGCACCGATGTATCGCCTCCCACTTCATCTGTGGCAACCGTTGACACACAAGAAGATTCTAAAGTTAAGGAAGTCGATCTCACTGAAATAAAAACAAAAAGGGCGATAAAGATGCTTCACAGATGAATGCACTACGTGAAGGTGTTCCAACTAAGTCTCCTCTACCTCTTCAAGTCTTACCACAAATGTTCAAACCGAAAATGCTCCTCCGGGAAATCTATAAGCCCGGTAGGAGGAAGAAGAGAATGGCCAAAAGATCTCCTTGGATCTTGAAGTCGATGACTCAACTTTCATTATAGAGGGTTCTCACGATTTTCCCGAGGAGATCAAAATGTGTTGGTCAAATGGAATCTGAAGGATGATGAGATGAATGTCATTCATCGAAAGGATTCCACTTCAATGGAATTCACCTTTCTGAAGGAAATTCTACACTTGATAGACAGGGCAGATTTGCTTACTCTGTACACTCTTGTTACCACCCATTACTGCAACAAGGAACCACAAGGTTCTGGGATGTTCTTACCGGGAGATCTTCAAGTCCTGTTAAACTCTCATTCTCCCAATAGTAAAGCACATTCCATTTGGGAGAACTCACATCGGTGGAAGGTTGCGTCCTGGAGATTCTATCCTCTCCCTCGTGTGCATGTGCTTGAGACTAAGGGTGGAATCACTGTCTGCATGCTTGTTGAAAGAAAGTATCCATTGCCCAAGAGACTTATGGAAAGGATGCTTAGTCGAAATTGAGATTCCTCCGAACCAGTGGGCAATGAAAGATTGTCTGCTTCAACATTGGTGGGTTTGATCAAGACTCAACTTCTACAACAGCAACAGGCCTCATCCTCATCCTAATCATGGTACTGGGTACTCTCTGCACTACCTTGTTTTGTTACATTTTAGTTTGTGTTATTTGTCAAATTTCGTGTTATTTTCAATTTCTTAGTTAAAAAAAAAAAAAAAAAAAAAAAAAAAACTAACTTTTATGCGTGTTTGTTTGTTGTACCATTCGATGGTTTTAACTCACCGATATACCTTGTGTATGTCAAAGAGTTGACTAGTCCAAAGGGTACAACTTTGGTAAAGACACAACAAATCTGTTGATAAATTTGTAATGGTTTGCTCAAAATCATAGGGTCTACAACCACCCATGCTTAAACTGCCGAGGGTTGTATGGTCATCAATTCACCATGGTCTATTCCTTTTGGAATCCAAGAATTGGCTAGCCCACATGTATATGGCATGTGGTAAAGGCAATCGAATCCATTATTGGTTCTCAATTCACCAATTCTAAGAATTGACTAGTCCCGAGCAAACGGCTACATGTAAAGACAAGTCAAATCCGTTTAAATGGTTGCCGGTTTGCCAATAAATCGATGGTTATCAATGTACCATAGTTTTCGAACTCAAACATATGACTACTCCAAGAGTGATGGCTATTGGTAAAGAGACATCAAACCCATTATTTTCAATGATTCACCTCTCACAGAGTTAACACACCGGAAGTGATGAGAATAGTATGAAACTTATATGTTTTGATGTACATGATGTCATATGTTGTCGCAAAGATCCGTGTATAACAGCTCACCATCATAGAGATGTTCTTCTTCCGAATCTTCTCACGATGTTCGAATGCAATCCTCTTAATGTGAAGTATTTGTGCTCAAGAAACCGGACCTTCCTAGCTCGAAGTGTTTACGGAATGGGAGGATATTGTTTGGAAATTTTCTCATAAGATGGTACAATCCTCAACAAGATTAACGATCTATCAAGGAAACCGGAACTTAACCTAGTCAAATTCCGCTTTAGGGAGGATTGTTGGGAATTACGGTAAACCATCGGATCTGTGAAGTATCTGCCAAGAGTTTCTGCTGAAGAAGAATGGATTCTCACAAGTTATACTTCACCAAGTGATAATCGTAAATCGTGATTCACCGATAGTGCGAATCCACGTAGGAGAGATAAGCGCCGTATGTAGGTCAGATGCAGAAAAGTCGTCAGTATGAAGGATAGGTTGGCGCCGTATTGTTTAGAGCTTACTCGTAATGTGTTTGGAACAAAACAATATGATTAGTAAAACAATATGATTAGTTGCATGCTTGTCTAGATGCATGCGTTTGTATTAGGAGCATACGTTGCAAATGCTCGTGAGTCATTAGGGTTTCTTGTCTATAAAAGGAACCATAATAGTTTGTATTAGATAAGTTTTTCTAAGTCTTTCAAGTCTTGTAAAATATCCAAACATAGAGTTTCAATAATCAAAAGATCCATAGAGGATCTAAGAGTTCTTAGTTATTATAACTTGTATTTTCATTCCGCTAAAGAATACGAGTTGTAGAGATCTTCTATTAGTTTGCTTGTGATTACATAGGCAACACTAACGATCTCCGAGTGCTTAAGATCTATCAAGGTCTTTGTGTTTTCAACATGGTGCTTTAGCGGTGTGTTCAACGACTTGGGTCTTAGCGACTTGTGCTTAGCGACTTGAGGTTTAGCGAGTTGCTACTTAGCGACTTAGCGACTTCAAGGGTTATAGCGACTTGGTTGATATTTGTTTCTAATATGGTTTTCTCTTGATTTAGTAAAATCCCGTGAAAGAATCTATTTCCGGTTTAATCATAGAGTTATAAAATCCGTGAAATCGTAAACATGTCTACCAACGTGCCTACAATCATCTCTCTGTGGCGAGGACGTTCAGCAAATGGTTTAGACACTCGTCCACCCATGCTTGATGAACCGACTATGACTCATGGGCTCAACGAATTAGGTTGTATTTTCGGGAAAGGAAAATGGAGTCAACATTCTCAAGTCAATTGATGAAGGACCTTATCGATTGAGACTACAAGAGACATAATTGATATCTGCTGCAGATGGAACAATGATCTTTGGATTGGACGGACCAAAGACATATGATGAGCTCGATGATAAGGAGAAAAGAGATTCGATCTCGATATCATGGCTTCAAACATTATACTTGAGGTCTTCCAAAAGATATCGACAAGCTTATCAATCACAACACTAAAGCCAAGGCGGTTTGGGATAATGTCAAGATGCTTCTCTCGGGTTCGAATTAACTAAGGAAGACAGAGAATCACAATCAGTATGATGAATTTGAGCACTTTAAGATGAAACCGAAGAAAGTGTCTATGAATATTACGTGAGATTCCACAAGCTTGTGAATGATATGAGGAATATCAAAATGACCATGCCAAATATTCAATTTGAACTCAAAGTTTGTGAACAACATGAATCCCGAATGGCACAAATTTGTCACCTCTGTGAAGCTAACCAAAGGATTGAAGAACACCAACTATGAGCAACTCATGCCTTCCTTCTTCGAATGAGAGACATGCTATGTTTGAACGAAGGATTCTTGAACAGTTCAAATCTAAGCGGGAGAAACAAGTTCGTCAAATGATTCTACACCTTTTACACAAATGTTGGAATTACCACCAAAGCTTCTCAAGTCATACCCACGGTAATGGTAATTACAAGCTCATCCCCGATCCAACATATAAGCCTCCCGACTCAAACACACTCATGGAAAACTTCATCAATCAACTATCTCTCATGGTTAGTCAAAATATGAATTCCTCCCACACACCAACAATAATCTCGAACAACATCCAATCCACACAATCAAGCCACCGCCGAGATGGAAAGGTTATGGTGCAACCACTCAAGGAAGGCGGTATGAACAGGGAAGAGGAGGAGTTGGTGGAGGTATATGGCTAATCGTAATCGTGGAAGAAATGCCAATCAAGGACAAGCAAAGCCAATCAAATGCTACAACCTGTGGTGGTGAGGACATATTGCGAGGAACGCACATCTCCAAAACGTCTACGTAATGCGAGAATACTTGAGACAAGATGTTGCTTGTGCAAGCTCGGGATAATGGAGCGACTTTGGATGAAGAGGAGTTGTTGTTTCTTCTCGAGGAAATGCCAAAACTTATGATGCCGATGTTGATGAGCGACCAATTCAGAAATAGGTCACAATCATCAAAATGCCTTTCAAGTAGATGATCGTGATGCATTTGACTCGACGTCGATGATGAACCCATCGCACGCATACAATCTTCATGGCTAGCATTTCACCAATGGTCTCAAAGGTCACATCACACAACAGTCGGTCCATCCAAAGAATCAATCATTTCAGAGGTATTAAAACTATACGATGAAGTTGATGAGCAAAAGATTCATAATGAAGTACAATCTCTTGAAACTTATGAATCAGATATTGATAATGAGGGTAATAGCAATATTGTCTCATATGATCAATATGTGACGCAAAGTGAAAGTGAGATTATACCAAGTGATGCATCTTCTGCAGTCAATAATGACTATGTTTTTGATGAATACACTGCATGTGCTCCTGATGATTCTGTTATCTCTGAACTGAATGCCTATAAAGAACAAGTTGCTATTTATGAACAACGTGCTAAATTTGAGTTAACTACCCGTGAGCAGGAAATGGATGACCAAATGCGTACAATTATTAGAAAAAGTAAGTTTAGAGAAGAAGTGTTAAAACAAGAGTTAAACTCCTTACAAGAAAAGCTTTCTAAAACTGTTAAGCAAAAGCAAGAGCTTCAAGATAATGTTAAAGTGCTTAAACAAGAATTTAATGCTAAGGAATCAAAACTTTGAATGACTTTTCTAATCTAAAACTTTGAAAACAAGCTTGAAAATAAGTTGTGCGTACAAGGAATACCATTCAGACTGCTCACATGATCACTAAGCATAGAGTCTTAAGCGATAAGCATAATATTCGCCTTGTTGAGGAACCAAATCACGAGGTAGGTAAAATGGCTAGAGCTGCTCATAAGGTACTATATGATGGCAATGAGATTCTTAAGCCTAGGCAAACACCATCATGTATTGGAAGCACGGAAGAGGATAGAAAATTAGATGATGCATCTAGGGAGAAAATGGATAAGAAGCTTAACGATCCTGCGTGTAAAAAGAATAACATAACGATCAAACCCCATGATTACACTAAGGAAAATTGGATCTCCACGAACATGTTTAAGCCTCAAACTCAATTAACCCCGAACAAATTTTTGGAAGAAAGATATGGATAAACAAAAGTTAATGTACTTGTTGAAACAAACACTCCCTTAGGAAAATGCTGCAGCCTCACTGTATCCTCCAAATACACCAATGCACTTAGTTCCTAGAACTATTGCCACTAATAGCAAGACCTTAATCACCAGATGTTGTTTATCAACTATTCGTTGATTTTGAGAAGACATGTAAGAAGAGAATCACACCTGCGGGGGATAATCAAGGGAAAGGGTTTTGAGCAAACTAAAGAATGTTATTTAACTGAGGTCATGCCCTTCTTTAAACAATTAAAAGGTCAATTTGAGAGTCTTCAAAAGGGGATTAACTCATATATCAAAAAAAGGAATTTGATGCAATGATTGTTGAGGTAAACGATTATGAACGGGAACTCAAATATAATGAAATTGAAAGGAAGAACTTGCATATCTTAAATGAGAACTTAGTATTAAGTTGTGTGGCTCAAGATGTGTTTTATACTGTTACTAAGCATTCTATTATTGCCTCTCAATTTCATGAATTAACTGTTGCCTTGAAAGTTTCCCATGATCATGTCATTGAGCTTGAAAACAAAAACTCAAAACTGAATGAGAAAATTGATCAGGATGATCACGATAATTTGGTAAAATAGTTTTCTAAGCTAGAAGTTGAACATTTTAATTTGCAACTAAAATATCAACATCTTAAAGAAAATGTAAAAACCTCAAACATCAAGACATCCTCAAATGTTCCAGAGTTTGATGCACTTTTTGAAATAAACAAACATGACGAACAGATTCAAGCTCATTCTAACACGATCAGAAAGTTAAAAGCTCAAATTTCACAATTAAAGGGTGAAAAGAACAACGTGACTGGCTCCCAAATTCCTCCCCCTTTAGATTCTCGGTGTTCTCAAACGTTTCATCTTCAAAACTTGATTAATGTTTTACAAAAGGAAAATGAGAGTTTTCTAGAAGAAAATGAAAATGAAAAAGAGTTATATGATTCAATGAAAGTCACCGTGACAAGAACAACGTTAAATGATTCTTTAAAAAGGAAATTGAGAATCGAGGAGTCGTGAAAAGGAAAATGCCACTTGTCTTTAATGAGAATGTTGCATCAAAGTCATCTGCAGATCGCAAATATATCTATATCAATTAAATACATTCCTCCTCATCTTAGAAATAACGAACTTGTGTTTCATAACTATTTCGCCACCTTAAGGATAGTCTAGAATGTCTCCGTGAGATTGTAGAAGAGGATTTCATAAATAAGCCACTTGATAGAGATTAGGTTTGCTTGCATTCGTGCCAAACGATCTCAAGAGTCGCTAGAATGTTTAAGAGCAACATGTCCTAAATCCTTAGGTGCAAAAGATAAAGTCAGTGATGCCTTGTTCTATGCCTAGTGCCAATTATGCAACCCATTCTATGCCCAAGATTAAGAAAGTGAACTCTAAAGTGCCTGCAAGTAGTTCGATCCATGCACGCCTAGTTCAGAATGCAAAAGTAGCCCAACCAACTAATGTTCCCATAATTCCCTCTCAGAGTAATCATGACATAAAAGCAAGCGGTCAAAGCCTCCGTGCAATACAAAGCAAGATAGGACCTCGCAAGCTAAGAATGTGCATTGGAAGAGAGTAGAAGACCACCCTAGGAACACTAAGTTTGAGTTGAATAAAACGAATCGTGTTGATTCTAGTATTAGCTATAAGCGCATCGTAATTAATTCAATTCGCTACTATCTCGCAAACCATGTAATGATGACTGCTTGATCTCATTCATCGATCATGAATGTGGTGTGAATGTTTTGCTTAATGTTGTTAAATGCCCGCTAAAGTTGTTAATGTCAAAAATCAAGCTAAGAAGGCTAAAAGGCAAAGGCGAAAGAAAGTTAGAAAACATTGGAAACCCACAGAAGAAAATTTAGTAATATTGGTTATCAATGGATACCCATCGCCGTAAGTTTAATCTTAATGAGTTTTGCCCTAAATTTGCTAAGTCAATGCCCATTAGAAAATGGATGCCTCACGGTAGAACTATTCCTTTAAGAAGTGAACATACTTTGAATAGGTCAAATACGGACACTAGCATCGCATCTATTCCTCGATGATTCCATTGTTTATACTTTCGATGTGGGTGTTCCAATCATCATTATTAACCAAATGGAACCCATTCTTGCATGGGATCCCAATTATCCGCTTATCCATTCTTGTTTGTGTTCAACCGCAGATCGTTCAAATCGCTCGTGGTACCGGACTCAGTTGTTCCAAGCATATGACCGGAGATCGCCATGCTCATGAACTTCGTGAGTAAATTCATCGGACCGTTAGATTCGGGAACAACCATTTTGGAGCAATTATGGGTTATGGAGACTATGTTGTTGGCAAAAGTGTAATCTCCGTGGTATATTATGTTGAAGGTCTTGGTCATAACTTGTTTTCTATTGGTCAATTCGTGATTCCGATCTAGAAGTGGCATTTAGAAAACATACTTGTTTCGTTAGAGAACTTGATGGTGTGGAACTGTTAAGAGGAACTCGTGGTTCAAATCTATACACCATCTCTATCGAAGACATGATGAAGTCTTCTCCAATCGCTTGTTGTCAAAGGCTTCAAAAACAAAATCATGGTTATGGCATCGCGCCTCAATCACTTGAACTTCGCACCATTAATAATCTTTCGAAATGATCTTGTAAGAGGCCTACCCAGATTAAAGTATGAAAAGATCATCTTTGTTCAAGATGCCAATTGGGAAAAAGCAAAAAATATGCCCACAAACCCAAACCCACAAACTCAAGAATGGAAGTTCGCATACCCTTCATATGGATTTGTGCGGACCAATGAGAGTGCAAACTATTAATGGGAAGAAATATATTTTAGTCGTTGTTGATGACTACTCTCGATTTACTTGGGTAAAGTTTTTGAGGACAAAGGATGAAACTCGGATGTCATCATCAAACTTATCAAGCGACTTCAGTTCGACTTAACAATACGGTTAGAATTGTTCGAATGCATAATGGCACGTAGTTCGTTAACAAAGACTTAAGTCAATTTTATGAAAGTGTTGGAATCACCATCAAAGAAGTGTTCCACGAACTCCTCAACGTAACGGTGTAGTTGAAAGACTAAATCGAACTCTTGTGGAAGCCGCAAGAACAATGCTAATTTATTCAAAGGTTCCAATGTTTCTCCGGGTCAAGCCATTGCCACCGCTTGCTACACCCAAAATCGTTCTCTCATACACACATCTCATGGAAAACTCCATACGAACTTGTCCATAAACGAAAACCCGATCTCTCCTACCTTCGTGTGTTTGGTGCGTTGTGCTATCCAACGAATGACGGTCAAGATCTAGGTAAATTAAGAGCTAAAGCGGACATTGGAGTTTTGTAGGTTATGCATCAAACAAGAAGGGTTACCGAATCTACAACAAAAGAACTCGAGATATCATGGAAACTATTCACGTCACGTTCGATGAGTCGTCCGGCAAATGGCTCCGTGACAATCCAGCCTCGACCCGATCTCAACCTTTATCAAGTAGTCCCATCGCCTCTACTCTTGTACTTAATCCTCACCAAAGAACTCCTTATGTACCTCCTTCGAAGATGATTTAAAGAAATTGTTTGATCCAATGTTTGATGAACACTATGAGCCAATGCTAATGATCCGTCAATTCCATCAACAGAGGTCGCTCCTATCCTCGTCAATGAAGTTAACCTTCGCTCTATGTCATTAAGTCAAGAAGCGCCGCCGATCACTGTCTCATCAACAAATCATCAATCATCGAGTGTACATCATGGAATTGTGTCCGCACCTATGATGGAGATAATCCCTTTGCTACTCCCGAAGATGCCCCTTTGAAAACATATTTGCTCCCGAATCATCATCGAACCATCTTCATCGGAGAAATCGACTCGCTACTTCAGTTCCTCAACAACAACCACACGAACACCTTAGAAAATGGAAACATGATCATCCATTGGACAACATCATTGAAATCCTCTCGTCCAAGATCCACTCGTAAACAACTTGTAACGATGCCTTATGGTGCTTCTTCAACTCCGTACTATCCAAGGTCGAACCAAAAGACGTTAAACCGCCATGAATGAAGACAATTGGTTCAATGCCATGCAAGAAGAAATTCATGAGTTTGATCGACTAGATGTATGGGAATTAGTACCGCCTCCGATCGTAAGTATGATCATTGCTCTAAAGTGGATCTTCAAAGTAAAACTTGATGAGCATGGTGATGTTTTAAAGAACAAGGCTCGATTGGTTGCAAAAGGATACCGCCAAGAGGAGGGTATTGACTTTGAAGAATCATTTGCTCCAGCTTGCTCGTATCGAGGCAATCGTAATCTTCTTGGCTAATGCCGCAAGTAAGAACATGGTAGTATATCGATGGATGTAAAGACGGCTTTTCTTAACGGAGATCTTAAAGAAGTCGATACGCCATCCAACCCGAAGGTTTTGTGAATCCGAGCATCCTACTCATGTCTATCGCTTGAAGAAGGCTCTTTACGGTTTGAAGCAAGCTCCAAGGGCATGGTATGATACGCTATCAAAGTTTCTTCTATCTACCGGATTCAAAGAAAGGAGCAGTTGATCCGACATTGTTCACCGTAAAGTCGTGCAAACATTTAATTCACGCTCAAATCTATGTTGATGATATTATTTTGCCTCGACCGACCCCAATGAATGTGACCGTTTTCAAATGAAATGGGTTCCAAATTTCAAATGTCAATGATGGGACAAATGTCATTTTTCTTGGGATTACAAATTTCACAAAGTCCCGAGGCATTTTTATAAATCAATCTAAATATGCAAATGAGATTTTAAAGAAATTTGGATTTGATTCTTGTGACCGTTGACACTCCCATGATAGAGCGTACTAAACCGGATGAGGACCACTCGGGATCATGGTAGACCAAACGAAATATCGTAGTATGATTGATCCTCGATGTACCTCACACCCGAGACCGTATATTCTGTTCATTGCTTGCATGTGTGCTAGATACCGTGCTAAGCCTACCAAAAGCACCTTGAAGCGGTTAAACGGGTCTTCGGTATCTCCAAGGAACCATCAATATGGGACTTTGGTACCAAGGACACCGGTATGTCACTAACAACCTATGCAGATGCCGATCATGCAGATGTCAAGATACACGTCAAGCACGCCCGAGGTGCTCGCTTTTTGGTGATAAGCTTGTGAGCTGGTCTTCTAAGAAACAAATGAGTACTTCGATATCCTCTACAGAGGTCGAATACATAGCCATGTCATCTTGTTGTGCTCAAATCCTATGGATGAGATCCCAATTATCCGACTATGGCTTTGAATTCAACAAAATCCTCTCAGATTGTGATAACAAAGTGCCATTGCTCTCTCATGCAACAACGCACAACACTCAAGAGCAAAGCACATCGACATTCGACATCATTTCATCGTGAGCAAGTGGAAAACGGTGTGGTGGAACTTTATTTTGTGAGGACCGAATACCGCTAGCGTACATCTTCACCAAAGCTCTTCCTAGAGAACGTTTGAGTTTATCCTCCCACGACTTGGTCTAAAGAGTCTACAATGGAAACACTTAAACGCCTTCAAGAGGAAGAAGAGGAGTAAAGGTTTTCTTCATCCATCTCTTGTAAATAGTTATTCAAAAGCAAAATACAAAATTTCAAAACCAACAAAAGCAAATAGAAAAATATAAAATTTTCAAAATCCATAAAAATTTGAAAATCTTGAAAATCCCAAAATATTGTTATTTTGTCATGTTTTCCTTGTTCGATATCATCTACGGACTTTGTGTTGACATTCAAAGAATGTCACGGGTTTTTAGATGTTCTTCGAATGTACATAATTTGTTTAAAAAAAATGAGAGAAAGTGAAACAAAGGCTTATAGTCATTTCAGTCTATAACCCGTTTTTATAGAAAGAACAGAGCCATACTTTATCTTATTTTTTTTCAAATCTCATGCTCTGATTCTTTAAACAAATATTTGCTATCTAATGAAAACTAATAGTTTTGAAAAATAACTCGGACTCAATTTTTGAAAATCATCTGGACTTAATATTTGTCAAAATCTATATCTCTCAATCAACAACCTATGTCATTGATTGAGGGGGAGAATGATTTCAATTAAATCAAAAGGTTATTTGTCATAAAAGTGTTTTCAAAAGATACTAATGCATGTTTAATCTTTGGAGTTTAAAGTCTCAGATTTGATCCTTATCGGTAAAATGTTTTCATAAGCAAGTCACAATTCTCCTCAAAAGCTTTCAAAATCAATTTAAATCTCCAGAGATCACAAATCTCAAATGATTTGAAAATTGTGATCGGGGGAGAATTTGTGATTTAAATTGGATTTAAACTGATAATTCGATAAATGGTTGTATAATGATTTACAAGCTCTCCTCCCCACATGTGCCAAACGATTTCAAATCTTCCATGCACATGTTGAGGGGGAGCATCTATTTCAAACCAAAAAGGATTGAAACGTGATTGATTTGTTTCAATGTGCAGGTTTTCCCTAATATGTGCAAAACACTTCCAAATCTCTATGCACATATTGAGGGGGAGCAATTTTTTGAAAACCACATTCTTTTCAAAAATTATCTTTAACAAAGTATGAAAAATGCTAATTTTGATCAGGAAAGTGATGTTGATATCTTTTAGAAAATGGTAATCAAAGAAGTGAATCCTTCCTCTTGCCTCCGTGTGCCAAAACGATTTCAAATATATGATGCACATGTTGAGGGGGAGCTCTTTTTCTAAAAATATCAAAAACAATTCAGGTACAAAATGCTTTGATATTATATCACAAGTATCTGGATTGATTTTCAAATGGTTTTCAATTGGTTCCAATGGCAGATGAACAATACCAAATATACCGACCAAGTTTACTTTATGTATGGTGTTATAAGGATGGTTAGGTTAGGTATTCGTTCCCACGATCCAACCAGAGCCGGAGGGATCTACCCAGGGATAATCCACTAGATAGTGTAGAGTCCTTAGGTATGATGAAAAAAGGAGAAAAGTGAGATATGGGAAGAGTGCGGACTGAGATAGAGCTAGAACTGGAATAAACCCAACAAGGTTCTAGTTATGAAGTCTCGGTAAGCACTGAAGGGGTTGAAGAATGAAAAGAATTGAATGAGAAAAGGGTGAAAATAAATAGCCTCCAATAATTCAACCTTAGGGCGTAAACCGGTTCAATACATATGCTACTTGGTTGTTACTAAGGTAACACCGGTATTGAAGACAAGACGTCATGGACCCAAAGGACGCACCGCACTAAAACTTCCCAAGCTACTCAAGTTCCTCTTAAAAGGGCTTGTTTCATTCTCACGGGAACCTACATAATCTATCGACTTTCTCTAGAGATTGTTGATATTGAAGAAGGAGACCCTCTCCCTAGTCTCCCAGATAGGAACCAAATGTGCACAATTGAGTCTAGAGCCACGAGATCATCAAATAAATCTCTTTAGGACACTCGTCAATGAAGACTCTCTGCTTCACACAATGTGGAAAGAGAGATTATATCTTATGAGTCCCACGATTATCCTTGTGGTATTGCTGAACATCCGAGTGATATGCAAACATATTCACAATGAAGATGGAAAGCCTTCTAGAGCCAACATCAAACAAGTTCTTGGTAGGTGGCATGTGAGATCTATCCAATAGATCAACCATGTGACAACCGAATGTAAACAATGGGGCGATTCAAACTTATGAATCAATCTCGTTCAGTTATGGATTGACGGATACCTTTGAAAACCGGTCGTTGTGCTTAAAAATTCTTTTCTTTAGCACATCGATCGTATTAATATTTCAAATATAAAAGGTGTTTATGATTGATAATTGATTTTTCTCAAAACCCTCGATGTATTGCAAAACACTTTATTGAGCAAGACTCGATTGTTTTTCAAATCTCTTTTCATCAATCGGTGAATCTCAAATTAGTCGTTCACTCACTCCGTGTTGTCTTCTTTGAGACGCTCCGGTTTGAGAACAACTAGAACACCGCGAAACCCCGTCAAGGAGATTCTTCGAATTATACCGATCACAGCAAGATTTGTATCGATCAACGGGAACCGTGGGCGTGTACTCAATTCAACGAAGTGATCAAAGACACTTTCGCGCGCTTTATTGCTAACTCACTGTATGCAGTACGTCCGACGCTTGCAACCGATCGTAATGGAGAGGTCAATCCATAGCCGCATGCTCACTCATCACATTCATTTCTAAAGAAATCATGATAAGTGCATCAATGACTCGATATTTTCACTCCATGCTTCGCTACGCCGCAAATATCATGAATCAACTAAAGCTTCCGCTACTCGATGAAAAGATTTCATGATCCGTATGTGAGCATGTCGGTCCAAAAGTCACAACTTCACATAATGTCAACACCGCAATGGAAGAGTCGAGATTTATGGTAGCCGATGATCTCAATGTCGGCTCAAAACTCATTATCACGTGGATCGCTTAAAGACCTCCACTGGATTAACCAAACATGCAAAATGAAGAATCAATGACTACGGGCTATAGAGCAAAGAACATTATCAAGAATCCAAGAACAATCTTAATGTAATATCTGTTTGTATTCAATGTAATTTGAGGTGACCTCCTTGGGGAGATTGTTAGGATTTAGTAAATCCAGTTATTAAAGTGTCGGTCACCTCAAGTATATGTAATCGTTAGAAAGCTCGTAGTCGTAGTTATTTAATGTTAAGTAGTATTTAGTTAAGTAACACCGTGGAGGATAGACGGGTCTTTACCCACTGTATGCCTGATCCACAGCCCGTAAGTGGCGTTTTATGTAAGACTATAAATACCCTCTACCTCCCAAGGTAGAGGGTTGGAGCTCATAATAACACTTTTACTTTCTCTCACTAAGTTCCCAAACCTCTAACTATTTCTCTCTCTAAAACCTTATATTATACGCCTATATGTGATCATGATTTGATGTGTTTGTGAAATCCATTATGTTACACTTTTATCCAAGACTCATGATCCATTAACTAGGTACAATGTATCTTGTTGGGTAAAAACCAAAGTCCATGATCCATACCCATGGAGTATGATCCATAACCCATGACCCATTGCATGACATCATGCATGAAGTCATGTTGGATATTATTCATGATCCATGACCCAAAGTCCTTGACCCATGACCCAAGATCCATAATCCATTGACTAGGTACAATGTGTCTTGTTGGGTATCCATGATCCAAATTCCATGACCCATTGTCCATAATCCATAACCCATAACCCAGTTTTCAACCCAAAATCTGGACTAATCGGACCCAGCAACCGGAACCCATAGTTTGCACTGGCTGGATCCTTCGGGTAAGGGATCCGCCAAAACCATGAGAACTGTAGCAGTTTTGCCTATAAATAGTGAGCCATTTTTCTCTTACTCACTAACCCTTTTAGACATATATTCTCTCTATGTTCTAACCTCTCTAACCTCATATCCAAAGGATCATTCTATGTAGTTTTCTCTTTGTGTGATTCTCTAGGTTCCTCTTAAAAGCGAGATCACAACCTCTTGAAGACGTGCAAGCTCAACGTCATGAGTTGCTAAGCTTCGTCATCATCAAGACCACTGGAGTGCATCTTGTTGATAGTTATTCTCTCATTCCATTAGTGTGTCGAGTTGAAGGCATTGGTGTATAGTGCCGAAGGTGTACATTCGATATGGGGCGTCGATGTATATTTGTGTAGTTTGGGTTAAAGGATATTGATATCCTTTCAAGTGTTGTAGAAAGGACTTTGTCTCCTTTGGGTTGTAGTGTTGGGTAGTATTTCCTCCTTTGTAATAGAACTCGGTATCTAACCTTGTACTGGATAAAGTGTAGGCGATGTTGTGATAGGTTTGGTTCTACCTCATGGAAGAACTTGGTGTCTAGCCTTGTACCGGATAAAGCGCATGCGACATTATGAAGGCTTCTCCGCCACATTAAGGAGCTTGTGTTGTGTAGTGCTTAGAAACTCTCGAGTTGGGTACTCGGGGAGTGAAGTAGGGCAAGGTAAGTTTCCTTGTAGCCGAACCACTATAAATACTTGTGTTGTGTGTTAATACAAATAAGCCGTAAAAACGTTTATTTATATTTTACGAGTTTTTAATGTTTTGTCGATTACAAACGTAAAATCATTTTAACGAAACAAATAAAATACGTAAATATTTTGAGGCAATAGTTTACTAACACACTTACGTTTTCATACAAAACACTAAACAAGTAATAGTGTTTACATTTTATAGAAATGCATGTGTATAACAACTAGTGTTTACATAATGGGTATATATATATACATACTTAGTGTATATTGTAATGGGTAAGAATCTAAATACTTGACCCATTAACTAGATACATTGAACGTAGTTGGGTAAAACCCAAAGTCCATAACCCATACCTATGGAGCATGATCCATAACCCATGACCCATTGCATGACATCATGCATGAAGTCATGTTTGGTAATATCCATAACCCATGGAACTAACCCATGACCCATTGAATAGATACATTGCATCTTCTAGATACATTGTATCTATTTGGATACTAATGATGTACCCTCCGAATAGCTCGAAGGACACTCCTTCGAGACGTGTCGAAGCCCTTCTATTCGAAGGCCCAAGTTAGGATCCCAGAATATCCATAGGCGTCAAACCATTCGTAAGCACGAAGGTTACCTACGGGGAATTCGCCATTCGAAGCCCTAAGCCCTTCGGGGTATGGTTGACGAAGGAGTAATGGATAGGGGAACCTCCTGACTTGGTCAAACCCACGATCTCCCTCTCTCTCTTGGCTTCCCCGCCAAGTTTGAGAACGTGGGTCACTAAACCCTAGCGGTTACCACAAACATGGGGCGCCCCATGTTCTCCGACATTCATGCGAAGTGCCCCTAACCCTATTTCTTCCACTATAAATAGGTTGGACGGGCAATGGATTATGGTATGCTCATTTCACACTCATCTCTTTACTTACACACACTTATACAACCATAACTTATACTTACTCTCACGCCGGAGGTGGTTCGCAGGTCCTACCCTGCGTAATCACTAACGTAGTGTCTTCGTATTTTTATTCTCGGGTAAAAGACAAGTCTTGGCTGGAACATACACCCTCATACCTTTGATCATTATCGAATCACGGTAGTGCAATCTATTGTACAATCGGTGGCGCCATCCGTGGGACCACTACTATTAGTCCGTAATCACCAAGTCTTAAAACCCTAACCGATTACGCTACCTTTCCGGCATGGAACCGGGAAGGTAAGATACACCTCCACCGTGTTTCTCTACCTGGTCCCCTCAACGCAACTAACACCGATAATCTCGCCCCATAATGACCTCCACCTTCACCACATGATCTCGTTTGGAAACCACTCCGTACATCACGCCTCAACTTCCGCTAACCCTATTCCGAGTTAGTCCGCCGTTGAGGCAAACTTCGAAGCTTTAGAGTCTTTACTAAGGGCTCATAAGAGGTAAGTTCACAACACTGAAATGCAAAGGGAACTGGAATATTCCAGTAAGGAGTATGATGAAGAGATTGAGGTAGATGAGAGGCCTCGACCGGTTAACAGGGGGTGCTCAGCCCTACGAAATGGTTCTCCTTCCATAAGAAGGCCTAATGGAAGAACTGTGGGTTTTGAAGAAGGTCCCGGAGGAGATCCGGGAAGAAGGGAAAGAGTACAAGGTGAAGGAAGGAGCGAGAACTCTAACGGAGGAAGCAATCCGGTGGGAAACGGAGGGGTAAATCTACCCCCTCTCCTAGCTGCTCACTTAGGAAGAGAAGGGATGGGGGCTTTGATACCTCCATCATATGTCTCGAGTGTCGGAGGCCCTCCTCCGTACTCAGGTATGAATCAGTTACCTCCTCCGGAAATGAACCCCTACCAACCTGATCCAACCTACAACACCTACCCTCCGAATGGTTCTCTTCCCAACCAGAGTTACCAGCAAATGCCCTATGGACACGTTCCTACACAGTCGATAGGTGTAAACCCTTCGTATCAACCCTCTACGGTTTACCCTGCATACACACAACCATTTCCTAACCCATATAACCCTACACCTGTTTATCCGCCTCCATATAACCCTTACTATGCCGAAGCCTCCGGAGCTTGCACACCTTTCGTGAAGTGGATCGAAGACTACCCCTACCTGACGGTGTAAAGATGCCCACTCACATAGGTACCTACGATGGGAAAGGCGACCCTGATAACTTCCTACACTTGTTCGAAGGAGCTATCAAGATGCAGAAGTGGGTCATGCCCGTAGCATGCCACATGTTCACATACATGCTCCGAGACTCCGCGATAATATGGTGGAATGGACAGAAGTTGGGAAGCATTGTAAGTCTAGACGACCTTAAGGCTAAGTTCCAATCACACTTTAGCCAACAGAAGAAGTACACCAAGACCCATCTAGCCTTGCATACCATCAAGCAAAGGATAGCAAGCACAAGGGCCTTCGTTACAAGATATACCGATGAAACTTTGCAAATTCGGGTTTGCACGAAGATCGAGAGGATCTCGGGTTTTGTACATGGCCTTCGGACTCGAAGCTTGGTGGAATTCACATCACCGATCTTCCCACCACTTACAAGGCGATGGAGAAGACTTACACTTGGATTGAGTCTAAAGTAGCGACAAAAGAGTCTCGATAGAACAAAGGAAGCCTCGACAAAATCTCTAGAGGTCCTCACAGGAAGGGTCCAAGAATAAGAAGAGCAGAGACCGCTTCACTCAGACAACAAAGGCTCAAATCATGGACTTTTGGCGAACTTGGTCAAATCTCCCGGGGAGATTAAGCTCTCGAGAAAGCCGAAAGTCCTTGATCCACCACCTCGGATATCGGTGAAGCAAAGCCGAGGACATGTCGAGTATTGCCATTTTCACGAAGACCATGGGCACGATACTAACATTGCGAGTGTCAAGAAGTAGATCGAAGAGGCAGTACGATCCGGACAATTAGCACACCTGGTTAAAGGCATCAAGAAGGGAAAATACAAGTTCTCCGATACCCAACTGGGTGAATGGAAGGGGAACAAAAAGGAGGCTACCCCTGCAGAGGCTCCGATAGTAATGGTGCACATGCATGATCCAACCTTGAAATGAAAGGAAGCAGATGGGGAGGCAGGAAGCGTGGGAGAAATAACCTTCCCTCCATCCCAGGCGGACACCTTCGACCGACCCCGTGGTCATCAAGGTACGAGTCTCAAACAGGAGGTAAATCGGCGATATGGATTGTGGAAGCTCTGCGAGATCATTTATGAGCATTATTTCCTAAAGCTCAAGTCATCCATACGCTCACAAAGGGTGGACTCGAAAACACCTCTGGTAGGTTCTCCGTGAACACTCATGGCCCCGGGAGAAGTACCGTTGGAAATCACCATAAGCGAAGGCCCTTATCCAAGACGGAGACACTCACCTTCATCATAGTCGTCGATTCTCCTTATAATTTGTTAATAGGAAAACAACTATGCAAAGATGGGCATTGTTGTTTCCACCATATCTTGCCATTAAGTTTCAAACCCCCTTTGGAGTAGGGCTGTTCATTCTAATTATGGGGCGGATAAGGGTGTATATGGTGTCAAAAGGATCAAAGAAGAATCGGAGGAGCCTCAGATAGCAATTCTAAGCGACACAGATGAGAAGAACGAGTTGTAGTTAACCCTAGCTACCACAGAACAAATGGTGGTAATAGGAAAACAACTCCGTGAATTTCAAGGCGAAGCTCACAGAGCTGCTATGGACTAACCTTGATATTTTGCTTGGAAATATTTTGACATGACAGGGTTCCAAGAACATTGTCGATAGACAGACAGTCCTTGGAGCGGAGCATAAACTCAATGAGTACAAACACATTGAGCCAATAAAGTAGAAAGGAGGAGCCTCGCCCGAAAGAAAGCTGCGACCCGAAGAAGTTGATGAACCGACACAAGCGGGCATTCTAAGGAAGTTAATACCAAACACGGGTAGCCAACCCAAGAATGGTTAAAAAGAGCGACGGAGGATGGCGCATGTGCGTTGACTTCATCGACATCAACAAAGCATGCCCGAGGATTGCTACCCCTACCGAGATTGGTGAAAGGTAGAATCCTTGGCAAGCTTCGACTAAAATGCTTCTTAGATGCCTATAAAGGGTATCATCATATCCGGATGGCAAAGGAGGACGAAGAAAAGACAGCCTTCTACACAAGCAAAGGTGTCTACTGTTACAGAAAGATGCCTACGGATCCCCAAGAATACACTGGACGGATCCCTCAAGCAAGGGATCTGTGGCATCTGGGGGACAATAGTGAATTTTTGTCTATAAATAGTGAGCCATTTCTTCATTGTAGGTTGCCACTTTCACATATACTTTCTCTTAGTATTGTAAACTCTCTAACCCCATATCCAAAGGATCTTTCTATGTAGTTTTGTGTTTTGTGATCTTCTAGGTTCCTTTTAAAGGAAAGAGCACCACCTCTTGAAGTCGAGCAAGCTCAAGTCCATGAGTTTCCAAGCTTCGTCATCATCAAGACTATTGAAGTTCTCTTGTTGATAGTTCTTTCCTCCTTTTTAGAAGTGTTGTGTTGAAGGTATTAGTGAAGGATGCCAAAAGGGTCAAGTTGAAGGCATTAGTGAAAGGTGCCGAAGGTCCGTGTCTAAAGCATTAGTGAAGGGTGCCAAAGGTCCATAATGAAGGCATTAGTGAAAGGTGTCAAAAGATCGTGTCAAGGGCATTAGTGAAAGATGCCAAGGGTGTACATTTGATATAGTGCATTAATGTACAAGTTAGATTAGTTTGGGTAAAAGGATATTGATATCCTTGATGATGTTGTAATAAGGAGTGGATCTACTTTGGGATAGGTGTTGTGTAGTGTTGGGTAGTAGTTCCTCCTTTGTAATGGAACTTGGTATCTAGCCTTGTACCGGATAAAGTGTAGGCGACGTTGTGATAGGTTTGGTTCTACCTCGTGGAAGAACTCGGTGTCTAGCCTCGTACCAGATAAAGAGTAGCGACATTGTGAAGGCTTCTCAACCACAAGTAGCTTGTGTTGTGTAGTGATTAGGAACTCTCGAGTAGGTGACTCGGGGAGTGGAGTAGGGCAAGGAAGGTGTCCTTTTAGCTGAACCACTATAAATACTCGTGTCGTGGTTGTACACTTCTAACTCTTTATCTTTGAATTGCTTATTTATATGCTTATCTATCAACATCCAACACACACACACTCAATAGATTGACATAAGTCGATCTAAATATTCTAAAATGAAGTTTTAATCAGTAAAACTATTCAACCCCCATTCTAGTTTTCCACATTCTTGTTTTGTGTTCTTTTACTTTTTATCTCTTTGCATTATTTATGTATATGTCCATCTATCAATATCCAACACACGATTAAAATGGATTGACATTAGTCGATCTAAATACTTTAAAACGAAGTTTTAATCAGTAAAACTATTCAATCCCCCATTCTAGTTTTCCTCAGGGAATATAAGAGCGAGTATCTTGGTGATTGTCACACCCCCAAAATATCGCAGCGGAACGACAGTGTCATTGGGGTATAACGTCATAGCACAAAGTATGGATACAGAAAACGACCTCTATAATGAGACGTTTTGAAAAGTTTACCATTCGATAAATAAGTTAAAGTTTACACAACAAGATATCCCAAAGTTTGATAATACACAAAGAGTTTACAAAACATGTCGAATGGTAATTGTTAAAAACACAAGACTCCAATGTATGCCATGCGACCCAAAAGCTCCATGAAGTGCTATCACCTTAAGACCTGAGATAAACATGCTAAAAAGTGTCAACACAATGGTTGGTGAGTTCATAAGTTTGTTGAAAATGAATCGAAAAAGTCTATAAGAAATGTTGATGCGACAAAGGCCTTGCAAATCCACTCGGTTCAAGTTCCCCATACAAAACTTGCAACCTGTGTGTTTACAATCCATTGCCAAAATATGTAATTGTCAATCTTGTTTGTAAGTAGGACATAGGTGCATACGATATATACATAAACTTAATGCAAAGAATCACGATAACTCGAACCTCACGACGAGTCTAACTTGTTTGTTGTTATTGCCTTGAATAACTTGAATACAGATTATATTCACCCAAGGTCACGTCATCAAGGACCCAAGGGTGGGGCGTCGACCGATAGTACTATCAATACCTCTCTGGCTCCCTTGAGTTAACCATTGCTAAAGTTTGTATGTTGATGCATAATTGAAAACTAGTTTAGCACATTAAGGCACATATCGCAATAAACACACAATGTCCAAAGTGTATAAGTAGTATAGTGTAACACAATTGTATAAATGGTTTGAGTATTCGCAAGAGTGAAACAAGTATAACCCATTCAAGTATAAAACGCAATCAAGTCTAAAGTATAGGTAAAGTTGTTTGACAAAAGAGTTTAAATGTTTGGATAAATAAGCATATATCTCGCCCCAAATAGTTTGTAAGAATTTAAACGAGTAAAAGTGGGGTATGAACTCACCTGGTATGATGGATATGCTAACAAAATGAAGTGTACGAAAGTGAGACTCGGAAACTATCCGCAACCTAGAATGAATGTTATGATATGTAATGAGTTATGATGTTATGACTTGAGTTATGACATGTTGTCGTGAGTGCATGATTTGAAACGATCACCCAATATGCTACTTGAAAACTAGTTATATAAAAATATTGTTACTTGAATGTGTGACGGTTTCATGTCGAAAATAAATACTTTTGCGTTAATGGTAAAAATATGGTTAAAACTATGTAACGGTTTTAGTAATTGACAAATCGGTTTACATCGGACTTCACGTAATGTATACATAGGAAAACTAACTCGTTTTTAAGGTCCGTTTCCCCGAACGTCCGTTTAGGCCCTCAAAACCTTGATTAAAATCGACAGCTTACTAAAGCTGTGAATAGTGTTTTCAAAGACGTTTTTGACTCAAAGTTCGGTTAACCATAACTCACTCGTTTTAAGTCCGTTTTCAAGTTCTTTATATCCACGCTGAAGGTAATTAAGAGTACTAATATATTTTTAAACTTGGAGACTTCGCAGAAATTTTAAGGTCACTGTTTGGGTCAGTTAAAATTGGACTGTATAAACATTTTCCGAAAATGGTAGTTTTAAATCGTAACTTGAAAACCACGTATCTTTTCGTTATAAATCCGTTTTAGTCCGCTCAAAAGGCCAATGCTCATAACAAAAATCTATTTTCTAAATCTTTAATAAAACTTATAAAATGACTAACTTTTCGGAAAATTATAAATTTCGGCAGCTTTCCGCTTTATTTTAAAATTACCATTTTTATCTACTTGTTTAACCACAACTTCACCACAAAAATCCCTTAATCTACTCATCACCAATCCTACTAGTAAAACAACTTCATTTGATCATAACCAAAATAAATATTCATTATGAGGCTAAAATATATATACAAACTTAAATAGACATGTATAAAATTTATGTAACCATTTCTTCTAAAAATCACAACTAGACTTTGATGATCCATTTTCAAACTTATCATTTTATAAACTTCTAACTAGTACCTACTTGTTATAAAAATTAATAGGACACATATGGGTGATAACATTTGATAAACATGAATAAAAACTACAACTTGAGCAAATATGATCATATGGACTTCATGAAAGGTATGAAAAATATATATGAAAAGTAAGAGATGAAGTTTTAGGCTTACAAGTGCTTGATGAGGTTTAAGAGCAAAGGATTTTCCTAAACACCCTAGGTTTTTATTTCAAAACCTAAACAAAGAGTGTTACTAGATTGTGTAGAACTTGATTAGAAAAATTTTGATGATCACTTCTTGATATAACAATGGGGGCCGGATTTTGATGAAGAAGAAGAGAGGAAGAGAAGACTTTACACCTTGAATAATTGTGATATGTGTGTAAAAGTCTTTGAGTGAAGAATTTTATAAGTAAAGATCTTGCATATCTTTAGGTGCATCATGCATTTAATAATACATACATATATGTATATATATATATACTTTTATTATGTAAGTAAATGTGTAGGTAAAGATAGTTAAGTAATAATAAGTTGTAACTTGTAGTATTGTTAAATAAGATTAGTAAGTTGTATACACATTTGTATATTTAAGGTAGCGTTAGATAAAAATAAATTTCACGGGTCAAGATAAAATATATTTAGGTCATAAAAATTATAAAAATACTTTTCTTTCAAAATTTGAGTGATATAATAATTATCGTAGTTTTTTTAAGAAAAGCGTCAGACTAATATAAATTTAACGATTTATATACAAAATAAATTTAAAACACTAGGTAACTCAAAATATTGTTTTTATAAACTAAATGTAAGTATAAAATATATCGGGATAGTTTGTGGAAGTATCGATTAAATGTTCAAAATAATAACTTACGCGATAGCGTTTATTTAATAAGAAAATAAACGTTTAATGTGAAATGCAAAACCATGCACGAACCGCTATGAAATGATGAATATGGAGTATGAGAAATGACCGAAATTTGAGAATTGTGACAGTGATCAATAGCGGTAGATTTAGGCATTTTTCACCTATTACATTAGAAGTACATTATCAACAACATTTTAAAAAAATGTATTGAGTGTTTATGCATTTATAATTTATGAGATAAACCAAACAATTCATCAATTAAATTTTCACTTGAAAAACCATGTTTGTAAAATTTATTATGACAAACTTGACTCATGGTGATGCATGGTTGTGAAAACATTTTTGAGATGTATTAACAATGCATAATTACGTGTCTATTACGTTTCTAAACATGATGAATTACTATAATTCGAACTGGGATTACCATATATTTTGACACTCTTCAAAACATACTTGTTTGAACAAATCCTACATCTAGGTGAGTGATAATGGTGGTACATTGTTAAGTTTTAGTGTTAATTTTAATCAATTACAAGAAAAATTGGCAATCCTAAATTTTTGATTTTATGCTCACATAAACCCTAGAATCGAATTAACAAAAAAATTGATGAAATGACTAACAATTGATAATGTTGTGATTGATAAATCCTTGATTATTAAGTGTTTGAATTAAGTTTTAGTAATGGATTTGATGATTTGGGTGTGTTTTAAGTTTATTGTTGCTGCTGCTCGTTAATAAGAGAGTGTTTAAATTTTAATTTTTGAAAACTGAAATTGAAGAAGGAGTATATGCGTGACTTACTGGCGACGGTCTGTTATATATGCGGGACCATCAATGGGACCGTCGGTATATACAGGATTGTATCCAGTACAACGTTTTTTTAGTGTTTAAAATATTGTAATCATTTTGAATTAGAGTTTCACAAGGAGAAAAATGCTAAAGTCATTTAGGATTCAGTGGTTGCAAAGACTTGAGCCATTTGATTAAGAAGATGTGTTTTTGGAACTTATAGACGGAATAAAATAAATGAAACAAATTTTAAACATCCAAGACACGTTGAGATGATGTGAGACTAGGTATTGGAGTAGGTTCCAAACAGAAGAAGTGGAAGAAGACTCAATGTTTTTACATGGAATTTTGGTTTTGAGATAGGATTGAAACATAAGGGATAGAGGAGACTAGTTTTAGGTGAAGTGGTTATCGTAACACGGAATAGGGTATTGAAGTAAAAATGAGTCATGAGTACAAAGGGAGAAGTAAGTATCGAAGAGAAATTGAGATTAGAGAGAGAGAGAGACAGAAATAAACAAAATGAATTTTAAGAGTCCAAGATACGGACGAATGCGAGTGGTTTGAAGTGAATATGACTTATCATTTGAGATAGAAGTGGAAGTAGAAATAGAATAAGAGAGATAGTGGAGGCAGATTCAAATGTGAGATTTACATCAGGTTGAGTTGAAGTCGTCGTTGCAAATGAGGATATAGTGGTTAAGAGTTTGTATCATCCATAGTGATCATTTGTCATGCCTTTTTGGCGATTGTGTATTACGACATTATTTATGGATGTAACTAAAGCAACTTGTGTCTCACGAAGACCAAAGATCATTGTAAAATTATTGCTAGAGCTTCTATAAACTTTCTCATAATATCGGAGTCTTCATATTATAGGATTATATATCGTTACCCTTAGGATATACTAATCCTAAATATGTAGTGCCTTTAATGTATTGAAAAATACAATTAATCGCTTTTGAAAATATCTTCTCAAAAAACGAGCTTACAAGCCGGCACTAAATATGATATTGAGACTGCTAGCCATTTCTAACATAACCAAATACCTAACGTATCCTAATACTAGGAATTATCCACGGACTCACCTTCATCTTCGTTTGTGTGTTTTGTACCCGAGGACGTGGCTAATTCTATAGATCCTAATTATTTATATTATCCATCTCATACATATGGTGTTATACTCCACAAAAAGCTACATTACTTAATCATCACCTAAAAAGTAAATATTAAGAGAATGTACCTTACTGAGTGTGTTTATTTTTTCCGAGTGTCAGTCATCTTACCTTTATATACCCATTTGGTTCCAACATTCATTTCTTTTATTGGAGGTGATTCAAGGACCCACACTGTTTATTTGAGGAATTGTGCGACTTCTTCTTTGAGATTGTCATCCCTACGTATGAACTTTAGGAAGTCGTTTTCTTCATCATCAGTGTCACTCCAAGATTCTTGAATGAGTTCTTCTTGAAAATTTCTCGTATAATTCTTGACGAAATTTCCTTCATCAAAAATATTTAAAAAAGTAGCGATAGTATTGATCATAGCAAAAACGCTATCTATAGATTCTTCCTTAGGCATGACGAATTGTTCATATATTTGTTCAAGATCAATATTGGTACCTTTGACTTGATTAATTCCTTGATGAATGATTGAAATATTTTTTCAAATATTATTTGCCGTTTGACACCTGAAAATTCTTTCATATTCATTTTTTGGTAAAGCTTTGTAAATCAATATTTTGGCTTCAATACTTTTGAAAAGTTTTATTTTAAAATCATCACTTTGATTTTCAATATTAATTTCCATTGGTTGAAAATCACCAATTGAAACAACATGACAAAGATCTTGATCTATTGATTTCACATAATCGAATCTATTTTTACAATGAACAAAATTATTATTTTTGAAAAATAGTGGTTTTTGTAAAGATTGACCTTCTAGAATTCCTTTAGACTCCATAGATCGATTCAAGCTTTAAGGTACAATATACTTTAAAGATCTTGAGTAACCTGGCTCTGATACCAATTGTAGAAACTAGAAGGGGGTTGAATAGTTTCACTATTTTAATTAAGTTTTAAAACTTTTTAAAACATTTTGTTAGTTTCTTGAAAATTAGTTTAATTCGAGGTTATGTGCTATCAATCAACAATATATATGAACACAATAGAAATGTATGAAGTAAATAATGTATGGATGCAAAAAAGATAAAGATATAGAAACAACCAAACCGAGACACGGAGATTTATAGTGGTTCGGTACGAAGCTCAATATTCGCCTTACTCCACTCCTCGAGTATCACACTCAAGAGTTCACAATCACTATGTCAACAAACTCCCTTCAGGCGGAGAAAACCGTGCACCTTCGCTTATACTAATTTATGACACTAAGCGGAATGTCGAGTCTTAATCCTAGCTAGAACCAATCTACACACCAATATACACTACAGAACGGACTTACACCTCATACACCTAGATATGCACACAATCCAAGTCTTCACACTACACTTTACGAATTTTCACCTCGTCCACTTGGATATACACACAATCCAAGTCTTTACACTACACTTCACGGATTTTCATCTTATCCATTTGGATATACACACAATCCAAGTCTTCACACTACACTTCACAGACTTTCACCTCGTCCTAATCTTCACACACCAATACACGAAGTCACACTAAGTCCTAATCTACATACAACACTTCACGGACATATGTTTTATCCAAATATATCCTATCACAACTAGTCTCGACTCACACACAACTCGGATACACAAATATATAAGAATGAGGATAAATAGAGTTTAGATGAGAAGAGAATTGTAACACTAGTTACGTGTGTGTAATTGATGAGTGCTTATTCACTCATCGTTTTTACCCACCTAAGACCTCAAAAATGACCAAAAACACCCAAATATGATCAAAATATGTTAAAAATATCCTCAGAGTGTGTTTTGTGTCTTGCAGGTACAAAATGATTGAAAACAGAGCGAAAACGAGCAAAATCGTGCCGAAATCAGAAGAAGTGCTGAAACAGACGGAGCCGTGAGTGGATTTTCTACATTTTCGGACCCCAAGACGCGTTTTGAGAGTGAGCAGGGGGAAAACAACTAAAAACCTAACCCCGAACCCAAAATACCCATTTTACCCGTCCCCGATACCCAAAATGATCAAATTGCCCTTTTAAACCAAAATCCCATTTAGCCTAAAAAAACCATTTTGTAAAAATTCCATTTTTTCTTAAAAACAATTTTTAGTTTTCAAAAAAAAAAAAAAAAAAAAAAAAAAAAGTTACAAAACTTAGAAACTAACAAAAATGCATTTTACTAAAACCTTTTAAATAAAACTTAAAACACTTTAAACCCCTCCTTCCCCTTTCTCTTATCTCAAACACATAAACTAAAAACCCAAAAGATAAATCCCAGAAACATAAAAGTGGCGCCACTTTTTCCCCTGTCCCTCTCACTTCCAGGAACCCAAGAAAGGCTCACATGTTTACCTCTTCACATGTCTCCATGCCAAGTCATCAATCCAAAGTGAAAATGTCCCATCTATGGTTGTAAAGAGCTCCAAGAATGATCCAATGGCTGTAAGGAAGCTAAAGAAAGCACAATGATGCTTTGGTTTGTTTTGTCTCACCAAACAAACACACAAGAATGAGGACAAGAAGCCAGAAGACAATTTATTTTTAGTTTCATTATATATAGTAGATTAGTAAAAATGTAAAAATTGTCTAGAATTTGAGAATTCTAGTCCCATTTTTATTCTATTGTCATTTACTTTTATTGTATCCTTTTAATTTTCCAATCAATTTAAATTCAGTGTTACTTCAATTTGTTTATGCAATTTCAATGTTCTAAGATTTTTATCCTGTCTCACTTACTTGTTGGTGTTTAGAAGTCATCAGTGGTCACTAAAGTTGTTTGGACCTATTTTTTTTTAGTTTGTTTTTGCAAAATTAAAAAGCTTCACAGTTTGTAAGAACATCTTCTTTGCCCCTAAGGGGGTGTTTGGATTAGTTAATTTGGTGGGTCAAATACCCACCTTGACCCATTTTTTATTCCTAAAGTTGTTTGGTTCAAGTGAATGTGTTATTAGTTTAGTTGTTTAAAGTAGTTAAACAAGTTTTAGAAGTTTTTTCAAAAGAGAAAAAGTTCTGTTTTGCTGTCATTCAACCCCAAACAGCAGCTCTTTTTTTACCTTTCTAGTGTTTAGTTATTGCTAATTAGGTTCCCTTAGATGCTCATTTTATGTGTAGATTAATTTTCATAAGTTCTAGCTTTTGGATAGCTCTTTAGGCCCGCAAAAAAGTCCCATTTGCTCTTGTTTTAGATCACACTGACCCCTGACCAAAGCCAGCAGATTCCACTTTTCTCTTGTGCTTTTTAATGCTTCATATTAGCTTATTTAGACTCATTAGGTTCTCTTTTGATAAATTAGTTTAGGTTGGATCATTTTTAGCTTCTTTAGTGCTTTTTAGTTTTCTTTATTAGCTTATTTACTCATGTGTTTAGTTAGGATCTCCCCTTTGTTAGTTATCAATCCAACTGCTTATTTCCCTTTTAATTTGTTGCTAGTAGTTGTTTATAGCTTATTTTTGTATTTTTAATTCGTCACTTGGCTTATTCATGCATCCTTTGTGCTCATTTAGTTTATTGTCCCAAGTATGTCAATAAAGAGGGTGTTTGGTCCATTGGTGTTATCTACTGATATAAGCTTTCAAACAACTTATTTTTGAGTTTTCTAAAGTTTGGTTTTTCAGAAAAATTAATATTCTTAAGTTTATAAAAAGTTCCAAAAAGAAAATTTGAAAAAAAATAAATTGCAAAAAAGGAGGGAGCTGGATTCGAACTAGTAACCTCCTGGATCCCAAGCACACGACCACAACACCAACACATGATACCAACTGCCCTTGGGTTTTATTGGTCATATCCTACACAAGTTATGTTTTAAACTCAGTTTGTATTTTAAGTGTACATTAGCTTTAGTGCTTTTTAACAGCTTATTTCCAAAAGCAGTAGTGTAGTTTTTTTTTTTTCTTCAATTCGGTAGTGTCTAAAGTAGTTTCTGTAATTTTCTCAGAATTTTCTAAAAATGTTTAGTATTTTTAATTAATTAATTAGTTTAATTTAGTTTTTAATTCGTAATAAATAAAATAAAAGTTGAAAAAATACCCGGTTTTTTTTCTAAAATTATTTTTAGTCATTTAGAATATAGGAAAATTGTTTTTGAGCCTGTAGCCCTTAAATTGCAAAATTTTCACTTTCGGGGCTCGGTGCGTTCCCGATTTTTCACGTTTTTGCATTTTAGCACCCTAGGATGCAATTTAGCTTCGTTTTATTGTTTCTTAGGCTTAGTAGTAGTTTATTGAGTGTTTACATTATTTTATGTGCTTTATTTTCATTCCCGTTCTTTAATTTGTAAATTAGCGTAATCAAAAATCCAAAATTTGTTAAACCAATTCAAGTTCTAATCACGAAACTCAACGACATCATCAATTCACACCTCGTTGGGACACGACCCGGAAAATCACTTTTCCGGTATCACTTTTATCACATTCGTGAGATTTGGCACGTTAACCCTTTTCCTAAACGGTTGATTTGTCGAATTTCACGATTAATTTGATATATTGATATTGTGTTTATTCACCACTCACTACAATCGAATCAAATTTTGGCGCCGCTACCGGGGAGGTGTGTTGCGACAATATCGTGAAGTTTTTGCGATTAGTGACTTGAAGAACCTTCCTCGTGAAGTTATTGTTTTTGAAAAATACAAAAATACAAAAATATTTTTCTTTTCTTTGTATATATGTAAAAGATAAAAATACAAAATGATTTTGCTTGTTGTTTTAAATAAATAGAATACATCAATCATATAACACTTCTCAACTTGAGTGTTATCATAATAAGTTCCCAAACCAAAGATTCAAAACTTGCCTTTGTGTCACTTGCGTGAATGCGCTTGTGATTTTTGGTTTAAGTTCCTTGTGTTTTTGCTTCGGTATCGTTTTGATTGATTGGTTTTTGTGCATGTGCACTCGTTTTCGTCATAAAACCCCAAAATAATCGTCTTTATCCTCTAACCCGATGATTCTTTCCTTTTATCCCTCTTATCCGTATAATTCTTCGTGATGTCTTCGTCTTACCAATTCGTTTGCGAATGGTGCGGGGGACCTCAAAATGGTGGAAATTGCCTCGGTTGTAGCATTGTGAATTCGAGAAACGGGTTTGTCTATAACCAAAATCCCTACAATGAAACAACCAATTTCCTCAACCAATCCCCGTACCATGAGATGGAGACATATTCTTGTGAGTATTGTGGAGGTCCTCACTAAGGTTTTGAGTGTCAAGCAGGGAGCATGCTTGTCTATGAGCAAGGTCCATGTAACAATCAAACTTTTGGTTTTGGCCAATATCCATATGATTCACCGAATCACTCACAGCAATCATACGGTTGTGGGTACTATGGAGGTCCGCACTATAACGCTGATTGTTAAACAAGGAATCTGCTTGTCTATGAGCATGATCCTTGTAACAATTATGACTATTCTTATCATGACCAACCTCCACAGTACCAAATGATTCAAACACAACCTCCACAAATTCCTCAAGAACTTCTCCAAAATTTTCTAGATTTACTCAAAGATTTAAAATAATTGGTCAATGAACATGCCCAAGAAGAGTCTCGTCAGAAAACGTATGGAGAACTTCTAGCTGAAGAACAAGAAGCTAGAGTAAGTTCCCAATATTGGAAACCTCTCGTGTACGATTATGATGACGATGATGATGATGAAGAAACCATTCCAATTGGGAAGTTCTATAATTCATCTGCTGCTATCACACCCGTTCTCGAAGAGCCGGATAACAGAAGCATGGAAGAATTATTAGCTGAGGAACAGATGCATCATATACGAGCTTTATATGCTAAACATCAGGTCGATGACGATTATGACGAGGAGAGTGCTATTCCATTGAATGATGTTATCTCTCAACTCCCCCAGTCTATTGCTATAACACCTATCTTACCTACTATTGCTTCCAAGGACTCTCTCACCATAGGGGATGAGCATCTCAGCATTATTCCGGAAACGGAATCGTCTAGTGTTGAGAACTTCGTCCCAATCCCAAGTGAGTTTGAGGATATATCCGATAGTGATTGTGATTTGCCTTTTTGTGATTCTCTCGACATTTCTGAGGTTACTTCCGGGATTTTCTCAAATCCACTTTTTGAATCTAATGATGACTATACTTTTTGCGAAGTAAATCCTCTTTTCGATGAAATGTTTGAGTTCGATACAGAGACCATCACGGAAGTGGTGGTAATTGCTAGCTCTCAGAGCACACCACTTGTCCCACCTCTGTATTCTGACTTTTCTCTTCCGTCATGTGATGACGATTCTACCATCACTGATGAGATGTCTTTCGAGTATCCCGTTGAGCCATCTAGCGAAGACAAAATTTTTAATCCAAGGATACTCGTTGGAAGAAAAATGCATATGGATGAAATTTTTATGAGATATTTGAGCTTGAAACGTATATCATCCGAACCTTTCTTCCTTTCATCACATATGACGTAACTTCTCCATGTCTTAACTCCTACGGGAATGAAGATACCGTTTTCGACCCTGGCATCTTCGTGTATCATTCTTTTGAGCCGGATGCATCTCATCGGAGTGGAACTTTCAGCACATTCAATGATTATCCAAACCATTTGAATGAAAGTCCGATGGAGATTTTCTCTTCCACTTGCTCCCCCATGGACCAATGAATTAGGGGTCGAGTCAAGCTAGCGACTCGGTTAACAAAAAGCAGAGAATTTCATGGGTGACCACCCATGTTTCGACTTCTTTCTATTTTCTAACAACTAAGTGTGGAAACCTCCACGGTGTTTGCTTCTTGTGTGTTTGCTCATGTTGTCGAATCCTTTGATCGTGATGATTGATGCACCTGTTTTCAATCCAGCCGCCCAATATCCGATCAATTTTACTAACGTTTATCTCGGGATATGTTTTCAAAAATCCTTTTTGTGTAAAATAACAGATTTTGTCCACACACTTGGATAGTGGTATTACCTTTTTCTGTTCGATAGTATCGGCTTCGGCCGGGACTTTGAATATTGAGGGCAATATTCAGTTCTAAGTGTGGGGGGGGATTCTGTCGAATTTTGTCACATTTGTACCCTTTAGTCCCTAGTACCCCCGTTTTGGCCAAAATTTAAAAAAATTTGCATGAAAAAGAAGTGCTTTGCATGAAAATAAAGTGTTAATACTTTGGTGTTAATGGTAGTTTAGTCTTGATTAGGTTAGAACAAAGGGAATCCCGACTCTGCTAGAGTGTTGATCTAGCTGCTCTCTTAACAATTAGGCTAAGTTTTTACGAGTTGTGCAAATGAAAATGCTAAGCGTAGAGTAGTTGGTTCTCTTTAGAGCTTATATAAGTAATCTATGGCTTTTTCTCCCAGAAAATAACTAACTCGACTAAAATACGTGCTCGTTGTCAAACTTTTGAACATTCAAATTGTCTTGTTACAACAAAAAGTTTTTAAGCAAAATTGATATAGAGCTCAAGTTCAACTTTTTATTTAAATTTTTGGAAAAGCATACTTTCTTATAATCTGAATAATGTTGAAAAATAAAAGTATTGTAAAAGTGCTTGAATGATGCAAAAATAAATCGCAAGTTTGAAGTCAAAAGTGAAAAAAAAAAGTGTGAGAAATGAAAAAATTAAAAAATATGAGTTCCTCGAATTAAAAGTATTAAGTTGCTTATGAATAAATGTGCGAAACTTGCTTTTTCTTAAATTTAAATCGGAAGTTGAACTAGGATTCGTCAAAGTTGTCTAAAAGCTTGACGGTGATTTAGAAATTGTTGAAGTGAAAGACCCCGAAAGCTCCGATACTATTCTCAAGGGTGAAAACCTAGCCTCCTTAAATGGACAAGCTGAGAAGAAAGTCGCTACATGGAGTGATCTCACCTTTGAATCTTGAACTTCTAAATTATCGTCGGTTGATGTCCATTTAGGTTTAGTTTTAACTTAACGGTAGCTTCGTAAATCTTTGGAATTAAATTCCGGCTAATTCCGGTACTATTCTCCGTGAGGTGTCAAAAGCTCGGTCACCTAAAGCCAACTGGTTTGGGATGTGCCGAGAAGAAAGCCGCTACATGGAAGAGGCCCTTTCGATCCTTAGACTTTCTTAGTTTCCGGTGAGTTAAGATTGTAGTTAAGTGGATATCAACCATAACAAGGTCGATTTTAATGGTAAAACTTTTGAAAATGAGCACATGAACTTAAATTGTATAAACTGCGGGAGTAAAAAGTTAAGTCTCGACTTACATAGATTATTGGTATAAGTAGTGTTAGCATTTTACAAAAACATTTGCACAATAAGTTTAGACTTAGTTGGGAGTATAAAAAAGAGGATGACAATTCAAATTCCCTGGAGACTCCCATTTTGTGTGAATCTCGTTCCATGATACCACTTTTGGTTAATCAAGCATGTTGTTAACTTTCAGTCTCGTTTTAATTTCTCGCATCGAATAAAATTCAAAATGGGTATGCTTGTGAATTTCATTCATTACTTTACATGATTTCTTGTTAGGGACTAGCAATTGCCTAATGTGGGGGGATTTGATGAGTGCTTATTCACTCATCGTTTTTACCCACCTAAGACCTAAAAAATGACCAAAAACACCCAAATATGATCAAAATATGTTAAAAATATCCTCGGAGTGTGTTTTGTGTCTTGCAGGTACAAAAGGATTGAAAACAGAGCGAAAACGAGCAAAATCGAGCCGAAATCAGAAGAAGTGTTGAAACAGACGGAGCCGGGAGTGGATTTTCTACATTTTCGGACCCCGGACGCGGAGAGCCGAGCGGGGGAAACAACTAAAACCTAACCCAACCCAAAATACCCATTTCACCCGTCCCGATACCCAAAATGATCAAATTTCCTTTTAAACCAAAATCCCATTTTGCATAAAACCATTTTGTAAAATTCCATTTTTTCTTAAAAAACAATTTTTAGTTTTCAAAAAAAAGTTACAAAACTTAAAAACTAACAAAAATACATTTTACTAAAACCTTTTAAATAAAACTTAAAACACTTTAAACCCCTCCTTCCCCTTTCTCTTATCTCAAACACATAAACTAAAAACCCAAAAGATAAATCCCAGAAACATAAAAATGGCGCCACTTTTTCCCCTGTCCCTCTCACTTCCAGGAACCCAAGAAAGGCTCACATGTTTACCTCTTCACATGTCTCCATGCCAAGTCATCAATCCAAAGTGAAAATGTCCCATCTATGGCTGTAAAGAGCTCCAAGAATGATCCAATGGCTGTAAGGAAGCTAAAGAAAGCACAGTGATGCTTTGGTTTGTTTTGTCTCACCAAACAAACACACAAGAATGAGGACAAGAAGCCGGAAGACAATTTATTTTTAGTTCCATTATATATAGTAGATTAGTAAAAATGTAAAAATTGTCTAGAATTTGAGAACTCTAGTCCCATTTTTATTCTATTGTCATTTACTTTTATTGTATCCTTTTAATTTTCCAAGCAATTTAAATTCAGTGTTACTTCAATTTGTTTATGCAATTTCAATGTTCTAAGATTTTTATCCTGTCTCACTTACTTGTTGGTGTTTAGAAGTCATCAGTGGTCACTAAAGTTGTTTGGACCTATTTTTTTTGAGTTTGTTTTTGCAAAATTAAAAAGCTTCACAGTTTGTAAGAACATCTTCTTTGCCCCTAAGGGGGTGTTTGGATTAGTTAATTTGGTGGTTCAAATACCCACCTTGACCCATTTTGGATTCCTAAAGTTGTTTGGTTCAAGTGAATGTGTTATTAGTTTAGTTGTTTAAAGTAGTTAAACAAGTTTTAGAAGTTTTTTCAAAAGCGAAAAAGTTCTGTTTTGCTGTCATTCAACCCCAAACAGTAGCTCTTTTTTTTTTTTTACCTTTCTAGTGTTTAGTTATTGCTAATTAGGTTCCCTTAGATGCTCATTTTAGGTGTAGATTAATTTTCACAAGTTCTAGCTTTTGGATAGCTCTTTAGGCCCGCAAAAAAGTCCCATTTGCTCTTGTTTTAGACTGCTACAGCAGCTCCTAGACCAGCAGCAGATTCCACTTTTCTCTTGTGCTTTTTAATGCTTCATATTAGCTTATTTAGACTCATTAGGTTCTCTTTTGATAAATTAGTTAAGGTTGGATCATTTTTAGCTTCTTTAGTGCTTTTTAGTTCCCTTTATTCGCTTATTTACTCATGTGTTTATTTAGGATCTCCCCTTAGTTAGTTATCAAGCCAACTGCTTATTTCCCTTTTAATTTGTTGCTAGTAGTTGTTATAGCTTATTTTTGTATTTTTAATTCGTCACTTGGCTTATTCATGCTTCCTTTGTGCTCATTTAGCTTATTGTCCCAAGTATGTCAATAAAGAGGGTGTTTGGTCCATTGGTGTTATCTGCTGATATAGACTTTCAAACAGCTTATTTTTGAATTTTCTAAAGTTTGGCTTTTTGTGACAACTCGTATTTTCAGGTCATATTTCAAAACATTATTCATACTTCATTATTTATCATTTATCGTGAACTAGGTTTACGAGCATCAAAATTCACGTAACCTTAATGGTTTAGTCGCGAATTCATGATCATATCATCAAGGACATCTCATATAGACTATGTTTAGTCTACATTTCATTAACATCATTATCATCATATTAGTTCATGCATGGTTTTGCATTTTACATTAAACGCGTAATTTTTATATTAAATAAACGCTATCGCGTAATTAATTATTTTAACATTTGATCCGATACTTCCAAAAATTATCCCGATATATTTTTATACTCATATTAAGTTTATAAAATATTATTATTAGTTTACCCGGTGTTTTAAATATATTTGGTATATAAATTGTTATATTTATATTATTACGACGGTTTTCTTAAAACTACACGATAATTATTATTTCACTCAAATTTTGCAAGAAATGTATTTTACAATTTTATGACCTCAATATATTTTACTTTGATCCGTTAAAATTTATTTTTAGCTAACGCTACCCTAAAAGCTCAAATGTATATACAAGTTACTAGTTATCTTCAAGTACTTTAATTTTTTACTTACACATTTACATACAAAATAAATTATAATAATAAAAAATATATATTATTGAAATACATACCCCTGATTCACCAAGATGATTCACTAGATTTTCTAGATATTTTACTTATATTAGATTGACACTCCAACTTTTCTTACACACACAATCACAATAATTCAAAGTGAAGTCAAGATTTTCTCCTTCTTGTTTTCTCTCTAAAACCGCCACCATACAAGGAGAAGGAGATCATCATCAAAATTTCTCAAGTCAAGTTTTTATAAACCTAGATACACTCTTAGTTAAGGTTTTGAAATAAAAACCTAGGGTGTTTAAGTTTAATCCTTGTTCTTTTCACCTCATCAAGTTAACTAGTAAGCATATCATGTCCATTTTTCATCTTTCATATTTATTTCATATTCATTACATCATATTTGAGTTAACATGCAAGACTTATGGATGTTTATACCACTTTTACATTGTTTTTAAGACTTATATATATTTATGTCATCCTATAATTATTCCTAGTATTATATCACTCTTGGTGATGTCTAGGAACCCATGACACCCTAAGAAGGTGTATGGTAGGATTAGAATAGCTTGAGTTGTTTTGAATTGGTTAGAATAGGTTTGGCGAGAAAAACTCATTTCGACAAGTTTATATAAGGGTCTGATCTTATTTTGAAAATCTGGAAATCTCCATCGTAGATAAAAATTTTGGACTAGATAATTAGAATATATACTTTAAAATGAAACCGTGGCGCTTGAACGGATTAAAACGGAGCTATAACGAAGAAGATATGAATTTTTCAAGTTTGACGACGAAATATAATTGTTTCGAAAATTCAGCATATAATCTCTACTTTGTACGAGACAAAAATGAGTCTTAAGCGTTATAAAAGTGTCGACTTATCAAAAATATATTAGTATATTTGATACGATTCTAAGGATATATAATACGTAGAAACGGACTTGTAAAGATTAAATTACACACGATTTAACAAAGTTGCAGTAACTTTATTATATAAGCAACATTATTATATTTTCTATTAAACATAAACTACGGTAAACGAGTGACCATGTTGAAGGTTATTTTAACATTGATGTAATACTTTTCATAAAATGATGTCTTCTAGTAAAAGTAAGTTCGCCAAGCATATTTTCCAAAATGTCCGACCGGTTGTCAAACGGAGTTGTAATGAATTAAATACGGTTACTTAAACTTTGCCGAAAACCACCCTTAAACTATATTTTGGACAACACTACCATACTTAACCTATATTTTCACTATGATCGAGACCTCTAGGATGAAAACTTAAACACTAAAACTTTGAGATAATGATACAAGCTTCCCAAAACCGTTGAGTTCGTTTCCTAACGCCGACGACACCATTTTACGACTAGCTTTTCGAGGCCGTTTAGTCACTTTCATGAAATTTCCAACGACATCATTTTACGACGAAAGGTTATAATTTCATAATAAATCACTAAATGATTATCGTAGGATATCATTTCAACGTAAATACTTACAAAGTAATTTAAGAATGGTCAAGACGTTAAAAGATTATATTTTCGACGAAGAGTATTATTTTCAAAAATTCACAAGTGGTATAGATATCATATGAATTGCATGCATAACATTACATCATGACTTATTGTATATCACATCATCCATAATAGGTCGCGGTTAGAGGTTGCGCCTCATTTCGATGTATCCACTTTTGCCATCGCATTATTGTCCAAGTGAGTCATAGCCCCACTTTTCTCGTTTAATTATTTATGAAACTCATTGGGGAGATACATGCTCATTAATTTTATTACATTCATGACTATTTGCAAATTATGTGTTTATCCGAACCGAATGTTTAGTCATGCGAAATGCTGATGATTGCCATACTTAGAATTTCCATATCATAATCATTGAACCGATGGTCTTGGTATAATCATAGAACCGATGGTCTTGGTATAATCATTGAACTGATGGTCTTGGTACAATCATGAACTAATGGTCGTGGAACTATTTGAAACAATACTCATATGTGTTATATCAATTGACTATTGATACATTAAGTAATGTACAATTATGTGAATACATTAGTCATCATGCACTTGAACATAAACTATACACATTTTGGCAGAGGGTTGTAAACACACAGGTTGCAAGTTTTGTATGGGCGGAACTTGGAACTGAGTGGATTTGCAATGCCTTTGCTGCATGAACATTCTCTAAAGGCTTTACATTTCAACACAAACTCTATGAACTCACTCAACCTTTGTGTTGACCCTTTTAGCATGTTTTATCTCAGGTATCTAAGGCATTCACTTCATGGCATGCATGTGAACATATCATAGAGTCGCGGTGACGACGCGTCTCACGTGGATTTCAGGAACTTTAAAAACATCGTTTGACTTGAAGCAAATTTAATTCCGCACATGTCTAATTTTATATGGGACCTATACTTTGTAAACTCTGATTGTTTTATTAAATCAAACGATGTTCTTTTCAAACGACACTTTAGGTCGCTCAATATAACCGTGATTGTGATGCTATGACAACAATCCCGTGAATTCCATTCCACGCAAAATGTAATTTGGGGTGTGATGATTGGCATCGAGCTTCATTATAGAGAACTAAGTTGCATCATTGACCCTAGACTATAACTACATCATCATAGCATCTCATCATTTCATCATAAGTGCATATTCACTTTACATACGGTTTATACGTACATTTTTCGAATTATTTACTTTCATTCCAAATCAATTGTCACATGGATGCCTTCAAATACCCATTCCATTATCCTTTCCTCATACTCCAATGTGGAGAATGCCATGTCATTCCTTATCATGATTTAAACATCACCGACTCATCACCGATAACGCCGAATGCCGAGATAAACCTTTAAGTAGGGCAAAGTCATTCTCACTCCTTTATTTCACCACTAACATGTCGAGTTACACGTTATTCACACATTAAGTCACTAAACCACCATACATTTGAAGCACTTACAACACCTCATAACCCACCTTTTCGGAACCCGTCGATCATTTTGAAAAATAACCTCAAACTTATCATCTCTTATCACATCTCTTTAGAGCACTTATTATTAACATAGGACTTTGTTACGTCTCACCCTTCCTCTTATTTTGAAGAATTATGGCGCCGAAGAAAGCCACACCTGAATTGACTCAAGCGGCTATGCAGAAGTATGTAGAGGATAGTATAGCCGAGGCACTAAGGAAAGAACGAGCAACGGTAGCTGCTGCTGCTGAGGCCGCGGCGCGTCAAGTCGCTAGACTTCTTCGCTTCAGGAGCTGCAGGAGGGTCTGGAGTTCGTAATTGCACATACAAGGACTTTAAGAACTGTGATCCCACAAAGTTCAAAGGCACGGAAGGAGCCACTGCTATGATCCGTTGGTTTGAAAAGATGGAGTCTGTATTTCTTCTATGCAATTGCCCGGATGACCGCAAGGTAAAGTTTGCCATCGGTACACTCTTAGATGGCGCAATGACATGGTGGAATTCGTATGCATGCACCTATTGGTATCGAAAATGCTTATAAGCTCACGTGGGGTGAATTCAAGAATCGGTAACTAAGAAGTATTGTCCACGCACGGAGGTGAAGAAATTAGAAACGAATTTTACGAGTTAGTAATCATGGTTATGACATCGAGACCTACATCGAGGTTTCAAGAATTGGTCGCACTATGTCCATCAATGGTTTTGGACAATGAGAAACTATTGGAAAATTTCATTGAAGGACTTCCACAATGTATTCAAGGAGATGTAACTTCTTCCGATCCACAAACAATTGAAGAAACTATTAGGATAACTCAAAACTCATGGCTCAAGTTGTGAAAGGGGAAAACATTATCAACAATAACCGCAACAACAACAACCACCAAACTAGCAACAACAAAAGGAAATGGGAAAATGACCGGGAGGTTATGATAACGACAACCAAAACCATAACACCAACCATCATCAACAATGAATAGAGGGCAAGAAACCGCAATGGTTTATGTTGTCGCGCCAATAGAAGCGCGAGGTTATGCCGAACCTACCCACTATGTAATCGATGTAAGTATCATCACATGGGTCTTTGTCCCGCTAAGTGCTACAAGTGTCAACAATCGGACACCTTGCCGTGAATTGTAGAGGCAAGGTCATGGTTACATGTTACGGATGCGGGAGCAAGGACATTATCGAAATCAATGTCCTCAAAACCAAGGTCAACAAGTTGAAGGTGCTCATGGGAATGCATACATGTTAGAAGGAGGAGAAGCTCGCCAAGGTATCAACAACGCGAAGACTAAAGAAGTTCGAAACTAACAGCCTTATTTTCCTTATGTATTATGTCGTACTAAGTTTATGTTTTCCATCGTATCCGGATCTTTATAACCTAAGATGTATTTACGTTTGATAAACCACTCGTTGTAAAATATTCTCATATATCGTACTTTATTTTCTTCCGATTCGATATCATTTACAAGGGTTTTAATTCTTTTCACTTTAACTACCATTTTAACGACACGGTTTAAATCTTTGTAAACATTGAGAGTTATAACAACTAAACCGAATGTCACGTTATCGCTCCTTAATTATACATAGCCTAGCTAACCATGTCTAATTCGAGGATCATGTTATGTTGGGAGCGATTATTTATAAATCTTAGTGCAAGCAAAATCTTCACATATTTCAAAGTCAAAGTGTTATTCATGGGAGATTCATCCAACATTTTCTCTACTATGATGTTTTATACACTCTCAATCATCGATAACCGTAACGACACTTCTCCATGTCTTCTTCTCGATATTTATCATAAACTCAAAAATTCGATAGACTAACACGAATCAATTCGTGGATGAATTCCTTTTTGATGGTGAATGTGACAACTCGCAATTTCGTGTCATATTTCAAAACATTATTCATGCTTCACTATTTATCATTTATCGTGAACTAGGTTTACGAGCATCAAAATTCACGTAACCTTAATGGTTTAGCCGTGAATTCATGAACATATCATCAAGGACATCTCATATAGACTATGTTTAGTCTACATTTCATTAACATCATTATCATCATATTAATTCATGCATGGTTTTGCATTTTACATTAAACGCGTAATTTTTATATTAAATAAACGCTATCGCGTAATTAATTATTTTAACATTTGATCCGATACTTCCAAAAATTATCCCGATATATTTTTATACTTACATTAAGTTTATAAAAATATTATTATTAGTTTACCAGTGTTTTAAATATATTTTGTATATAAATTGTTATATTTATATTATTACGACGGTTTTCTTAAAACTACACAATAATTATTATTTCACTCAAATTTTGCAAGAAATGTATTTTATAATTTTTATGACCTCAACATATTTTACTATGATCCGTTAAAATTTATTTTAGCTAACGCTACCCTAAATGCTCAAATGTATATACAAGTTACTAGTTACCTTTACTTAACTTTACTTTTACTTACACACATTTACATACATAATAAATAAATAAAAAAAAAATATATATATTGAATACATACATACATGGTGATTCACCAAGATATGCTAAGATTTTCTAAGATATTTTACTTATATTATTTGACACTCCAACTTTTCTTACACACACAATCACAATAATTCAAAGTGTAAAGTCAAGACTTTCTCCTCCTTTTTTCTCTCAAAAACCCACCATATTACATAAAGGAGGAATTCATCAAAATCTTCAAGTCAAGTTTTTATCAACCTAGATACACTCTTAGTTTAGGTTTTGAAATAAAACCTAGGGTGTTTAAGTTTAAACCTTTGTTCTTTTCACCTCATCAAGTTAACTAGTAAGCATCTCATGTCCATTTTTCATCTTTCATATTTATTTCATATTCATTACATCATATTTGAGTTAACATGCAAGACTTATGGATGTTTATACCACTTTTACATTGTTTTTAAGACTTATATATATATTATGTCATCCTATAATTATTCATTGTAATATATCACTCTTGGTGATGTCTAGGAACCCATGACACCCTAAGAAGGTGTATGGTAGGATTAGAATAGCTTGGAGTTGTTTTGAATTGGTTAGAATAGATTTGGCGCGAAAAACTCATTTCGACAAGTTTATATAAGGGTCTGATCTTATTTTGAAAATGGAAAATCCGATTGTAGATAAAATTTTTGGCCTAGATATTTAGAAAATATAATTTAAAACGAAACCGTGGCGCTTGAACGGATTAAACGGAGCTATAACGAAGAAGATATGAATTTTTCAAGTTTGACGACGAAATATATAATCCCGAAAATTCAAGATATTACTCTAATTTGTACGAGTCAAAATGAGTCTTAAGCGCGATAAATTATTTCGACTTACCAAAAATATATTAGTATACTTTGATACGATTCGAGGACATATAATACGTAGAAGACGGATTGTAAAGATTAAATTATACACGATTTAACAAAATTGCAGTAACTTTATTATATAAGAAACACTATTATATTTTCTATTAGACAAATGTTACGGTAAACAAGGACCATGTTGAAGGTTATTTTAACATTGACGTAGAACTTTTTATAAAGTGATGTCTTCTAGTAAAAGTAAGTTCGCCAAGCATATTTTCCAAAATGTCCGACCGGTTGTCAAACGGAGTTGTAATGAATTAAATACGGTTACTTAAACTTTGCCGAAAACCACCCTTAAGCTATATTTTGGACAAAATTACCATACTTAACCTATATTTTTCACTATGATCGAGACCTCTAGGATGAAAACTTAAATGCTAAAACTTGGAGATAATGATACAAGCTTCCCAAAACCGTTGAGTTCGTTTCCTAACGCTCGACGTACACCATTTTACGACTAGCTTTTCGAGGCCGTTTTAGTCACTTTCATGAAATTTCCAACGACATTATTTTACGACGAAAGGTTATAATTTCATAATAAATCATTAAGAAACTATTGTAGGATGTCATTTTGACGTAAATACTTACAAGGTAATTTAAGATTGGTCAAGACGTCAAAAGAGTATTTTTCAATTTAAGAGTATTATTTTCAAAATTTCACAAGTGGTATAGATATCATACGAATTGCATGCATAACATTACATCATGACTTATTGTATATCACATCATCCATAATAGGTCGCGGTTAGAGGTTGCGCCTCATTTCAGTGTATCCACTTTTGCCATCGCATTATTGTCCAAGTGAGTCATAGCCCCACTTTTTCTCGTTTTAATATTTATGAAACTCATTGGGGGAGATACATGCTCAACAATTTTTATGACATTAATGACTATTTGCAAACTATGTGTTTATTTGAACTGAATGTTTAGTCATGCGAAGTAACAGTATTGCCATACTTAGAATTTCCATATCATAATCATTGAACTGATGGTCTTGGTATAATCATTGAACTGATGGTCTTGGTATAATCATTGAACTGATGGTCTTGGTATAATCATTGAACTGATGGTCTTGGTACAAACATGAACTAATGGTCGTGGAACTATTCGAAACAACACTCATATGTGTTATATCAATTGACTATTGATACATTAAGTAATGTACAATTATGTGAATACATTAGTCATCATGCACTTGAACATAAACTATACACATTTTGGCAGAGGGTTGTAAACACACAAAGTTGCAAGTTTTGTATGGGCGAACTTGAACGAGTGGATTTGCAATGCCTTTCCGCATGAACATTCTCTAAAGGCTTTACATTTCAACACAAACTCTATGAACTCACTCAACCTTTGTGTTGACCTTTTAGCATGTTTTATCTCGTATCTAAGGCATTCACTTCATGGCATGCATGTGAACATATCATAGAGTCGCGGTGACGACGCTGTCTCACGTGGGATTTATACACTTTAAAAACATCGTTTGACTTGAAGCAAATTTAATTCGCACATGTCTAATTTCATATGGGACCTATACTTTGTAAACTCGATTGTTTTATTAAATCAAACGATGTTCTTTTCAAACGACACTTTAGGTCGCTCAATATAACTGTGATTGTGATGCTATGACAACAATCCCGTGAATTCCATTCACGCAAAAGTAATTTGGGGTGTGACACTTTTCTAAAAATTGATATTCTTAAGTTTATAAAAAGTTCCGAAAAGAAATTTTGAAAAAAAATAAATTGCAAAAAAGGAGGGAGCTGGATTCGAACCAGTGACCTCCTGGATCCCAAGCACACGACCACAACACCAACACATGATACCAACTGCCCTTGGTCTTTATTGGTCATATCCTGCACAAGTTATGTTTTAAACTCAGTTTGTATTTTAAGTGTACATTAGCTTTAGTGCTTTTTAACAGCTTATTTCCAAAAGCAGTAGTGTTGTTTTTTATTTTTCTTCAATTCAGTAGTGTCTAATGTAGTTTCTGTAATTTCTCAGAATTTTCTAAAAATGTTTAGTATTTTTAATTAATTAATTAGTTTAATTTAGTTTTTAATCGTAATAAATAAAATAAAAGTTGAAAAAATACCCGGTTTTTTTTTCTAAAATTATTTTTAGTCATTTAGAATGTAGGAAAATTGTTTTTGAGCCCGTAGCCCTTAAATTGCAAAATTTTCACTTTCGAGGCTCGGTGCGTTCTCGGTTTTTCGCGTTTTTGCATTTTAGCACCCTAGGATGCAATTTAGCTTCGTTTTATTGTTTCTTAGGCTTAGTAGTAGTTTATTGAGTGTTTACATTGTTCTACGTGCTTTATTTTCATTCTCGTTCTTTAATTTGTAGTTTATCGTAATCGAAAATCCAAAATTTGTTAAACCAATTCAAGTTCTAATCACGAAACTCAACGACACCGTCAATTCACACCTCGTTGGGACACGACCCGGGAAATCACTTTTCCGGTATCACTTTTATCACATTCGTGAGATTTGGCACGTTAACCCTTTTCCTAAAAGGTTGATTTGTCGTATTTCACGATTAATTTGATATATTGATATTGTGTTTATTCACCACTCACTACTATCGAATCAGTAATGCCTAATCTATAACACTTCGTTTCTTGGCAAATACGAGTGTTCTTCTATTGCACTTTGAGGTAGACAATGACGGGATCACTTGTAAACAAACTTGAACACGTTAATGTGATCAAAGAGAAGGAAGAAGAGGGACATAAAGATCAGAAAGATTTTAGTGCAAAAGGTCGTATTTATATGCACCAGGAGGAGCGGGGGACAATCCCTTAAACCTTGGAAGGCCCAGTATATATAAGGGACCGTCCACATGTTTACGGTACCGTCCCAAGAGACGCTCCAGATCTTGTCCTGGGGTGGTGAAAATTTATTTGGTGAAAATTTTATCTGATTTAGGCGGGAAAATGGTTGTTGGAGAATTTCAAATTCAATTTTATTTTTCTTATTAAAACTAGTTTATAAATACAAAAAATACTTTGTAAAAAATGTTTTGTCACATAAAACTGTGAGGTTTGAAGAAAAATAACTTCTTTGATCACTTAACAAAGTTGGTAGATTGTTTGTTTATACCTTAAATGATGTTGTAATCGAAACGTAGTCGAAACAAGTTTTCTCAATTAAAAACTTATAAAGTGTAGTTTTACATAACGTGTTTTTACATTTTGTGATTATCAAAACCTATAGAGATCGAATAATGTAAATGACGTTTTTGACATTATTTGTATTAACAAAGGTTTTTTGAATGTTTGTGAGTTTTTATAAATGGTTTTGACGCAATTTAATAATAAAATTAAAGTAATAAGGTCGAATAATGGTACCGAGTTTATAAATAGTAAAATGTTTGATTTTTTAAATAACACGGGTGTTATTCATCAAAATACTTGTGTATATACACCACATCAAAATGGTATTGCTGAGAAGAAACACAGACATCTGCTGAATGTTGCTAAGAGCATCGGCAGTGGTGCCAAAGTGTGGTGCTGCTCGCGCCAAACCGCCACGCCGCCAGCTTTTTAGTTTGGCACCGTAAACCGCTTGGCACCACATTTCAGATCCGTTGGCACCGAATTTCGGTGCCAAACTCAATTTTTTATTTTTTATTTTTATAAAATTTAAAACAATATATCCTAAAATTACTTTATTCATAAAAAACATTACAAGAAATAAAAAAACAATAAACTTAAAAACATAACATAATTATTCTTGTGGATATTTTGCCCGATCCGTGCTTGTTGGGCCTCTCACGATTGACGCTGCTTCATCGGATCGAGCGTGCTTGTGTCCATAGATAGCACCCGCATATCTTCGGCTATCCTTTGAGTTTCGATTAAATCGACCGCCGAGACTCCCGCTCAAGAACATCTTGCTTCATTTTCGCTCCAACTCGTATTGTTTTCCATCATTTGTGAAAACATTTCGGTTTGAACCGAACTTGCGGTCGAGTTAGATTTAACGTTGGCTCTTTGCGATCCGGTACACCCCGTCCGCCTTGGCAATGCGTCGGGTCCAAATGCTCGGGATCCTCTTCCAGAACTCAAGACGATTACGTCTTGCATTTGTTGAGTCCGGATTTTTCCACTTATGCTTGTCCTTCAAAACTTCCAAGCCGACGAATGTTTACGTTTCATTACCTTGATCCGCACCGACTTTTGGATCCTCGGATACTTGAATGTAACTTTGCGCCAAAAGTAGTTCTTCTTCGCCGGTCCATGCGTACGCGATCGTTGGTGGGTCGGCTTCCTCTTCGGTTGTTGGTTGCTTTTTTCGCTTTTCTTTGCCTTCGCTTCCTTCATTTTTGTTTTTTGGACGTGGGGTCGGGATGACCGCGTCCTCTTCGGATCGTCTTCGTCGAAGGTGGAACGATTGGTGGACGATCTTGGTTGTGATTCGCTTTGTTGTTGTTTTTGTTGTTGTTGCATTTTCCATTGAGAAAACAAAGCGTATTCGTCGGATTGACGATGAGTTTTGTTGAGAAAACGAAGGAAAGTAGTGACTGGGTGTCCGGATTCGATTCAAGACGAACCGATCATTTGGTTCGATGGATCGTTAAGCATTCGATTGATCCAAGGGTGTTGTTGGGATTCATTTTCTTGAAAAATATTGAAGTTGAGATGTATTTGAAGTGTGTGTGTGAGTGGTATAAGTGATAAGGTTTATATAGGATTTGAAAGTGGGTAAAAGTGGTAAAAATAGGTCAAAATCAAAACCCAAAACTAGCCGTTTGGTTTTAAATGCAATGGCTATTTTTTTTTAAAAAGAAAAAAAAAAAAAAAAAAAAAAAAAAAATTCGTTAGTTTTGGCGCTGAGGCTACTCTTGACGCTGACAGAGGAATGCAAAACTGTACTGTCATACCAAACTCTTCGTTAGCACCAAGCTTGACACCACCGCATCTCCCGCCTAAAAGTCTTCTGTTTGAGGGGATTCCTCTTGTTCATTGGCATGATTGTGTTATAACTACTACTTATTTGAGTAATAAGCTTTCTTCATTTGTTTTAAAGGGTAAGTCACCATTCTCATTCGTGTATAATAAGGCACCTAATTTGTCTCATCTTAGAAGTTGGAGTTTTGGATGTTTACACATATTATTTGACTATTTCCCACATGGCACAGAAGTTATGGTTAAAAATATATTTGTTTTTTAAAAGATATTTAAGTATTGCATTATTTTTAAATGCTAGAGTTTCCAAATATAATGCATGTGGGCATGATAAGTCAATTTGTAATGAAAATAATGATTAAATATTGTATAAATTAGGTATAAAATCGTTTGCTCCTTTGCTCAACAATTTCTATGACAACAAACCAACACCACATGTCATTTTATCAATTATTTAAGTTTAATAATATAAGGTGTTTGGATAACATTTGATAATTAGCCTTGAATGAGTTCACAATAAACCAAAGTATTCTTAATATATGTGGATCACATATATTTCCCAATCTGGATATATGCAAGTATGCAACAATGAACTCGATTCTTGTGAGCTTAGTAGTCAAAATATAAACAATAAAAAAAATGATTGGATGTTTGGATGTGATTTATGAACGGCAACTTCTTTCCCGTCCTAATTTACAAGCTCATGTTTTTATCTTGCGTTTTTCCAAAATGCTTGTCCACTTTTGTATTTTGACTAATTAAATGTGACACTAGTAGATATGCATATATGATATTTCTCAAATGAAAATTGTAGTTAGAGTAAATTTCTTAAATTATGTGTAATTTGAAAGTAAACTTAAAATTTGGTATACATGGAACATTTCTATAGTCTTTATTACTTATTGTACGACATATTGCTAAAGTGTACAAAGTTACAATTAAAACATACATTGTTCGCATATTGGCATAAATATATTTGACTTGTAGCTAGTGCACTGTTACAAGTGTACAACATGTAAAATGTTTGAAAGCTATCGATGGGTTCAAAATTGGGCAGGTGAAGTATGTGGTTCTTTCTATATAGCCGAGTACCCGGGTTCAACGACGATAATGTATAGACTTCGAAAAGAAAATTAGCCACAATAATTTGCAAAGTAAGAGAGGTGTTATATAATGGTTTTAGTTTTTACTGTTCAAGGGTGGAAGTAAAATGAGCGATAGAAGTGTTTTTTATATGGTGAAAATAAAATGAGAGAGTTATGAGGAAGGATGTAATATAGATGGCTAGTGTGCGTTTTTGAAACTTTCTTGTTTTATAATTTTTTAAGATTAAATGTTAGTTATGTGAGTAGATTTAACATTGTTAGTTGGTTTGGGTGTGTGAAATGCTCCGTCCAACAACCCTAACCCCTAATTTTAGATCAGCCAAATCCATCAACAAGAATCAAATTCACAAATGGGTTATGCAATTCAATAAATATCTAATCCATAGCATCAGTCAACATTGTAATTAAATAAGGTTTTCCCCACAAAATTCAGAGGTGACTCGCGGCGCAAAATTTCATCAAGTCATTTCAACAGCAGGATCAAACGTCATTGATCTTTCAGGAATGGATACTCGACACTCAAAGGAGGATTGATGTGATTTAGCGGAGTGGCATTTTCAGTTTCAAAAACCCTTTTCATTTCTTCATGAAAACTTGAAAACAAGTTGTTAATACTGATATTAGTTTTGGATTTAACAACTTCTTGTAGTTGCCCAATTCTAGTTTTAACATCATCTAAAACGCTTCTTGCATCACTTAAGTTAAAGGGATTGTTTGAAGACATTTGTTCCATATTCGAAAATGACTTTGAGACAACTATTGGTTTTGAAACTGGTTTTGACTCTTTGATTAAAACACTGGGCATTATGGAAAACTTTGACTTTTCTTTTTGAGGAACAAAAGTAACTCCAGAAAGTTTGTTAAGTTTGTTGTAATCAATTAGTTTTATTTATGGGTTCTTTTGTTTCATTTTTGTTCTACTCTCTTCAATAAGTTCTATTGTTTCATGAGAATCACGAACAGTGACAGGAACATGCTTATCGAACAAAACCTTTCCATTATACAAAACATTCTGTTCTTTCTGAGCTTTCTTGAGAGCACAAGGAGTTTTGTTACCAAGAGCCATTTTTTGTGTTGTATGATAATATGGATTTGTCTGGTTGGTTATCATATTGATTGTTTAAGCTGAATGACCCGTTGTAACAAGAAAATTTTACAATTTGTTGATATTTTTCATTTTTCTCAAGAATTTCATCAAGATGAGAATCTTCTCGTTTTGAAAAACCAGCTTTCAACTGTTTCTTCTCTTTTACAATGTCAGAACAAGTTGTTTTTGTTTAGAAAGTTGGTTTTTAAGATCAGAAATTTAATCGTTTAAAGATTTTATTTTCAAGCTCAAATTAACATCAATTGTGTCATACTTCATTTGCAATTTTTTTCTTTGAAAACATAATTCCGATAACAATTACTAATTCTGACTCTTTGTTTTTGTGAGACTCAAAAGCTTTTTCATTTTCCTTGTACCTCGCAAGCTCAGCTATCAATTTATCATTCGCGGCCTTAACATCGCGATTGAACTTTTTAACTTTCTCAATCTCAATACCACAATTATTAATTAATGTTTGAAAGAAAGCACGTGTTTCCTCATCATTAGCACCATTCTGTTCAACTTGACCTCTATTAGGATCCATAGGTGGAGTTTCAGGGTTAACATTGCTATTAACTTGCTCCCCCACATATGTGTCGTAATTAGGTTCGGGAGGCACAAAATGTGGCTTTTCATGAGCAAACGGATTAGCATCTTTACAATAATTTGGTACCTCATTGAGTGAATTTGTGTCATAGATAGGAGTTGTGTCAAAAGTACTGCTTGATGTTGTGTCCTGCTGAGTGACTGTAAGACTGTTGTTCACATTGATGTTTGTTGCATCTTCATCATAGGCACATGTTGCAACCATGAAGTCATATTCCTCAGCAGTCAACGGTATTCCTGACTCTTCTTTCTATGTTAGCATCAACATGTACTTAACCTTTTGCACCTTCGTCATTTTGTTGACACTGCATTCTGTATCAAAATGACCTGAATCTTTGCTGTGAGGTTCGGAGGTAGATTTCTGAACCGTAGTCATGAAACAGTTATCCCATTTTGATATACCATACTCTGATTCACAATCTTACCCCTCTGATGTCCAACATAATGCCCCGCATATTGCATTTGATTCCCCATCTGTATATCCGTAGCAAATCCTTGCTGACTCACAATAACATAAACCATTTGTCCTTCTTGACTCATATGTATACTCGGTTAAGCTAACTGCGTATTGTGAGTACACGATGAAATCCATTGGTTGTTGTTATTTGGTGTAGTGGAACTAATTTTTAATGCATTGGAAAATGAAGCAATAGCATTTGTGAAAGCAGTTGTGTAACGATCTTGTTGAGTTTCCATTGATGAAGGTATGTGTGATAAAGTTGATGTAGGATCGATTCAACGATAAAGGATTTGTGTTTGATGTAGGTTAAGCTCGGTTGTTGTAGTAAAAATTTGGTCTGAAAACTTAAAAACCTCGATAACTTCTGTTAGGAGCAATTTTGGGCCTCGAAGGTTGACTTGATGGACTTTAGTTGATTCGGCGTGTCATTCTCCTCGTTCTCACGGTCGTTTTGATACGTAGATCGTCGAAAACGGAGTTACGGTTCAAAAGTTATGGTCGTTTGAAGTTTTGCTGAAGATCTTGCTCGTAAACTTGGTTCTTACTCGTAAACTCTGGATCTTAGTTGTAAACTATGTCCTTACTCATAAGATTTGAATCTTATTCCTAAAGTCTGTCCTTACTCGTAAGATTTAGATCTTATTCGTAAAGTCTGTCCTTATTCGTAAGCTTTAAGTCTTATTCGTAAAAACTGTCCTTATTCTTAAGAATTGAATCTTATTCGTAAAAACAGTCCTTATTCGTAAGAATTAAATCTTATTCGTAAAAACAATCCTTATTCGTAAGAATTGAATCTTATTTGTAAAAACAGTCCTTATTCGTAAGAATTGAATCTTATTCGTAAAAACAGTCCTTATTCGTATGAATCTCAATAGTATCTTACTAACTTGTCCAAGCTAGTGAGATTTCACAAGTCGAAGTATTTCACAAACTTATCCAAGCTTGGGAAGTATTGAGTAATCTTTGATGCAAAAAGAATCATCACCAGGAGCTTATTTTTACACCTTATTTGTAAACCTTATTCTTAAACTTTACTCGTAAACCTTATTCGTAAACCTTACTCGTAAACCCTTATTCATAAACCTTACTCGTAAACCTTATTCGTAAGCCTTACTCGTAAACCTTACTCCTAATCCCTTATTCGTAAACCTTAGTCCTATTCCCTTATATGTAAACCTTACTCGTAAACCTTATTCGTAAACCTTACTCGTAAAATTAGGGTTTTGACTTTCTTACCCGTAAAGCTTATTCGTAAATTGCCCATATTTTTGCAAAATATGATTTTTCACCCAAAAACATGATTCCAAATGATTTCTTTTGCACATACTTCTTCTAAAACTCTTAAGATCAATAAAAACAACAACTTTAACCAATAAAACACGTAAAAATCAAAACTTTTTGAAGAAAGATTATGTTTTTAATGAAAAACGCAAAGTTTCAACCAAAGACGATTTCCACACACTCCTAAATCATTGTTAGGCGATTGATACCAATTGTAAGACCTTGAATATATCAACTTATATCACGTATATGAAGCACGAATTGGTGGTACAAGAGATGTATGTCTTTCATATAGAAACTAGAGAGATGAAAGAAAGAACTTGTATTTCATAAAATCAAAACACACACTTACACACTCAAGCACACACCTCAAATGTGTCATTTGAGGTATATTTATACAAAAAGTAAGATGGCCTAATGGGCTTAGCCATGGGCCTCGTTTGGGCTTGGACTGGATTAGGTTGGATTACAAATTATTAAAGACTGGCTTATCATAACTACTAACCTATTAGCTTAGCCCAATCCATGAGACCATTAACTATTCTATAACAATATCTAAGAGACATTACAAAGTTCCTAGTCATGAATGACCATCACTTTCTATTAAGGCTAACAAAGTTGCTCAAAAAGCCAAAGTGAGATGGTCTATAGAAGGTTACGAAAACACCAGGTACTTCAATGGTATTCTTAAGAGTAAAAGAGCGCAATTATCTATTAGAGGTGTGTTTGTGGATAGTGAGTGGATTTCCCATCCTTTAATTGTAAAGTATGCTGTTTTTTTTTCCCACTTTGCCAATCGTTTTGACAAGAGTCAGCAATATCATGTTCATATTGATTTTGAATTTCCAAACGTATTGTCCATGGGTCAAGTGGAAGAGTTGGAAAGGGAGGTTACTTAAGGTGGTGTGGGACTGTGGGGAAAATAAATCTCCAGGTCCTGATGGTTACACATTTGAGTTCTTTCGTAGGTTCTAGAGGATGATGGATGATGATATTCTTGAAGCTGTCAAATATTTTCTTTCTTTTGGATCTTTCCTAAAGGGTTGTAACTCGTCTTTTATCACTCTAATTCCAAAGATCCAGGATGCCAAACTTGTAAAAGATTTTCGGCCCATTACTTTGATTGGTAGTGTGTACAAAAAAATCATTACGATCTTGGCTAACAGATTCTGGCACATGCTTTCAGACCTTATTAGTGATGTTCAATTAGCTTTCGTTGCTAATCGTTAGATTGGTGACGGTCCATTCATTTTAAACGAGCTTATCTCGTGGTGTAAAGCCAATAAGTACAAGGCTATTATTTTTAAGGTGGACTTAGAGAAGGCCCATGACTTAGTCAGGTAGGATTACTTGGATGATATTCTCCATAAATTTGGTTTTGGCGATAAATGACGCATGTGGAATAAAGTTTGTCTTTCTTCTTCAATGGGGCCAGTTCTCGTCAATGGGAGTCCTTCATCAGAATTTTAAATTTTCAAAGGATTAAAACAAGGAGACCCATTATCCCCATTCTTGTTCATTCTGGTTATGGAGAGTTTTATTCGTGTCATGCAGGCTGGTCTTTTTATGAGTGTTTCCATCGGTAACTCGTTGAACTTATCTCACTTATTTTTGTCGACGATGCGCTTTTGTAGGGAATGAAATGACTCCAATCTTTCTACAATTGTTCATGTTCTAAAATGTTTCTTTCTCACGCCGAAACATCCGAAAACACTCGAAATGCATCAAAATGATAAAATATCACAAATAAGTGTTTTATGTGTTTTAAATGCAAAATATCAAAATCGGTGAAAACGATCAAGTTTGCATAATTGGCGCTTTAGTCCCCAAGTTTCAAAAGTTGTCAAAAACAGTCCTCGGTAAATCTAAATAAAGAAAATATCATTTTGAGTCCCTAGGATTCCTAAGTTGTCAAAATTGGTCCTTGAGACTTAAAATTACAAAATTACAAAAAGGTCCCTCGAACTTTCAAAATGTCAAGTTTGGTCCTCGAAAATTGAAATTGTCAAATCTAGTCCTTGTACTATTAAAACTTGTCAATATTGGTCCTTGTGACAACTTTGGGAAAATTACAGTTTGGTCCTCTAAATTTCGTAAATTACAATCTTAGTCCTTGTAATATTAAACCTAAAGACCCTGTCAAAACTATTTTGATCCCCGCCATATAACCCATTTGACCCTTGACCTTAGCCTGCTTTGAACCCCGGTCAAAGAAAAGTCAAACAAGCAAAACCCGCCCACCACCTGCTTCTTCCACCTCCCTCTGCAACCCACTTGCTCGCTCCCTCCTCCCATCACCTCACCTTTCCTCCACCCTCATCATCACCACTACCCCTTTTACCACAATAAATGCCACCCCCTAGTTGATAAAATCAGAGCTACAAGTCAAATATTGCTTTCCGCCAAAATGTGATAAAGCTCAAAGCTCAAAACTCACCCATTGGCCAAACAAAGAGGTGGGATTCTCTCGTAAGGACACGTGGAAGATTTCTAAAGCATAAAAGAGAGGAAGACAGAGAAGCACACAGAGTAGTTAGTTTTTTAAATTTATGTATGTCGTTTTTCTTTAAATGTTTTAATTAGCTTTCAAATCAGTAATTTCAAGTTTTATTGTATTAAGACTAAGTTGTTTAGATCATTGTAACTCGCTTTGAAAGCTTAATTCAATGGTTCATTTATATTTCAATGTTGCATTTCATCGTTTCAAATTTCAAATTCAAAGTCTTGAATTCAAGCTTCAAACAACTTAATTTTAAGTTCAAACAAGTTTATTTAAGCTTAATATAGCTTTTTGTAAGCTTGAAATCAGCTTTCAAGCACATTTGGTGTATGGTCAACAAAAGTCAACTCAAGAAGCAAAATTTGGTTCAAACAGTTGGAAATGGAATGGGTGTTGCGAGGATGGATTTGGGTTGGATTTGACTTAGAATAGTTGTAATGGGTTGGTGTAAGTGCAATATAGGTGGACCTTTGTGAGCTTCTGTTTTCTCATTTTCACTTTTAATGCGTTTTCAAATTGTGCTCATATTGGAATCAGGTCATCAAATATTTAATACTGTCCACTTAGTAGTAATTAGGATAATCATAGTCGGTTTAATCATAATTTATGCTAGTTAAGTAGTTTACTCGCTTTTAATTTGTAAAACAATTTTAAAAAGGGTGTTTGGATTGATGGCTTAATCTGTGTTGGAGGTTTAGTCAGAGGTTAAAACTCATGTTTCATGCTTGTTAAGCTCATTTGAGCTCATCTCGCTCATTATATTGTGCCTACACAAGCTTTAAAAGTCAAAATCTCTTATTAACTAGCTTAATCTCACTAACTGTTGGAAATTTGTAAAACCATCAAAGGCTTGTTTCATGTTTGGAATTCATTAGCTTAGCCTGCAATAGTCTTGGTTTAACATAAAACATCAATATCGCTTAACAAATCAAGATCCAAGTTCGCTTTAGTCAAACTTTCATTTCAATCAAAAAGTCAAAACTTGTCCTGTGTACGTTTGAGAAGCCCATCTTCATAAGCTCACACAGAGCTTATTAGTTGATTAAATCTTGTGAGTCTTGGCTTTTTGTGTAGCTGGCCTAGCCTCTTGAAGTTTCAACTTTAGCTTTTCACTTTGTAGCTTATTAGATAGGGTCGCTAGTGGCTTTTGTTTTGTCCATTTCGTAAGCATGCTAATCGATGAATCGGTCATATTTTCATAAGCTCTTCACAAGCTTATTAGTGAACCATAGAGTAAAAGCTTTAGCTTTTGAAAAGCCAATAAGCTCACTTATTGGATCCACTTTGTTTGGGCTTCCAAACTCTCTTATGGGCCCCACAAAGCACGGAAGTTGGTTATCAAGGCACGCTTGTTACTCGCTTATAAGCTCAAGTGCTTATTGGATTATCATAAGCTTATTAGTGCTATTCCTTGTAAATTTTACTTATTATCGTTCCTTTTGCTTGTCTTAATCTTATTTCATCTTGTTTTCTTTGGATTAGCTTATTTGATAACTCATTTTAGCTTAAAATCCCTTTAAAAAGCTTAAAGTTCCATCGTTGAAAACATAAGCTCAATTTGAGCTTATTAGTGATTTTCATAAAAGTCATAGTTGTAAAAATGCTTATTATCATTAGTTTAATTAGTTTGTAAAAGAAAATTCCAAAAAAAAAATGTTTAGCAAAAGGGGTAGGCGTGTGCTCGAACCCCGAGACCTCCCCTTATGAGAGTGTGATAGAAGTGTACCAGGAAACCATTGCCTTGGGACTTTTTCTGTCTTAACTTGCACAACTAATCTCTTATATACGTTTTGTCATTTAAGCTTATACGCTTAGTTTAGCTTATTTCGAGCTTATTCAGCTTTAGCTTTTTCCATTTTTCTAATTTTCATAAATTGGTATTGTTATAAAGTATTTTTACAAAAGTTTCGATTTTTCTCATTTGTTTTAGTATTTTTAAACATTTAATTAGTGTTTTTAGTAATTAATTCATAATAAAAATATAAAAGTCAAAAAATATAAATCTTTTTCTAAAATTTTCTTTTGTCATTTAGTACGTAAGAAAATTGATTTTACACTCGTAGGCCTTTTATTTCACAAATTTTACGCTTTTGCTTGCGCCTCGCGTAATTTTTAGATATAACGCTTCGGTTTTGTTTTAACTCACGCTTTTAGGTAATTTTAGTACACGTTTTAGTTAAAATAGTTTATTTAAGATATTTTGTTTTATAAAATCATAAAAACATCATTGTAAAAATAGTGATAGCGTTTATTTAATATATTTTATCTTTTATTTCCTTTAATTTGCATTTAAGTCATTGTAATTTGTTAATCTTTTCTTTAGGTAATTATCCATCAAAATCCTTATCGACCACTATCCTTAGTGGTTATTCGACATCCGATTGTGTTAAACACCGGTCATCCTCCGTGGGACTTAACGACCCGGAATCCACCGTATTCTCCCGATCTAAATTGCATTTGGTGTTTGAGTCGCTTTTAAGTTCCTTACGGTTAGTCATTCACAAGTGGCTAGCTTGTGAGAAAACTTGACGGTTTTGCACCAATCAAATTTTGGCGCCACGGGAGGTCAGAAGCGTGTTCTAAGCATTTTTCGCACCTGCACTTGCACATATACCACCTTTTGTAAAAGTTTTTGTAAAGTTATAACAAAATCAAAAGTTCATTAACACTTTTCCTAAAGTGTTAAAAACACCAAACAAAATATAAAACAACAAAACAATCGTAACGCTTTTCTAGCTTGTGTTTCTTTTAAGGTGATTCTTAAAGAAATACGATTTGGTTAAACGAGACGATACCAAAAATATTGTCCAAAAGTTTTAAACCCATCAAGACAAATCTATACCTACGCTTTTTCGGTGATACTTAATATACATAAAATCAACCACCGCAAATCAAGGCAAGACACCTACTAACCTGGGTGTGACCATAATAAGTTCCCGAACATCGATTTAAAACTTGCCTTTGTGTCCTTGTGATTTGGTGTACCTTTTTCAAAGAAGCCATTTCATTTGTGATTATTGGTTAAGTTCACTTGTCGCTTTGCCTCGCATTTGTTTTGAAAACCGATTTTTATACTTAGTGCATGCGCACTCGTTCTTCCGCCTACAAGTCCATTGTCGAACTTGAAAAGATTCCTCGAGACGAGAGGACGCTCGCTCCTTCACCGTGATCGAGGAACGCCTACCACCACCACCACCGCCATAATGGCGTAAGACAAGCCGATGAATGAGCTTCTCCAAGCACCCATCGAGGGTTACGGAGATGCTATTGTTGTCCCACCATCGTGGTCGATACTTTTGAGCTCAAACCGGTTACTTAACTGCAACCCAAAGCCAATTCTATGGTTTTGAGCGGATGATCCTCATGCACACATTCGATGGTTTAACAAGATTGCATCTACCATCAAGTACAAGAATGTCCCACATGAAGCTATCAAGCTTCTTCTGCTCCCATTTTCTCTAGAGGACAAGCCCGAATTGGCTTGAGAAACAACCCCTCGCTCCATTGAGACATGGGAAGATCTTGTCACAAAGTTTGTTAACGAATTCTATCCTCCATCCCGAACTACAAGTCTTAAGAATGAGATAATGAAATTCTCTCAAAGATTTGATGAATCATTCGGGAGGCATGGGATCGTTATAAAGACTTGCTCCGTAAGTGTCCGCATCATGGTTTTACCGAGTTAATGCAAATGGATACTTTCTACAATGGTCCGAACCGCACCAATCAAGACTCTCTAAATGCCTCCGCTGGAGGTAATTTCTTGAGCAAGACCACAAAAGAAGCCTTGCAAATCATTGAAAACAAGTCCTGTGTCCGTCCTTTCCGCACAAAGACATATCATACCGAGTCTAATGTCGGACCTTCTATTTCATCTCCGTGAGTACATCTAGCACCGATGCTAAGATTGACAAACTCACGGATATTGTTCGAGCTTTGGTTCTTGCTAACCAAAGAAAGTCACTTTCACACAAGCACCATCATATGGTGAAGTGAAGAAAGTTGAAGTTTGTGTTACTTGTGGTGGTCCTCATGCATACTACAACCGATCGCCACCGATGGTAGTCCGTTTGAAGCTAATGCTATAGCCGGTACTTCAAATCAAGGAGGTAATCAATACCGCCTCTCATAATGAACCAAACTACCGTGCTAACACTTATCGTGCACCACCCGGTTTCAACCGTAATCCTAACCGAATCGAACCAACCAAGAATGAACCAAGGTTATCAAAACCAAGGTAATTTCTATTCGGACCCAATCAAGGTTTCCAACATCAAGGAAATCTTAATCAAAACACTTACAATCGAGGGAATCAATTTCGGGAATATGAACCCTAATCAAGGGAATTCGCTATAACCGTAACATACGGCCTCAAATTATCCCTCCACCTCCTCCCGTGTCAACATCCGATGAGCTTTTAAAGCAATTCATGAAGACTCAAGAGGAGACAAACAGTTGTTGGTCACCGATCATTGAATTAAAGAAGTCTTTAAATGATCGACCCTCGGCTCGTGTACTTTACCTAGCAACACGATCGCTAATCCGAGGGGCGATGCAAAGGCGATCACAACCGTAAGTGGTACTTTCATATGATGGACCCGCTATTCCTACTACCTCTTCTTCTTCTCCCCCGAAGGTAGTGGAAAGTGAACCCGAGGCGACAAAGGACAAGGAACTTCCTACTAATAACGGAAGTACCAACAATGTCCATCCTCGTGTTGTCCGAAACCAAAATCCAATCCAGAGTTGTTTTGAACCTCCAGTAGCTGGTAAAATACCAAATCCAAATCTTCTATTCCTTACCCATCACGCTTACATGAGCAAAGCTCTGCGAGAAAGCCAGTCAACAAATGGAAAAATTCTTTCAAATTTTCCAAGAACTTCATTTTGACATAAGCTTCATGGATGCTATCATGTTGATGCCCAAGTTTGCATCAACTCTCAAACACATGTTAAGCAACAAGGAAAAGTCGTTTGAAATGGCTAAACTCCTTCAACGAGAACCGCTCTGCAGTTATCTTGAAGAAGCTTCCCGAGAAGCTTGGAGATCCCGGAAAGTTCCTCTTACCTTGTGTATTTCCGTGAATGGTTGAATGCTTTGCCTTAGCCGATCTTGGTGCAAGCATAAACCCGATGCCTCATTCAAGATGGAAGAAACTTTCTTCCGGATCTTACTCCTACATGCATGACTCTCGAGCTTGCAGATCGTACAATATCCCGTCCTCTTGGAATTGCCGAGGACGATTTGTGAAAGTAGGAAAGTTCCATTTTCCACCGACTTTGTAGTTGTTGATTTCGATGTCGATCCACGGGTTCCTCTCATTGTTGGAAGAGGATTCCCGAGAACGGGCCGTGCTCTCATTGATGTATTTGAGCAAGAAATCACATTACGTGTTGGTAATGAAGTCGCACCTTTAACCTTGATCAAACTTCGAGGTACTCCGCAAACTATGATTCCGAGTCGGTTAACCGAATAGATATCATTGATGTTGCTTCAAGAGTACTCAAGAAGTTCTTGGTTATTCTCATAATTCCGTGAGTGGGATCCCACCACATCTTCTCAACCTATCATAGCCAATTCTACTCCTTCTCTCACTCCGCTTGAGGAAGCGACTTCATCTTGGAAGAGATTGAAGCATACTTGGCTAGTGATTCTGCTCCATGGGAAATTGATCACGCCCAATTGACATCGAGGGGACATACTTCTCATTGAGAAATTGCTTAAAGATGATCACTCATCAACCCTCACACTAGTGATGCAATTCCGTAAGAGATTAATCACCATGAGATTAATCCGAGGAGATATTCTTACTCTTGAGAAGTTGTTAAATCAGACACTTCTCCTCCACTCCTCCCGTCAAACTTCATAACAAGGAAGTCAAGTCGGTTGAGAAAATCAAGAATTTCAAGTCGAACTTAAGGACTTACCTCCTCATCTCGAGTATGCATTTCTTGAAGGTGATGATAAATTACCCGTCATTATTGCTCGAGATTTGAGTAAAGATGAAAAGATCGCTCATAAAGGTCTTGAAGTCACACAAGCAAGCAATTGCTTGGAAACTCTCCGACATTAAGGGTATCAACCCCGAGTTTTGTACTCACAAAATCTTGATGGAGGATGACTTCAAACCAGCAGCTCAACATCGAGAGAAGAGTGAATCCAAAATCCATGATGTTATCAAACAGAGGTTATCAAACTTCTTGATGCAGATTGATTTACCCAATCTCGATAGTCCTTGGGTTAGCCCGATTCATCGTGTTCCAAAAAGGGTGGCATAACTGTTGTCACGAATGAAGAAAACGAGTTAATTCCAACTCGATTGGTTACGGATGGCGTGTGTGTATTGACTATCGTAAGTTGAATGACGCCACCAGAAAGACCATTTTCCTCTACCCTTCATGGACCGATGCTTGAGAGATTAGCAGGAATGAGTACTATTGTTTCCTTGATGGTTTCTCGGGTTACTTTCAGATCCCCATTGATCCACGTGATCAAGAGAAGACCACATTCACCGCCCATACGGAACTTTTGCCTACAAACGATGCCTTTTGGCTTATGTAACGCCCCCCGCACGCTCCAACGATGTATGATGGCCATATTCCACGACATGATCGGGAAACAATGGAGGTGTTTATGGATGACTTCTCACCATTGGGGATTCATTTCAGACATGTCTCTCCATTTAGACAAAATGCTTAAAAGGTGTGAAGACACCAATCTCGCCTAAATTGGGAGAAGAGCCACTTTATGGTCAAAGAAGGCATAGTCCTTGGCCATAAGATTTCAAAAACGGGATTGAGGTCGATAGAGCAAAAGTTGATGTTATTGCTAAACCGCCTCATCCTACTACCGCCAAAGGTATTAGGAGTTTCCTTGGTCATGCCGGTTTTATCGTAGATTCATACAGATTTTTCTAAAATCGCTCGGCTATGACCCATCTTCTTGAAAAGAAGCTCCTTTTATCTTCTCTCCCGAGCGTCGAAGCTTTTGAAACACTAAAGAAAAAGCTTACTAAGCACCCATTCTAGTTGCCCCGATCGATTTACCCTTTGAGCTCATGTGCGATGCAAGTGATTTTGCTATCGGTGCGGTCTTGGGGCAACGAAAACCAAGCATTTTCACCTATCCACTACGCAAGTAAGACTATGATCAAGCTCAAACCCATTACACCACTACGTAAAAGAACTATTAGTCGTGGTGTATGCGTTTGAAAAGTTTCGCCATACCTCATCTTGACCAAATGCGTGGTGTATACGGATCACTCGGCTCTCAAATATCTCTTTGCAAAACAAGATGCAAAGCCGAGATTGCTCCGCTGGGTTCTCCTCCTCCAAGAATTTGATATCATTATACGTGATAAAAAGGAGCCGAGAACCCGGTCACGATCATCTCGTCTCGATTAGAGAACCCTCACCAAGATGTGTTCGAGAAAAGGAAATAAATGAAACATTTCCTCTCGAAACACTCAATGCGGTTTCTTTTCGTGGAGATTCTACTACCCCATGGTTTGTCGACTTTGCAAATTACCATGCGGGTAACTTCATAGTGAAAGGATGTCGTCCCAACAAAGAACAAATTCTTCAAAGATGTTAAACATTACTCGGGACGACCCTACTTGTTTAAAATTTGCGCGGATCAAGTCATCAGCGATGTGTATATGGTCGAAGCTATTGACATTCTCAAAGCTTGCCATTCGACCCACTGGGGACATCATAGCCCCAACTACACCGCCAAGAAGGTGTTTGATTCCGATTCTATTGGCCCACTATCTACAAGGATGCCCACGAATTTGTCAAAGCCTCGTGACGCTTGTCAACGTCACGGAATATCTCACAAAGAAATGAAATGCCGCAAAACGCCATTCAAGTGTGCGAGATTTTGACATCCGGGGCATTGACTTTATGGGGCCATTTCCTTCTTCTCGCGGTAATAAGTACATACTGTGGCGTTGACTACTTGTCAAAATGGGTTGAAGCTAAGGCTTTGCATACCAACGATGCCCGAGTTGTTGTGAAATTCTTGAAATCTCTTTTGCTAGGTTTGGAACTCCACGAGCCATAATCGGTGATCGTGGTACGATTTCGCAATGACCGCTTGAAAGAGTCATGCGTAAGTATGGTGTAACTCACCGCCTCTCATCGCTGCACCACCCCAAACTAGTGGGCAAGTGGAAGTTTCCAACCGGGATTAAAGAATTCGAGAGGACGGTTGGCGAAAACCGTGCCTCTTGGTCGGATAAGCTAGATGACGACTGGCCTTCCGTGACATACTTATAAAACACCCATCGGTGTACTCCATACAAGCTTGTATACGGAAGGCATGTCATCTACCGGTTGAGCTAGAGCACAAGGCATACTGGGCCTTGAAGCATGCCAACTTCGATATTCAGACACCGGTGATCACCGGAAAGTTCAAATGAATGAATTAAATGAACTCCGTGATCAAGCATACGAGAACTCTTTGATCTACAAAGAAAAGACAAAGAAGATTCATGACTCTAAAATCAAGAACCGCTTTTCAACGTTGGTGATCGAGTCCTTCTTTTCAATTCAAGATTGAAGATTTTCTCGAAAGCTTAAATCCCGCTGGTCCGGTCCATTTACTATCACTAAGGTTTATCCTTATGGCACCATTGAGTTATCTCAACCCGATGGTCCAAACTTTAAAGTGAATGGTCATCGGTTGAAGCATTACTTTGGAGAGGACATTCCCCGTGATTGTCCCGGATCTACAAACTTTCCCCATGAACCAATGAATGCGGGATCGAGTCAAGCTAGCGACTCGGTAATCAAAAACAAGAGCATGCCATATGGGTTTTCACCCATATTTCGAAATGTCTCAAGTTTGTTACGGTTAGCCATTCACAAGTGGCTAGCTTGTGTGACAAAACTTGACAGCTTAGCTTCTTCTTTCTACTTTCTACCACCCTAGTGTGGGGAGTTGCCCACATGTTGTGTATATATAAGAGTTTCAAAAAAAAAAAAAAAAAAAAAAAAAAAAAAATCCTTGCTAAATAATGGCCTTAGTATTTCCCTTTTACGTTCTATGTTTCGCATAACCGCGTACTTTGAATATTGAGGGCAATATTCATTTCTAAGTGGGGGGAATTCTCACGAATTTTATCATGTAATTATACCGCCTAATTCCCCATTTTTGGCCAAATTTTTTTTTTTTTTGGAGTAAGTGTTTTACACTTACTCATTTATGGTTATCATCCACCTTGTCTAATAAACAAAAGGATTGGCTAATCCAGAGCAAACGGCTCTTGGTAAAGATATCTCAAATCCGTTGACGGCTTGCAATTTGCCCAAAATTGTATGGTATTCACCACCATATCCTTAAAAGTGAAGAGTTGGCTAGCCCGCAAGTTTATGGCTTGTGGTAAAGGCGCTTGAAAACCATAATTGGTAATCACTCACCAAAGATATTTTATCTAAGAGTTGGCTAGTCCGTATAAACGGCTTCGTAAAGACAAATCAAATCCGTTGAAAGTCGGTGATTTGCTCAAAATCATTTGGTTATCGGTGTACCAAGGTTCTTACTTGAATCAAACATTTGGCTACTCCGTAAGTAATGGCTTTTGGTAAAGAGATAAAATCCATTAATTTTTCTCAAAACATTGCTAGGGACTAGCAATATCTTAGTGTGGGGGATTGATGAGTGTGTAAATACTCATCATTTTTGTACAAATTAGATCGCAAAACATCCGAAAACACTCGTAAATGCATCAAAATGATAAAATATCACAAATAAGTGTTTTATGTGTTTTAAATGCAAAATATCAAAACTGTGAAAAACGATCAAGTTTGCATAATTGGCGCTTTAGTCCCCAAGTTTCAAAAGTTGTCAAAACAGGTCCTGGTAAATCTAAATAAAGAAAATATCATTTTGAGTCCCTAGGATTCCTAAGTTGTCAAAATTGGTCCTTGAGATAAAAAATTACAAAATTACAAAAAGGTCCCCGAACTTTCAAAATGTCAAGTTTGGTCCTCGAAAATTGAAATTGTCAAATCTAGTCCTTGTACTATTAAAACTTGTCAATATTGGTCCTTGTGACAACTTTGGAAAATTACGGATTGGTCCTCTAAATTTGGCGATTACAATGTTAGTCCTTGTAATATTAAACCTAAAGACTTGTCAAAACCTTTTGACCCCGCCATATTACCCATTTGACCCCTCACACCCTCCCTTTTGGAACCTTTGGTCAAAGAAAGTCAAACAAGCAAAACCCGCCCACCACCGTGCTTCTTCCACCTCCCTCTCGCAACCCACTTGCTCGCCCCCTCCTCCCATCACCTCACCTTTCCTCCACCCTCATCATCACCACTACCTACTTTTACCACCACAATAAATGCCACCCCCTAGTTGATAAAATCAGAGGCCTACAAGTCAAACCGATTTTCCGCCAAAATGTGGAGGGCCTATAATTGCTCAAAACTCTCCCATTGGCCAAACAAAGAGGTGGGATTCTCTCGTAAGGACACGTGGAAGTGATTTGGAGCATAAAAGAGAGAGAAGACAGAGAAGAACACAATTTTTAGTTTTTAAAATTTATGTATGTCGCTTTTCTTTAAATGTCTTAATTAGCTTTCAAATCTGTAATTTCAAGTTTCATGGTATTAAAACTAAGTTGTTTAGTTAATTGTAATTCAATTTGAACCTTAAATCAATGTTTCATTTAAGTTTCAAGTTTTCTTGTTCACTGTTTGAAATTTCAAATATCAACTCTTATTTTCAAGCTTCAAACAACCTTAATTTTAAGTTCAAGCAAGTTTATTTAAGCTTAATATAGCTTTTCATAAGCTTGTTATTCGCTTTCAAACAAATTTGGTGATGGTCAACAAAAGTCAACTCAAGAAGCAAATTTGGTTCAAACAGTTGGGAATGGATATGGGTGTTGCAGAGGATGGATTTGGATTGGAAATGGATTAGAATAGTTGTAATGGGTTTGGTTGTAGCGCAATATAGGGTGGACCATTGTGAGCTTGTTTTCTCATTTTCACTTTTAATGCGCTTTCATTTTGTGCTCATGTTGAACACGTGGTCATTGCTAGTTTAATCTGTTTAGATAGTAGTAATTAGTGTAATGATAGTTATATTAATCATTGATTTGTGCTAGTTAAGTAGTTTGGCTCTATTAATTTATAAAACAATTAGTAAAAGGGTGTTTGGATTAGATTGGCTAATCTGTGTTAGAGGTTTAGTCGAGTGGTTCAAACACGTTGTCTCATGCTTGTTAAGCTCATTTGAGCTCATTGCGTCGCCATTATATTGCATCTCAAGCTTTAAAAGTCAAAATCTCTTGTAACTAGCTTAATCTCTTAACTGTTGGAAATTTGTAAAATCAAAAGGCTAATTTGTGTTTGGAATCATTAGCTTAGGTTGCAATAGTCCCGGTTTAACATATAACATCAATATCGCTTAACAAATCAAGATCCAAGTTCGCTTTAGTCAAACTTTCATTTTAATCAAAAGTCAAAACTTGTCCTGTACACGCTTGAGAAGCCCATCTTCATAAGCTCACACGTAGCTTATTAGTTGATAAAATCTTGTGAGTCTTGGCTTTTTGTGTAGTGGCCCGCCCTTTTGAAGTTTCAACTTTAGCTTTTCACTTTGTAGCTTATTAGATAGGGTCGCTAGTGGCTTTTGTTTTGTCCATTTCGTGTAAGCATGCTAATCGAATGAACTGGTCATATTTTCATAAGCTCTTCACAAGCTTATTAGTGAGCCATAGAGTAAAAGCTTTAGCTTTTTGAAAACCAATAAGCTCGACTTATTGGATCCACTTTGTTCTGGGCTTCCAATCTCTCCCGGGCCCCACAAGGCACGGAAGTTGGTTATCAAGGCTGTTTGTTACTCGATTATAAGTTCAAGTGCTTATTGGATTATCATAAGCTTATTAGTGCTATTCCTTGTAAATTTTACTTATTATCGCCTTTTGCTTGTCTTAATCTTATTTCATTTGTTTTCTTTGGATTAGCTTATTTGATAACTCATTTTAGCTTAAAATCCCTTTAAAAAGCTTAAAGTTCCATCTGTTGAAAACATAAGCTCAATTTGAGCTTATTAGTGATTTTCATAAAAGTCATAGTTGTAAAAATGCTTATTATCATTAGTTTAATAAGTTTGTAAAAGAAAATTGAAAAAAAAATGTTTTGCAAAAGGGTGGAGGCGGCTCGAACCCGAGACCTCCCACCTTTAGGAGAGTGTTAGTGTGTACCGGATACCATTGCCTTGGGTCTTTTTCTCATTATTAACTTGCACAAACTAATCTCTTATATACGCTTTGTCATTTAAGCTTATACGCTTAGTTTAGCTTATTTCGAGCTTATTCAGTTTAGCTTTTTCCATTTTTCTAATTTTCATAAATTGGTATTGTTATAAAGTATTTTTACAAAAGTTTCGATTTTTCTCATTTGTTTTAGTATTTTTAAACATTTAATTAGTGTTTTTAGTAATTAATTCATAATAAAAATATAAAAGTCAAAAAATATAAATCTTTTTTCTAAAATTTTCTTTGTCATTTAGCACGTAAGAAAATTGATTTTACACTCGTAGGCCTTTTATTTCACAAATTTTACGTTTTTGCTTATGCCTCGCGTAATTTTTAGATATAACACTCGGTTTTGTTTTAACTCACGCTTTTAGGTAATTTTAGTACATGTTTTAGTTAAAATAGTTTATTTAAGATATTTTGTTTTATAAAATCATAAAACATCATTGTAAAAATAGTGATAGCGTTTATTTAATATATTTTATCTTTTATTTCCTTTAATTTGCATTTAAGTCATTGTAATTTGTTAATCTTTTCTTTAGGTAATTATCCATCAAAAATCCTTATCGACCACTATCCTTAGTGATTATTCGACAATCGATTGTGTTAAACACCGGTCATCCTCCGTGGGACTTAACGACCCGGAATCCACCGTATTCTCCGATCTAAATTGTATTGGTGTTTGAGCTGTTTAAGTTCCTTACGGTTAGCCATTCACAAGTAGCTAGCTCATGATTAAAACTTGACTGGTGGGTATTTATATAGGAAAAATAAGGTAGTGGGATTTTTTTACTCCACAAAGCAAACAATCGAAAACATAATGCACACAAATCAAGTAGGTGACTTGATCACCTTAGTTTCTCTTAGTTTATGAGACTCACGTGTGAGTAGAAGGAGATGGCAAAAGGGTGGCGTTGGTGGAGAGTTAAGCTAGTCAAAAGACCCCTTAGCTTGGCTTCTATCCTTATGTGCTAGGCATCAAGTGATCTCTAAAGATCTTCATTGACTAGTTAAAATAAAACGACCTAACAAAAATGGTCACCAAATAGGTAATTAGTTCCTTTGGTTTACATTTTTTCACATTTCGTCCTAAAGCTTCAAATATTACACCGTTCATTATGTACTTAGACATTTTATAACGGACCGGTCCTTTGATAGTTAGTCCGTCAAATAAAAGACCGGTCCTTTGATAGTTAGTCCGTTAAAAGTGTCATTAAGTTGTATTGTACATGTCATGTTATGGGCCTATTGGTCATTTCACTCACATTCATTTACTACCTTCATCTTCACCCTACTCAAAACTTAGCCACACACACCACTATCTTCTTATTAAATTACTCTATTATACATTAGGCATGCGAAAGACGTCGTTTTATGTTGTAAAAGAATGAAATGACATCGGTTTGTTCTATGGCATGTCGTTTTTGTTGTTTCGCCGTGTCGCTTGGTAGTTTATTGGGCAATTTTCGATTGGGTTGTAATTGGGTCATCATGTTAGTTGTTGGCCCCGTTTTTGTTATTATTTGTTGGCTTGTTTTCGTTATAACTAGGCAATACATGTAGTCGATATAAACTAAGCAATACAATGAGTAGGAGATATGCGTCTTCTTCAATATATACATGTCTACACTGTCAGATCCTCGTAGTGTCAAAATACATACAACCTTCATCTCTCTTTGTCACACCCCAAAAATATCGAAGTGAAAAGGTAACCGGGGGTATAACTTTCATAGCACAAAGTCACAAGTTATAAAGAACGACCTCTATATGAGTCTTTAAAAATACAACGTTTGATATTATTAAAAGTTAGAATAAAAGACAAGGTTTTCAAGAGTTACACACCGTAAATAAAGGAAAATTTTCTAACACAATCAAACGTTAAAGTTCATGCAAAAAAAATCTTTAATATGATGAGACCGTAAAAGGGGATCCTAGCATGATGCTCCAAAGTGCTATCCATGATAACGTGTGACACACGGTAAATTTTCACTAAAATTTAACTGATGATTAGTAATTTATTACTACTAAGTCTAAGTCATTAAGCATACACAAGCTTTGCCTGATCATTTGAGTAGTTAACTCGCATACAGTAGGTAACTGCATCACTTTTGCATTCATATCATTTTATGAATATTTTATTTTGTCTTATGATTTAAATTATAAGGCGAGAGGTATCTCGCTTTCTCCAAAGGACCGACACCGCACGCTGCATCGACACTATGATAAGGACTCGCTAAAACAATTAACCAATGCCCGCGACTTGGAATATTACAAAATAAAATATTCCGGACACGTAACAATAAAATACCACGGATAAAAAGTTGTCAAACAATGATGCTTTGGTCACAATACAATTTCGCGGGACACAAAAATAATAAACATACTATCACTTAAACAATAACTTGTATGAAACTCAAATACAATTGATGCCAAAATATAATGTATGTACAAGCATTTTCACAAAGTAACACCCTATGTATAATAATACATATATACTTATACAAAAGTTATAAAAAGAAAAACACTTATTAAAAATTGTGAAGATGACTCTTGTCCTCTCCTCTCACTCACGACAAAAACCAAACACAGACCAAGGAAGAGATATCAAGATATTCTTCTTCCTCCTCTAGCCTTGCTATCCTCCTAGGCCGAATCTTTCTAAATGGAGATAAATCAACACCTTCATCCAACAAACCCATCTCTCTCATACTCAAATCCATGTAAAACTTTGCCTCCCAAATCTCCCTTTGATGCGCCGCTACCTTCGAAGGAATCCAAGAAAGATCAAAGTAAATCACAAGAGAAAAGCAAAATCTTTCCACCAATCTATCTCTTATGTCCAAGATTCGTTGGGTTTTGGAAGTAAGCTATTTTGGCTTCAAACAAAGCTTCAAGATGAAAAGAGGTAGTCAAAGGCTCTCTCCTAACCTCTTCTTAAGCAACTCGAGCGACCAAAGGCACCTACAATCGAATCTCAAACACACCACAAGAGTAATATTCTCAAGGTTATCAAGAAGTTGTTGGGTTTGCTCGGAATCGGTATAGGGTTTGATTTGTGGGGTCCTCGACTTGGCTTCATCAACGTTTTCACATCTCACTCTTGATAAGGTTCATGGTCTTTCTCTTCCTCATAGTTTCGTTGTAATATAAACATTGATAATGAAGTGTTAATTTGTGATGTCTTGTTCTTATTTGAGTTTGTAAGTTATGAATGTACAACTTTGCAATATGAGTATAAACTTGTCACTTTGAAACTTGATTTGGTCACTCTATTGTTAAAACGATTTTCTGTCGAGGTAAATGAGCCAAGAAAATGAGAGTTAAGTCTTTTAAAAACTTAGTAATTTGACTATGTAACTAGGTACTCGATGTTATAATACTTGTGTTTTGATAAACAACTATGTCACTGAATCTAAGTATGTCATTGACATTATGTGGGTTTGGTTTATCGTCGAGATAGGGACCGATTGAGTAGTACTCAACCATTGTAGTTCTATCGTGTTAAGTTAACATGATTGGTCTCGACCCATCACCATCATACTACCGCTTGTAAGCCTTTGTCTTAACTTCACCTTGTAATATTTATGCCGTGTGTAATCAAGAATTTGTCAATGCTAAAATGAAAGTATGGATGTCTTGCTTTAAAATTCGTTTCTGTCGAGAAGCCGGAACCAAAGATTTTGAAAGTTACTCATTTGTAAAGTCTACTAGTAAACATGGTCTTGAAACTGGAAATTGATCTTGAACATGGCACTTGGCTTAGTAAGTCAAGCATCTTGTAACAAGTTTATCTTGTGACGATTGGTCTTATACTTGTCGTTACCCTTGGTGCTAAGTTGTTCGGCTCGAATGTGAACCCATTTCGAGACCCATAGCACCCATCAGTCGAGCATGTAAACAAATAATTAGGAAATTTAGTTTCACAAAATTTTTGATATCTTGGTTTAGATAGGTGTTCATCTTGATGTGAAACTAGTTTTATGTCCTCCTTTTGTTGGCCTAATCCTCATTCGTGATGTTATAGTCAAGACGGGTAGTCAAGATGTGTTCGAGCACATTAGTCGTGACCGATTGTAACTCCGAGATGATGGCGCTTTACTCAAACTCTACCTCTCAAATACATCTTGACTACATTTCCTTTTCTTTTTCCGCTAATCATTTTCCTCAAGTCCAATGCAAGTGTACCTTTTGACTAGATTAGTAGCAGAGTCGATGGGCCACCCCATTTTACCTCAAGGATACTGAACTCCTATCGGGCCAAACCCCATTCGTGTACCCATGTCATTGGGCCACAGCCACCAAGCGGTTTTGTATGTTTGGTTAAGTAAATAAACGTGTCATGTATACCGAATAAATTATAAAGCTAAACTTATTTGTCACGTATTGGAGATTTCGACCTTGGTTATGTACGCTTATATCGACAAGTAAAACAAGAGTAAAGGCATACAAACAATGAATCAAGTGTCTAAAAATGTGAGACATATAATAAGGTTTACGTAACGGATTTAACGACAATGTGTAAACGAATGTATGTCAAGTGAACGTTCCATCGAAACTATATATATTGGGAACAAGTTTGTTAAATAAATAAGATACCACTATATTATTTTCTAGTCCATTAAAAATTGATGACTTTAAATTTAACTTGAGCATTTTCCTAAATACAATTAGAAAACAAATTATAATTTTGACAACACCATTTTGTGTCAACTTAAATAAGTATATATACATTTATATACTTACTAATGGAACATTTTAATTATTTGTTTAAATCGAACTTTGGATTTTAGAACCATACTAATGTCAATATGAAAAGAGTATATATACAATCATATACTTACTAGTAAACCCCTTAAATTATTTTTACAAACTAAAGGTTGATTCTAAAACCATTATATAAGAATAATATTAATTGCACCATTTTAAGTGAGCAATACTTAAAAACGATGAACTAAAACATTGCCCTCCTTATCTAGGTCGCGTGTCGGTGCCGTTTCACAACAATCACTAATCCCACATTTCGGATTTGCACATTTGCTAAGGTGAGTTTCATAGCCCCACTTTTACTTGATAAATTGTTTTATACATTTTGGGGTGAGAAATATGCAAAACATTTTATGGACCAAAACTATTACATGATTACTATTGCGTGGTTTAGCCTAAGCCCTTATGTCCTAGAGAATGCCCTTTTTCATGAACCGTCAATTCCCATTGGGAAACGCGAATGTTATGAATAGATCTATTGAGGGTGACTCCTCCGTTTGGTTGGCCATGCTTAGGCCAAGGCGAAACGTATACCATGTCGGAACCAAGTGTTGAGGGACAAAACACTTGCTATGGGCCCCTATATTGTATGACATCTTTTAGCATACGTAAACTGTCATAGTATCGGTTGCATGAACTTAGAGCTAACGTAATAGACATTCATACATATATCATTATATTCGTTGTAATGATTATATGCCTTCTTGATGGTCCAAGCTTACTATTTTAATTTAAACCTATGAACTCACCACTTTTAGTGACCTTTTAGCATATTTTCTCGTGTGTTTAAGATTTGTTCATGAAGGCAAGGCAAGAAGCGGATGTATGGTCGTAGTAGTATTAAAGAAGTGTTTTTACACAAAAATGATGTTTTTACATTGGGACCACTATATCTAATGGGATGTACCCATTTATTTAAACTATGCTGTATGACAATGTTTTAAAACTATTTTATGAAATCAAACGGAGTATGTATTCCGTTCTTTATTACTTGTGTTATGATTCACCAATTCCGTAACGCTCCCGAATAACACGTATGCTTCCGCTAAACAAATTTGGGGGTGTTACATAACGTAATTGAAGGACCTAAGAAATACATGCTAAAACGATCAACATAAAGTTGGTGATATCATAGGTTTAAGCAAGTATCAACGTAGACCACAAGATTTTCGAGCGTGACTATTATAACAAATAAAATATCACGTAACACTATTATGATTGCACTAAGCTCATGACACCAAAGTCTTAACCGACATTTGTTGTTACAAGTTGTTGCCTGTAGGTATCCAACCAAAGAACACCTAGAGTTCCTAAAATGAAATACGCCTGCTTGAAATGGAAATCAAGTAAGCGCTACGTAATGTGATCTGGGTGTCAACCCAATAGATCTAGTTACAACATTCGTGCTTACAAAGTAATTAACGGTTCATGATAGTGGGGCCATAGTGGTTAACGGGTACTTAGGTAATCTATAGAAGTTTAACATACTTGTCTCTATAAGTAAATGCAAGCAATGTATTCTCACCCCAAAGTATTCAAAACGAGTATAAAACAAGTAAACATGGGGCTATGAAACTCACCTCAATGAAGCAAAGACAATAGTAAATATTCAAAGTTCAACGAAACACAAGTCCTAATGGCGACCTACATAAATAAGATGCCTTAGGAATGGTATGATATGTTTGGTATGAATATGAGTTTTATAAAGTTTTATCAACCATATAACTTGTAGTCAAGTTTTATATAGATTTTGTAGGTCAAATCATTTAGAAAAACAAGTAAAACGCCTTTTGTTCCAAAACCCTTTATATAATTGCTATTAGAACTAAATAGCGACTTCAAACAGCGAACTCACTCGCTTGCTACAATTCTAGTCATTCAAAGCTCTAAACGTATGTAAAAATGTCTAGTTTCAAGAAATCATTACCTTATTTAGTGAAATCATGTTTTAGATACTCAAAAAAGGCTTAAAAGTTGTTGTCCTAACTAAACAGTTTTGTCTAGAAATTTTGCTTGACTTCGTGAGGCTATAACTCTTTTATTTTTCAAGCACTTTTCAAAATTCAAGTTCCTAGAGTTAGGTCTATGTCTTAGCTTTTCAAAAGGTTCAAATAGAGCTTCTATTTTGGAGTTTAAGTCCTTGAAATGTGTACAAAATGACATGTCTTCCGGACAAATAGAGTCATTGTGTAACTTGTCGGTGAAAATGTTTAAAATACGAATAAATTTCCGAAAATTATAAATTTAAAGAAGATCTACCTAAGACCTAGTAGAACATTGAGTGCAAAGAGTTTGGTCAAAAGAGTTATTTAGAGTGGTGAAAACTAGCTAACAAGTCACGTCATTTTCCAAGCGATTAAAGGTTTTGTTACACTAAGTTTATAACAACTTTCAACACTACAATTCTAACAAGGTGATCTCTCACTATAAGCTTTTGATATTGGGAGGTTTCAATACTTGTTTGCAAGTATTGGAATGCTTAATCCCAAAGTTTTAATCTCTTATACTTTTGTAATGAAAAGGATTTGTACTGCTAGTTGTATCAATTGGCACTGCTATGTATAATTTTTCCTGCTAGTGCAAATTAAGTCTGTTTGTGTTAAAACTGTTTGTCATAATTTATACTATTATGAAGCACATGCTTTGGTCTGTGTTTTCTTGGTTTTGAACTAACATTTGTAGGCTTAGCAAAAGCAGTATAATTAGAAACATTGATGGAAAGCAATAGAGGTGCTTTAGTTGCTTGGTTTTGGAGGCATTGATTCATGATGGAGAAGATATGAGGACATCCTTTAAAATATTTCTCTTGAAGTCAGTCCTATGCTTGCACTACAAGAAGAACATGCGCAATTTACCAATGAAGAGAGATCTAGGCTGCTTATGGAGATGATAGAAGAAAGAAGAAGGTTCTTTGCTCATAAGAGGGTGGAAGAAAGGATGAGAAAACCACCTAAGACAGAACAAAAGACTTTCATGTACAATTACTTAAAGGACATGGGAGGTTACCAGATTTAGAGTGTGAGGAAGTTAACTTTTGAAGTTGTTAAAGAAGCATTTGATAAGGTGCAGAGCAGGGTTAATAGATTTATTCCTATGGGTTTGAAGTTGTAGTAGTAAGGGGTGGGAGAATTGTCAGAGAACAAGAGCTCAGACAAATGGACCGAAAGGTGTAGAATGAGGTTCAAAAAGAATTATTGAAGAATCAGAATCTTCAAAGAGTTCTAAGAAGCAGAAGACAATTGAAACTAAAGCTGAAGGAAAAGATGATCTGTCAACAAAAGAGCTGCAAAAGATGATGATCATGGTTCCAGATATTGGTATGAATGTGGAAGCCTTTCAAACCAAATATCCTATTATTGATTGGGAGGTTTACACTGAAGACAATCGAAAATATTAGAAGATCATTAGACTAGGCAATAACACAATAGCATATCAGTTCTTTGTAGATATGCTAAAAGATTTTGACATAGATGATTTGGTAAAACTGTGGAACTTAGTCAAGGAGAAGTTCACTACAACAGACCCTACTGATGATATGGAGAAGATGATGTGGGTTGAACTAAAGAGACTGTTTGAGCCAGATGATACTGACACTTTATGAAAATTCAAGACTGGTTTGAACACTTTAACTTGGAGAATATATAACTCATGTGGAGTACATCATCTGTCTACAATGTATGGAGGAGACATTTTTATGCTAGTGGAGAAGGATTATCCCTTGGATAGTACAACTCTTCTACTAATGTTGAGCAATAAGCTTCGGGTTGAAGAAGAGAGTGAGATAAGCGTTTACTTTACTTCAAAAGATCTTCATGAAGATAATGTACCAAGAAGATATTGTTTGGAAGAATCCTCAAAAGACTTTATCCGTAAACTTGTAATTTGGAGGTAAATTACAAGTTTAGGGAGGATTGTTGGTACTATGGTCTACACACTTAATATCTTGCTAAGCATTTTCGCTTTACACAAACAAGATTAACCGGAGTTAGTGAGTTAGTAGTGCCAGAGCAATATTTGCACTACCAGGTTTAAAGTTAAGAATGCGGAAGATGTTTGTACTGCTGCATGAATATAGGAACTGCCAGAAGATAAAGACGCGTTAAGAGATTTGTATGAAGATATTTGAATATATCTTATGTATTTAGAAGATACGTATATTTTGTAACAAGTTAGGAGATACGTACTTATCTTGTAAAGGACTCCTTAGACTATAAAAGGAGATCCTAGGTTATACGTTTAGATACATCTTTGCATACGTTTTGCTTCAAGGTTGTAAACCCTAGTGATAGTCAGATCACTCGTATTATTTACTTAATAATATTGATGCGTTTGGAGATAACTGTTTGTTCTAGCATTACTGTTCTATTATCTCATACATTATTAATATTCTTTTAAGTATCAAATAGTAGATTCCGCAAACTATTGGGTATATACTCAAAGTATTCTAGAACAAGGCTCAAGTGTGTTTAGATCCTCACAAGGGTTTCTCTTACTCGGTACAAGGATTTTTCTTACTCGATAAAAGGGTTTTTCTTACTCGATGAAAACGAAGTTTTTTCAGATTTTTCAAACCTCTAAAAACCACTTAAACACACGTTTGTAATCCAAAATACCAACTGAATCTACCTTAATACTACCTAAAACTGATATTTTTTTTAGATTAAGATAGAGATATAAGGTTTTTACATTGTTTGATCTTAAGGTGGGGGCAATTTGATTTTATAATGGGGTGCACTTTAATAAAATGGTCATAAAAAAAATTTACACTAAAATTGATACTTTTGGTGAACCATGGAGGCACCGCCCCCTAACCTCCATGTAGTTCCGCCCCTGTGTACACATAGTTGATGATGTCAATGTACTTGTGTTTGGTAAACATAAGTTTGTGATGATAATAAAATGAAATTTCAAAGTACGTATATGATATAGATATAGGTAGTTTTTTTAAGTTTATGTATAATATTTGTATAAGTTTGTTTCTATTATAAGAACTTGACCCTATTTCTAGACAAGAACACTTTTGGACAAAAAAACAAGACAAGCACAATGTTAATTTTCTCAAATTTAGATAAGATTAAAAAAAAATAATAAATAAATAAAAAAAAAATTGAAATTTACTCGGTTCTACTCGACTCAAATCCGTAAGTTTATTAATTAATTTATTTTTTTCTTTTCCTGCTACTCTTTCTGTCCCAAATTTTAAGTCTAATTTGACTTTTGATTCAATTTTAATCTTAAATATTTTGTTTGTATTATAAAACATTTGATGAAAATTATATCAAATGAAAATACATTTAAACCATAATTTATTTATATATTTTGCATCAAGTATTATACAATACAAATAATTTTTTTTTGAAATTAAAGTTTGATTTAAAAAGTCAAATCTATCTATTTAATCTAATAAAACAGAGTTTTTCAAAAGCCATATTTAATTTTTTCCTTAAATATCATTCATTTTAGTGCTGCCACGTGGACCCTTTTATGGCATTTTAATTATATTTTGAGAATTGTTTTGACCATATCACAAAGACACGCTTTTGTCTAAAAGTCTAAAACACACATAAATACAGTATTTGTTTTATTTGAGGAAACATGATTTCTTTTTAATTTGATTGCTATGTTAATTGGAAATTAAATGTAATCACATTGATTCAAAATCATATTCAAAATTGTGTCAAAAACTGTTATGAAAACTGAGTATAAATAGTCTTTTCTTTTTGCTTTCACATCATCGCCAACAACATCGACCCCATCAAAACATTCAACCAAAACATTTGAAATATGTGTAGCAAGAGCCTAAGTTTTTTGGTATCTCTATTGCTTAAGAATCCATAAGTGATTAAGTGAAAGGTAATGATATTGTATTGCAAGTGTTAAATTTTAAATTGTATTAATGTGAGTATTTGTTCTAGATGTATCTTTTATTTGTGAAAAATTCTTATGTGTTCACGTTTCAGTGTTTCATATGCAAAAGAATCAAAAGGATATACTTTTAGTTCTAAGGATCCATTCAAAAAGTGTGATGAATTCTAAGTATCCGTTCAAGGTGATTTTGTAGTGTGAAACTGAAGCAATGGCCACTTCAGAAAATTTTAGTTGGCTACTTGATATTTATGTTGTATTGTCTTTTGTACATATATGTAATATTTATTTATTTTTGCTAAACGGGATTGGACAAGTAATCGAGTCAACAAAATACGATGCAAACTGTGAACCGGGGAAAAGAAACCTCTCAAGCTAGGCGACCTCGAGTAAGACGATAATACTATATCCATATAATAAGTTGATTTTTGAGCAAAGTATGTTGCAATGTAGTTATGTTGAACTAAGTGATCATTTTTTCTGTTGTTATGCAACTCATGAAGCTTCATTCTTTATTAATTAGAAGTATTTGCAAGCATCAAGTACCCATAGTTTTTTTTTTTTTTTTTTTTTTTTTTTTTTAAGAGGATACCCGGTAAAATAATCGGGTAGCCATAGTTCGTCACGTTAACCACGTGAAACCGACATTGCCTTGTCATACTTTTTAGAACAAATAAGACGTTAATGTTAGCATCATTGTCAATTATTATTTTGCATTGAATGCTACAATCGGTCTACATAAACTAATTAATAGGTTATCAGTTATTTGTTTATTTTAGTGTACGTGAATATTAACATTCTTTATATGCATTTGCAGGCAATACGTCACAAGCAAAGATCAAGTCAAGTGTGACCGCAACAACATTGCATCCCTTGAAGCGAGAAATTCATGAAACATTATAACATCTCAAGAAAAGGCCTCAATTTGTTAGCCTCATTTAGATGATTATGTTTTAAATAAGTTATAATTCAACAACGTCAACAAATATTTTATTTTTACTTTACATTTTGTTATTTTAATTGTTTTATGTTTACATACACACAGATATATGCCAACTTAATTAATCGATCACGCACCAACAATATGTTTAGAATAACATTACACTACATTTAAACTTACGTCTTACAAGTATATCATGAGTTGCAACATATTCGCTAATTGCTATTCTTAACAAATGTTTATCACGCATGTTTGAACATGTTTCCAACTTTGTTAAAAAAAATAGGAAAATATATTGATCAATTTTGTTGTGATATTTTTTCCCCTTTAAGGTTGGTTTTGATATTATTAGATGTATCGAGTCAAGTGGATGTGTAAAAAAAGGGGAAAATGTCGTCTAACAATAATCAAGTCTTATGAGTGTTTTAAGTAGTCATTCAAACTTTACATTAACAATAGAAATCATCAAAATTTCAAAAAAAAATTCATTATTGTGAAAAAATGCAAAATTATTATGTTTAAGGTATTTATACATGTATTATTAAGTTGTACCTTATTAATATACACTCATACTTAAAATATAACTACTCCCAATTAATTTAATATACAAGCAATTTTATGCAACTCTTGAAAGTAAATAAATCACAAAATAATAATCAAGTTTGAAAAGTGTTCAATGTAAATCACTCAAATATAAAAGCTACACAATAATGAAACGTTGTTAACTAGAATTTAAAGTAATCACGTTTATTTAACTAGAGGACCTAAACTTTCTCCCAAAGCATTTCTATATGCCAGATTAAACTTACAATACTTTCCAAAGAAATTTTATGACTGATTGTAATTATCATTAAACTCATTCGAAAAAAGGCACTTTCATTATTGTCAATGTATATATGTATTTCAGTTAAATAACCCATTTTATTTTGTCAATACATTTATATTTGTATCAAATTAAATCTTAATTTAGCTATCTTTCTTAAACACAATTTAGTTTTTAATTTTTTTAAGTTGCTATCATTCCTAAATCATTTAAGTAATATATAGGTCAAATACGAGTACACTATAACCTGTTCACACCATTACAAGAAATACACCGCACTTTAGATAAGAAATATTGCATGTTTATATACGATTTGTTCCACTAAAGTGCTTAACACATACCAGGAGACAATCACATGCAAAAATCGTCAAATCTATGTCACTAAACTTTTGTAAGTGTATAGCGGCCACATTACTATCATCTTCTTTTTATTCTTTATCGTCGCACACTGTGAATGTACTATATAGCGGCTACACTTTACGCTATTTCTAACTAATTCATGTTTGTATATGTTGCATTTGTAGTCATGATAGGACAAACGACTGAATGTGGGGATCAAGTTTTATCGCAGTGGTAAACTTTGTAGTAAGAAGGTTTTCAAATTCATAGATAATTATCCTCAAACTTTTGAACCTAATCTTATAAAACAAATTAACTGTCCTTTCATAAGTGAACTTATAAAACTCGGTCACTACGTGTTTGTAATTTCTCATTAATGACATATTTTTGAACTTTTTAAACCGTGAGACACTTCCATATTTAGTTTTCTACAATTAGTAATTAACCATTAAACTTTTAATTTCAAACGCTAATTACAAACATGATATTGTAGCATTAGTTTTAATGTTGTTCCTTAAATGACCTTATTTTGACATATTCTTATCATATGCTAATTACGTAATGCCCGCCAAATTTACTATTCTTTTTAATAATACTCCAAATATTTTAAGTTTCGGGAAAGAAGATAATAATGACACAACTTCCTCTCTAATGGCATGTAATTGTAATTATAGGGTTTTAAGAATACTACAATTTGACAAATGCAATTAATACATTCGTGATGATCTCTAAAATATTCGAGGACAAATCAATAAAATCACACAAGAAAGTGTGCATTCGTAATGTTGTTACCTAACGTTGGTTGCCATTGGTTTGTGTAGTGGAACAAGAATTTGTGTGGCTTGATTGATGAGAACTTGCATTGAGGCACAATAATGAACGAAAATCATTTAGTAAAACATTGCTTATCGTGGGATGAAAATATCATTGTCTCATAAATGGTTTTCGTTAAGGAAGGGTGGGGCAATTCCCATGTCCGTATCTTCACGATGATGGTCAACAAACTCATGGCAGATCTTTTACAAATGGCCATCTATATGTGCCATATCTTACTTTGGGGGATAAAGATTGTTGTTTGTTAAGAAGGCGGAAACCTCACGAAGAGCACAACCAACGTGGTTTACAAAGAAGTCTACACAATATGTGATCATGGATATATACGGTCTTATCTCGTGTGAGTAGAAAGAAAGGATTGAAAATGGTCATGTTCTTTTTGATTATTTGACTATTGTGTTTAATATAACATATAATTCATTATTAGCACTATATATTTTACGCTTTAACTTCATAATACGTAATGTCATTAACTACTTTTTACCTTTTCTTTAAATAATACCCGTGAATTTCACTTCTTTTTAATAGTTGATCATATAATTTAGAACGGAGATAATAGTAATTTTAAAGGTCCCACTAAAACAAGCCTTTTCCTTCCTTGTTTTCCCGCCGACACCCTTCACCCTATGAGTTTTGTGATTCGTTCAAGACTTATCAACTTTAGATGATGATCAATTGATCATACAAAATATCTGTCGACATACACTAGACGTGTACAGCTACCACATGAATACTAAACATAGTTGCATGCCACGTGTATAGTTATCTCACATGCTATGCAATTCAACTGTTGTCAACGCGTTTTTCAGCTTTCATCATCTCACCTTAGTTTCCCCTTATATAAACACTATCACACCTCATAAGATTCACAAAAATAAAATCAACAACAGTCAAACTATCTATAATCTATCGTAGTGTATCTTGTACTATTTTCGAAGTGATCTTATAAAAAAAATGGCACATTACGGAGGACACCAACAGCAAAGCTTGGGTTCCAAGATAGGTGAAGCCACTGGACTGACCGGTGGTACTCATGGAACTCATGGCACCACCGGGCAGCACCAGGGAGTAGGTTCCAAAATAGGTGAAGCCACTGGGTTGACCAGTGGAACTCATGGAACTCATGGCACCACCGGTCAGCACCAGGGGCTAGGTTCCAAAATAGGTCAAGCCACTGGGTTGACCGGTGGTACTCATGGTACTCATGGAACTCATGGCACCACTGGTCAGCACCAGGGGCTAGGATCAAAGATAGGTGAAGTGGCTGGCTTGGGGACAGGTGGTCATCATGGTACAGGGACTGGTTATGGTAAGCAGCATGAGAAGAAAGGAATGGTGGAGAAGATTAAGGACAAGCTTCCAGGCAGTCATGGTACACATACCACCACAACAACAACAGGTTCGGGTTATGGAGCGACACATGAGAAGAAAGGAGTGATGGAGAAGATCAAGGAGAAGTTGCCTGGACATCACTGAGTGACATATGTGGTACATTTAACAAATAAAGATATGATTTACTAGTATATAATAATGTGTTTAGCTCCCTTGTATGTTTGATGGGAAGCCAAGACTTTGTGATGTTTTATGTTTTATTTTGGATTGTGTTTTCATGTAATTTTGATGGAAGTTTCCCAGGTTACTTTTGTTGTATTCTGTTGCAAGTGTTGATTTTGTGGAATACAAGCTGCTTCTAATTAGTTCTCTGCTCCAGGGTCTACTCTCTTAGCACATTTTTCATTTTCCTATGAAGAAACTAGTTCATAATGCTGCAGGATCATCTTGTGTCCCAATTAATGTTAATTTCCAAAATGTTAATAAACTATTACTTGCTACAATTGACATCGTCTATGAGAAAAACTGGTTCATTTTAGTAGGACTTGGTGATTTTGACCCGATCTTCTAGTAAAAAAAAAGACTAGCTTATGTTATCTGCATTATGAGTTGGTGATTTCCACTCAGTCTTACTTTCTTGCCCTAGAGCATCTCTTATGCACCGATCGTTTCAAATATTTAAAGGCTATATCTAAGTCCTACAGCCTATTACTAGTATTAAACTTTCAACTTAGAGCATGGGGTGTCATGGGTTCACCATTTCTCTGGCCACATCACCTCCACATCACTCTAACACACTAACAAAAAAATACCCCCCAATTACAACATACTCACTTCTCTTCACTGGGCACCCACTATCATTTTATTTATTTTTCAAACACAATTAAATTCATTTCATTCATTTAAAATAACAATACAACTACAATACGTAAAATAAAATAAAAAAAACATACGACAAATTTAAAAACATACGGAAAATAAAAGCATAATGAAACTTAAATAATACAACTTCATTTGTAGTATTTAGCTACCAACTCGCCTTGTTTCTTTTTTGAGGATCGATCTTTTGGCTCGACAAATGTTCAATATCGTGCATGAGAACTCCATTTCTCGCACTCTTGTCTCGACTTTTCTCTCGCAATCTTCGCCTCGTACACTTGTCGCTCTCCGTCAACTTTACGCTTATACTCTTGAGCTAAAGCCCGCAATAGCATCCGATTGACTCCCGGTGCTCGTTGACGACTCCATCGATCTAGATTTTTTGCCGACGAGGCTTGCCCGTGGGACGAGCTCTAGGATCGGGGCGAATAATTCGGCCATAGTATCTTCATTGATCCTCCTCCAGTCCCATTTGGGATATTGTCGCAAGACCTTCCATGCCGAAACCATAGTAAACTGTTTCCCCGTCCCATTTTTGAAAGCAAGTCTTGCATTCTCAATATTTTTGAAAGCAAGTCTTGCATTCTCAATGTGATCAGCATCATTTTCCCCGGATTTACGCTGCAAATGCTTGTAGAACCCATTAAACTTTTGGCAATCACCGTTTATCCGAGTCCATTTTCCCGTGCACATACTTTTTGTACGATTCGGCTCTGGACTACGAGCCTTGAAGTCCTCCCAAATCTGAGTCCAAAACGCATCATTTAGTCGGTCATTACCGATAGCGGCGTTTTGGGATACCTCGACCCAACACTCGGCTAATATTTTTTCCTCTTGGCTTGACCAACGAATGGTGGTTCGACTCTCTTCATCGTCCTCATCCTCCTCGTCCGCGTCCAAGTTCACAACGGCCTTCTTTTTCTTCTTTGCCGTTTTGGCCGGTTTCTTTCCTTGTCGACGTTCTTCACGTGTTTCGGTTGGTGGTGGTTGAGGTACTTTGAATTTTGATTCAACGTAATGTTGTTGTGATGGATAGAGTTGCGTTGGTGGTTGTTGTGACGAATAGAATTGCGTTGGTGGTTGTTGTGGCGGATAAAATTGCGATTGTGATGGTTGTGACGGATAAAATTGCGGTGGTGATGGATAAAATTGCGGTGGTGATGCTTTCTTGGATATTGAAAAGCTTGAAACCGACTTGCAGATTCGCGAGCTTTGAGACGATGGGGTGGACGGGTTTGACGAAGACGAGTTAAGTAGATTCGTAAACGACATCTCGTTGGGATCTTGGGACATTTTTTGTTGTGGATTAAGATGATGAAGATAATATTTTTTTGGTTATGAATGTGAAGTGTGAATGTTTTCATAAAATATGGGTATTATTTATAGAGTAAAGGGGGTAAAATATTTGGTTTGAAAAGGAAAAAAAAAAAAAAAACAAAGAACCGTTGCATATTAAACGGTAACATTTAAACGGGTAGAATTTGAAATAGGTTCGTCAGATTCATTTCGTTAACGGCGAGATTCTCTTCAAGCGAGGTGCATGGTATCACGGCAGAAACGAAATGGACCGCGAGATGCCACGTTGGAAATGAAATGGCCCGAATACCATACCCCATGCTCTTACTTTGCATCCTCAATTTTCACCGACTATTTTCCGAGAACCTATTCACGGAATAACCTTTTTTCAGCTTTTTTACTCTAATGTAATAATCTTTTTCAAGTCATTTTTATGTCTTTCTTGATTATTGCATTCAAGAATCAAGATGAGCTAAAAAAAATAATAAAAAAATAAAATAAATAAATAAATAAATAAAATCTACCGGTTGTTTTTCTTAGAAAGGAAGTCTTCCCAGTCGGACCTTCCAAGTGAAACTCACATCAGAAATCTGAGTGTCACAATTCTCAACTTCCGGTCATTTTTCAAATTTATATTTTCATTAAACGCTTATTTTCCTATTAAATAAACGCTATCGCGTAAACATTTATTTTGTACAATTGATCCGACACTTCCAAAATAATCCTAATATATTTTATATTCATTTTAAGACTATAAAATTATATTATTAGTTTATCCGATGTTTTAATTTATTTTGTATATAAATTGTTATATTTATATAATTACGACGGTTTTCTTAAATACTACACGATAATTATTATTTCACTCAAATTTTGCAAGAAATGTATTTTTATAATTTTTATGACCTTAATATATTTTATCTTGACCCGTTAAAATTTATTTTTAGCTAACGCTACCCTAAATGCTTAAATAAATACACAATTTACTAATAATTCTTAATTAGCTTCACTTTTACTTATTTACACAAGTATTTAATCAAAACAAAACATATTCTTTTTTTTTTAGTACATGTCGACCACCCCAAGGGTGAGTCACTCACAATTTGCAAAATATCTTTCAATTATAAGATATTATACACATACAACTCTATTTTTGCAAAGTGTAAAAAAAGATCAACCATTTCTCTCTTGCAAGAACCGGCAACCACAAGAATCAAGAAGGAATTCATCAAATTTTTCAAGACAAAGTTATTTACACTCTAGTTACACTCTTGATTAAGGTTTTGAAATAAAAACCTTGGGTGATTAGGAAATATCCATTGTCCATAAACCTCATCAAGTTTACTAGTAAGCATCCATATTCATCATCATATTTCATATTTATTTTTATGGTCATTTCATTTTACTTGAGAAAACATGCAAGTCATATGATGTTTATACCACTTTTTCATTGCTTTTAAGATATATATATATATATATATATATATATATATATATATATATATATATATATATATATATATATATATATATATATATATATATATATATATATATGTCATCCTATAATTACTCCTTGTTATAAATCACTCTTGGTGATGTCTAGGAACCCATGACACTCTAAGAAGGTGTATGGTAGGATTTGAATAGCTTCGGAGTTGTTTTGAATTGGTTAGAATAGGTTTGGCGCGAGAAAAACTCATTTCGACAAGTTTTCCAAAGGGTCTGTCCTTATTTTTGAAATCTGGAAATCTCGACAGTAGATAAAATTTTTTGGCCTAGATATTTAGAAAATACACTTTAAAACGAAAACGTGACCGCTTGAACGGATTAAAACGGAGCTATAACGAAGAAGTTATGAATTTTACAAGTTAGACGACGAAAACTATAAATTCTGAAAATTTCAGCATGTTATGTCTATTTTGTACTAGTAAAAAATGAGGCTTAGGCGTTATAAATTATTTCGACTTATCAAAAATATACTAGTATACTTTGACACGAAGCTAAGGACATATAAAACGTAGAAAACGGACTTGTAACGATTAAATTATACACGTTTACACAAAGTTGCCGTAACTTTATCATATAAGAAAAAACTATTAAATTTCTAATAGACAAGTATTACGGCAAAACAAGTGACCATGTTGAGGGTCGTTTTTAACATTGACGTGGTACTTTTTATAACATGATGTCTTCTAGTAAAAGTAAGTTCGCCAAGTATATTTTCCAAAATGTCCGACCACCTGTCAAGCGGAGTTGTAATGAATTATATACGGTCACTCAAACTTGGCCGAAAACCACCTTTAAACTATATTTTGGACAAAAGTACTATACTTAACTTATATTTTTCTTTGTGATCGAGACCTCTAGGATGGAAACTTAAACACTAAAACTTTGAGATAATGATACAAGCTTCCCAAAACCGTTGAGTTCGTTTCCTAACGCTCGACGTGTACCATTTTACGACTAGCTTTTAGAGGCCATTTTAGTCACTTTCATGGAAATTTCAACGACATTATTTTACTTACTTAAAAGTTATAATTTCTTAATAAATCACTAAATGATTATCGTCGGATATCATTTCAACATAAATACATGTAAAGTAATTTAAAAATGGTCAAGACGTTATAAGATTATTCTTCGACGATAAACTTTATTTTCAAAAGTGTACAAGTGGTATGGATATCATATGAGTTTGCATGCACGACATTGTTTCATGACTTATATTAGAGCATATCATTTATAATAGGTCGCGGTTAGAGTGTTGCGCCTCATTTCTGCATCCACTCATCATCATAACTATTGCAACAGTGAGTTCGTAGCCCCACTTTTACTCGCTTAATTGTTTTATAAACTCTTCTGGGAGATACATGCTCAACTACTTGCTTTTACTTTACATATATATGAACTTAAATATCATTTGTTTCACTCTATTTGTTTCACTACGTAAGTAGATTATGCCCCGAACTAAATTGATCACTATGTTATGAACGCTATTAGTTGAAACACTTTCCTTGATTTTGAACCCTTCGACATGTATATTTGAGCTCTTCTAAATTGATTCGGACCCTTTAACATATAAGTGAACACTTTGGACTTGATATGAACCTTTGACATATAGTTAAACTCTTTTTGAACTTGTACAAGAACCCTTTGATATATTTTAAACTTGTTTGACGTGATTTTGAACGCTCGACTATCTTGAACCTTTTGATATTATTTGAGCTCTTTAACTATTTCGAACCTTTGATATGTTTTGACTCGACTTAAATCTTTGAACTTAATTACGAACTTTGAACGGAACTCTTGAACTTAAATACAAACTTATGACTTGTTTGAACTTATTAAACCGGATGTGTTATGACCTTGACCTAAAGTCTCCTATGATCGGAGCATCACTATAAAGTCTCCCATGATCGTAGCATCACTATAAAGTCTCCCTTGTTCGGAGCAACCTTAAGCCTCCCCGGTCCGGAGCAGAATGTCTCCCTATGGGAACGGAGCATTTTCAATCTAAGTCTCCCTTGTTCGGAGCAGTGCAAATTCTCCCATGTTCGGAGTGTTCTTAATTGTATATAATAGTTGTATGATGTACCGTTCGTACATTCGCATTGTTAGTCTCCTATTAGTAGGTAGTATGGATAGCGCTATTAGAGGTCGGCCAACCTCTCGTCCACTATGTTACGGACGATATTATTTATTCTAGAGCTTTGCACGGCATACATTATTATATACGTGGTGCTATATTGTGAACTATTATGACATCTTATACTCGGATTATTAGACACACTATATTTTGTGCAATGGGTTGTGAACACAGTTTGCAAGTTTTGTATGGACGGAACTTGGGACCGAGTGGATTTACAATGCCTTTGCTTTGAGAACTCATTATGACCTCGTGCTTGAACATAAACTAGACATACTACTTTTGGCGGTGGATTGTGAACACACAGTTGCAAGTTTTGTATGGGCGAACTTGAACCGAGTGGATTTACAATGCCTTTGCTTTGTGGACTATTTTAAATGACCAAAAACTTTGCCTTTGTTGCATGAACGCTCTTTAAAGGCTTTATAATTCAACCAAACTCTATGAACTCACTCAACCATTGTGTTGACACTTTTAGCATGTTTTATCTCGTATCTAAGGCATTCACTTCATGGCATGCATGTGGACTTATCATAGAGTCGCGGTGTCGACGCTGTCTCACCTATATTTTATGCACTTAACTATCGCTTGATTGTAACAAACTCGCTTTTGATATATTGGAAATCTGGGACCTAATCTTTGTAAACTCGATTATTTTAATGAATCAAACGATATTTTCAAACGACACTTTAGGTCGCTCGATATAACCAGAACTTTGATGCTATGACAGCCCTCCCAAGGTATTCCATTCCACTGTAAAATGTAATTTGGGGTGTGATGATTGGTATCGAGCATCGGTTATAGAGAACTAGGTTGCATCATTGACCCTAGACTATAACTACATCATCATAGCATCTCATCATATCATTATAAGTGCATACTCCTTATACATGCGAACTTATGACTCAACACCAAACATCATATGAGACGATTAGTCCAAGCATTGATAGTTACTCCTAAATTATACATAGCCCGATCACCTATGTCTAATTCGTGAAGAATCATGCAATGAAGGAGTAGTAGTCTCATATGTGTAAGCAATTCCGAATCGAGCCAAATTTTCAAAAGATTTTCTTCAAACCACTTGTTTCAGCTTGATCCGAGTGACGCTTCTTGTTTGATGAGTTGCAAAGATCAAACTAGAAACAAGTTGTTAACTAAACCGATTTAGCCTAATCTCATGACATTCTTGTTTGATGAGTTGTGAGATTAAGTAAAATCGGTTACCTAAAATCTTTGAGGGTTTCGCCGAGAATGGGAAAGCCCGCCTCATCAAGCTCGGTCATAAGAGAGCATGTATTTAGGACGAAATGCTCACGATAGCACGAGAACGTATTTAGTTGAACGAGGAACCCATATGCATGAGCATTGACATAATCAATTAGACCATACACGAGCATAAACTTTAGAACCCTTGTCGAGGTTCGGACCATAGTATCATTAATCAAAGCACGAGGACGTGATTCCTCCGACATGGGAAGAATGTCACAATTCTCAACTTCCGGCCATTTTTCAAATTTATATTTTCATTAAACGTTTATTTTCCTATTAAATAAACGCTATCGCGTAAACATTTATTTTGTACAATTGATCCGACACTTCCAAAAATAATCCTAATATATTTTTATATTCATTTTAAGACTATAAAAATTATATTATTAGTTTACCCGATGTTTTTAATTTATTTTGTATATAAATTGTTATATTTATATAATTACGACGGTTTTCTTAAATACTACACGATAATTATTATTTCACTCAAATTTTGCAAGAAATGTATTTTTATAATTTTTATGACCTCAATATATTTTATCTTGACCCGTTAAAATTTATTTTTAGCTAACGCTACCCTAAATGCTTAAATAAATACACAATTTACTAATAATTCTTAATTAGCTTCACTTTTACTTATTTACACAAGTATTTAATCAAAACAAAACATATTCTTTTTTTTTAGTACATGTCGACCACCCCAAGGGTGAGTCACTCACAATTTGCAAAATATCTTTCAATTATAAGATATTATACACTAATACAACACATACAACTCTATTTTTGCAAAGTGTAAAAAAAGATCAACCATTTCTCTCTTGCAAGAACCGGCAACCACAAGAATCAAGAAGGAATTCATCAAATTTTTCAAGACAAAGTTATTTACACTCTAGTTACACTCTTGATTAAGGTTTTGAAATAAAAACCTTGGGTGATTAGGAAATATCCATTGTCCATAAACCTCATCAAGTTTACTAGTAAGCATCCATATTCATCATCATATTTCATATTTATTTTTATGGTCATTTCATTTTACTTGAGAAAACATGCAAGTCATATGACGTTTATACCACTTTTTCATTGCTTTTAAGAGATATATATATATATATATATATATATATATATATATATATATATATATATATATATATATATATATATATATATATATATATATATATATATATATATATATATATATATATATATATATATATATATATATATATATATATGTATATATATATATATATATATATATATATATATATATATATATATATATATATATATATATATATATATATATATATATATATATATATATATATATATATATATGTCATCCTATAATTACTCCTTGTTATAAATCACTCTGGTGATGTCTAGGAACCCATGACACTCTAAGAAGGTGTATGGTAGGATTTGAATAGCTTGAGTTGTTTTGAATTGGTTAGAATAGGTTTGGTGCGAGAAAAACTCATTTCGACAAGTTTTCCAAAGGGTCTGTCCTTATTTTTGAAATCTGGAAATCTCGACAGAGATAAATTTTTTGGCCTAGATATTTAGAAAATACACTTTAAAACGAAAATGTGACCGCTTGAACGGATTAAACGGAGCTATAACGAAGAAGTTATGAATTTACAAGTTAGACGATTTAAAACTATAAATTCGAAAATTTCAAAGATGTTATGTCTATTTTGTACTAGTAAAAAATGAGGCTTAGGCGTTATAAATTATTTCGACTTATCAAAAATATATTAGTATACTTTGACACGGTTAAGGACATATAAAACGTAGAAAACGGACGTAACGATTAAATTATACACGCTACACAAAGTTGCCGTAACTTTATTATATAAGAAAAACTATTAAATTTCTAATAGACAAGTATTACGGCAAAACAAGTGACCATGTTGAGGGTCGTTTTAACATTGACGTGGTACTTTTTATAACATGATGTCTTCTAGTAAAAGTAAGTTCGCCAAGTATATTTTCCAAATGTCCGACCACCGCAAGCGGAGTTGTAATGAATTATATACGGTCACTCAAACTTGGCCGAAAACCACCTTTAAACTATATTTTGGACAAAAGTACTATACTTAACTTATATTTTTCTTTGTGATCGAGACCTCTAGGATGGAAACTTAAACACTAAAACTTTGAGATAATGATACAAGCTTCCCAAAACCGTTGAGTTCGTTTCCTAACGCTCGACGTGTACCATTTTACGACTAGCTTTTAGAGGCCATTTTAGTCACTTTCATGGAAATTTCAACGACATTATTTTACGACGAAAAGTTATAATTTCTTAATAAATCACTAAATGATTATCGTCGGATATCATTTCAACATAAATACATGTAAAGTAATTTAAAAATGGTCAAGACGTTATAAGATTATTCTTCGACGATAAACTTTATTTTCAAAAGTGTACAAGTGGTATGGATATCATATGAGTTTGCATGCACGACATTGTTTCATGACTTATATTAGAGCATATCATTTATAATAGGTCGCGGTTAGAGTGTTGCGCCTCATTTCTGTGCATCCACTCACATCATAACTATTGCAACAGTGAGTTCGTAGCCCCACTTTTACTCGCTTAATTGTTTTATAAACTCTTCGGGAGATACATGCTCAACTACTTGCTTTTACTTTACATATATATGAACTTAAATATCATTTGTTTCACTTGTATGTTTCACTACTTATGCTAGTAAGTAGATTATGCCCGAACTAAATTGATCACTATGTTATGAACGCTATTAGTTGAAACACTTTCCTTGATTTTGAACCCTTCGACATGTATATTTGAGCTCTTTAACTAAATTGATTCGACCCTTTAACATATAAGTGAACACTTTGGACTTGATATGAACCTTTGACATATAGTTAAACTTTGACCTTTAACTTGTACAAGAACCCTTTTGATATATTTTAAACTTGTTTGACGTGATTTTGAACGCTCAGACTATCCGAACCTTTGATATTATTTGAGCTCTTTGACTGCTCGAACTTTGAACTCGACTTAAATCTTTGAACTTAATTACGAACTTTTGAACGGAACTCTTGAACTTAAATACAAACTTATGACTTGTTTGAACTTATTAAACCGGATGTGTTATGACCTTGACCTAAAGTCTCCTATGATCGGAGCATCACTATAAAGTCTCCCATGATCGCAGCATCACTATAAAGTCTCCCTTGTTCGGAGCAACCTTAAGCCTCCCCGGTCCGGAGCAGAATGTCTCCCTATGGAACGGAGCATTTTCAATCTAAGTCTCCCATGTTCGAGCAAAGGCAAATTCTCCCATGTTCTGAGTGTTCTTAATTGTATATAATAGTTGTATGATGTACCGCTCAGACATTCGCATTGTTAGTCTCCTATTAGTAGGTAGTATGGATAGTGCTATTAGTGGTCGGCCAACCTCTTGTCCACTATGTTACGGACGATATTATTTATTCTAGAGCTTTGCCGCATACATTATTATATACGTGGTGCTATATTGTGAACTATTATGACATCGTATACCGGATTATTAGACACACTATATTTTGTGCAATGGGTTGTGAACACACAGTTGCAAGTTTTGTATGGGCGAACTTGAACCGAGTGGATTTACAATGCCTTTGCTTTGAGAACTCATTATGACCTCGTGTGCTTGAACATAAACTAGACATACTACTTTTGGCGTTGGATCGCGAACACACGTGTTGCAAGTTTTGTATGGGCGGAACTTGAACCGAGCGGATTTACAATGCCTTTGCTTTCATGGACTATTCTAAATGACCAAAAACTTTGCCTTTGTTGCATGAACGCTTTTAAAGGCTTTATAATTCAACCAAACTCTATGAACTCACTCAACCATTGTGTTGACACTTTTAGCATGTTTTATCTCGTATCTAAGGCATTCACTTCATGGCATGCATGCGGACTTATCATAGTCGCGGTGTCGACGCTGCCTCACCTATATTTTATGCACTTAACTATCGCTTGATTGTAACAAACTCGCTTTTGATATATTGGAAATCTTTTGGGACCTAATCTTTGTAAACTCGATTATTTTAATGAATCAAACGATATTTTCAAAACGACACTTTAGGTCGCTCGATATAATCAGAACTTTGATGCTATGATGCCCTCCCAAGGTATTCCATTCCATTGAAATGTAATTTGGGGTGTGACACCGAGTCCTTAGAAAGCCTTGTCGATTGTTTAGAACAAAATTCATTATGAACAACTTGAAACTCTGAATCCATCTCATTTATTGGTCATAATGAATTTTGTTCTAAACAATAGACGAAGCTTTCTAAAGTGCACATTAAACTTTATATTTTCTGATTCATACTTTTAAGTTGAATTTTGTTTTAACTAGTTACTACATGGTTCCATCCTTTTAACTAGTTAATTTTGAAAAGCATAAAACTCATTTTGTTAGTAAATAATAGACGAGACTTTCTAAGAGCATCTACAATACATTAAGTCATTAAAGATTTAATATATCTAATATATTTAGATTTAAGATCATTTGAGGACAAAAGATTATTTACATACCAAGGGATCAATCTCCACCCTCCATTTTTATTTGATCTAATGGATGAGATTAATCCCAACAATTTAAAAAACCCACTTTCATCATTTTTTTTCAAATATTAATATTTTTCAAACCGTTAACGTAAAAAAACAAAAATATAACGAAAACGTGAAAAAATGAAATTTTTTCTTTTTCGAAAGATATCAAAGTCTTGCGCCTATAGAAAGACAATTAAACGCTCGTCGCGATGGTGTAAATATTTTCACTTAACGATTAACGGTTTAAGAGATATTTAAATTATAAAAATAAAGTGAAATAATAAAATTCTTTAATCTTAATGCATCGATTTATTTTTATATGGATTATGAGATGAAATCCTGTGATGTGTAAAAGTTTGGTATGTAAAATAACCTCCTCATATATTTAATGATATTTAAAAAGAGCTTTAAGGAAAGCTTAAAGTTTACTAAGTTTTTGTAAAAGCTTTTTAAAAGTGAAATTCATCAGTAGATCCATTTTTCTAGTATGTGTCCGCACACGCCTCACTTTTCTTCCTTATCAATTCTACCCATCAACGTCGTAGATATATTTACCCTATATACACGGCTACACACACGCAGTAGGGTTAAGATTGCGTTTAAAATTAATTGATAAGCGTACGCAGATATTTCACCCTATACACACGATACATTTTTTTTATTCAACACTAGTACTATATCAACACAATGTCGTATTTTTATTCATTACATACACGACATAAATTTTTTTAATGTTGTGTAAATGTGCCCTATGAAATTGTATTTATGTCTTTCACTTCAAAACCACTTCATTTCATGAAATATCAACCCTTTCATCAAATAGAAACAAGTCAACAACCACCACCCCAAATCAAGTACAACATGGTTATCACCAAACGTACAACTCCTAAAACATTACAATTGAAAACCAAACAAGAACATGCAATCACTAACAATGGTGAATCATCATTCAGGGTTTTATACTATGGGAATGCATCATCTATACCCTTCATGTGGGAGTCACATCCAGGTACACCTAAACATGCAACCACTGAATCATATCCTCCTCCACTCACATCGCCTCCTGCGTACAACTTTTTCAGCCAAAAGTACAAGTCTTCAAAGCAACCAACTTCGCTCCGAACCCTATTTCTTTCTCCTAGTGTTAAGAACAACCCACATTTCTCCACCTCAGATTCTTCGATATCATCGTATGATTCATCTTTAAAAACAACAACTTCACTTAGGAGTCTTTTTCTAGATTCTAGCTCAAGAAAAGGTCATGTGGGGGCCGTGAATTGTGGCGAAGACAGTGGTTCGCCAAGGTCGATATTGTGCTTTGGCGGTGGATCAAGGAAGGTTAATAGGATGAAGAAAGTGAAGAAGGTTAATAGGATAAAAAAATTTATTCAATACTAGTACTATAAAAATGCGCAGACATTGTCTAAGGCACATTTACACATCATTAAAAAATTCATGTCGTGCATACAGGGAATAAAAATACACGACATTGTGTTGATATAGTACTAGTGTTGAATAAAAATCATGCCGTGTATATAGTGTAGAAATATACACTATACGCCATGAATTAATTTTAAACGCAATCCCAACCCTACGCGTGTGTCGTGATATAGGGTAAATATATACACCATATCGATGGGTAGAATTGATAAGGAAGAAAAGTGAGGCGTGTGCAGCACACACTGTAAAAAAATGGGATTACAAGAATTTTCACTTTTTAAAAGTCTTTTATGCAATGCTAAATATCTCTTCAAATAAATTTTTAAAATAAATGAAAAGTTTGGTATGCAATGCTAAATATTTAATGCTATTTACTCATTGCGGATGATCTAGTTCTCGGATTTTTATGTGAGTTTCACTAAGAAAGCCTACATTAACTAGTTAAAAGGATGGGACCATGTAGTAATGACCAATAAATACCAACCACGACTTTCCAAAATTATACTAATCTTTATTCTTTCACATTCTCTACGGTAATCTCTAATGAGTGTTTATTCTCGTGTCATATTTACTCCACATGTAAAAATAAGAACAAATCGAAAGCAATGATTTATAAACGCATCTTTATTCTTTCGCATTCCATGTAGCAATTGTTTCTACAGCAACATTTACATGTACAGGAGGAAGGCAATGCCTTTCGATTGTTATCCTCCCAAAGCATAGACTCTTGATAGGTCATGCAAAGTTCAAGAGAAAACCACAATAAAACTGACTATACATGAATTCAGTTAATCACCTAAAAGAAATTTGTTAACACTATTTTAAGCTACCAATATAGAATCCTGGACTAGAGCATCATATCGAATGCTGCAAGATATGGAGCTACAGTTGAAGTTTTATTCATAAGAAATATCAGTCGACATATAGAACACATGCGCAACTGCTACATGGATGACCAACTGTATCATGCCACGTGTATAGATATCTCACATGACATGCAACTTCATTTCACACGTATACCATTATTGTTGCATCATCTCAAATTTTTTCTTCTATATAAACCCTTACAAACCTCAACAAATTCACCAAACAAAACGCCATAACAACAAAATCATACAAAACTATCTTTTGCAGTGTTTCTTGTACTATTTCCGAATAATCTTTTAGAAAATGGCACAATTTGGAGGAGACCAACAGTATGGACAACAAACTCGCCACACAGATGCCTACGGCAACCCTATTCAACAAACTGACGAATACGGAAACCAGGTTCACACAAATGCCTACAGCAACCGTATTCGACAAACTGACGAATACGGAAACCAGGTTCTCACAAATGCCTACGGCAACCCTATTCGACTAACTGACGAATACGGAAACCAGGTTAACACAGATGCCTACGCCAACCCTATTCGACAAACTGGCGAATACGGAAGCCAGGTTCACACAGATGCCTACGGCAACCCTATTAGGCAAACTAACGAATACGGAAATCAGGTTAATACAGATGCCTACGGTAACCCGATTCGACTAACTGACGAATACGGAAACCCGGTTCACACCACAGCGGGTCACCAAAGTTTGGGTTCCAAAATAGGTGAAGCCACTGGCTTGGGCATAGGTGGTCAACATGGTACCATCTTGGGTCATGGTGCAGCAGGAGCCACAGGAACTGGTTATGGAAACCCAGTTTATATCACTGGGGGCACTGGGACTGGACTTAGCTACGGTCAGATCGAACACCAGGAGGGTGGTCATGGGAGTGCTGAATATGAATTTGATGTGACTGGAGGATTTCAAAACCAACCTGGTGCTACAACTATTAGCGGTACTGGTGATGAATTTGATATGATGGGTGGAGGATTTCAAAACCAACCTAGTGCTACACCTATTGGTGGTACTGGTATTGGAACTGGTACCGGTATCGGAACTGGTACTGGTATCGAAACTGGTTATATGCAGACACACGAGAAAAAAGGAGTGATGCAGAAGATCAAAGAGAAGCTGTCAGCGCACTACTGATTTAGATACGCTGTATATAGTATCCCATATGTAATAGAATAAAGATGGGATAATAATGTGTTTGGCTCCCTGGTATGTAGATCAACGTCACATAGAGTCATAGATAGTGGTACGCTCCGGTACGGGAACGAGGTCGGAAACGTAGATCGTCTCTATCTAAAATTCGTTACGCTAAGGGTAGGCTCATTCCGAATCGCTTCGGTACTACGTACCATATAACTGTTAGTTGTATATTAGTTGTTTGTGATTAGCTAGTGATAAAGATGCATTTATGGGTGATTACCAATCTTCCCAAAATAAATAAATGTGATAGGCTATATATGTAATGCATATCTCTCTACATTTCAGTGATTCAAATCAATAAACACATTACTGTGATATCAATCATTCATTCAATATACAATATTATCTTTATATCTTACATGGTATCACGAGTCCATCCATTACCGATCCTAAAACTCTAAACCACAATTCTTCCGCCGCCGCCTCCGGCCGCCGGCTACTCATCGGAGGTTCGGAGGGCTCCCTTAAATAAAATAGTGGATCTTTATGTTTTTCTAAGGAAAAACATGCCCCGTTTGTTTGGAAAATTCTTTGGGGGTTGAAGTTTTAGAACCAACTTTCGTTTTCTCATCTTTCTGTTTTGTTTATTAGTCAACTATTCGTACGGCTTTGTTACCGGTCGACTAAAGTTGACCGTTGGTACCAGTCCCTAATGTTGACCATTGGTACAATAAGATTACCAGTCAACTAAAATCGATCGTTGGTACGGTTTTGTTACGAGTCGACTGAAGATATCTTTAATAAGGTTTGCCTACAACTTTGTTTGAAGAATTTTGCTCCAGTTTGAGTGTTTGGTGTCCTCCCGCTCAAACTGCTAGGGAGTGTTAGTTGTATATTAGTTGTTTGTGATTAGCTAGTGATAAGGATACATTTATGGGTGATTAGCAATCTTTCCAAAATAGATAAATGTGATAGGCTATATATGTAATGCACATCTCTCTACATTTCAGTGATTCAAATCAATAAACACATTACTGTGATATCAATCATTCATTCAATATACAATATTATCTTTATATCTTACAATAACATGGTACAGTGGACCCAACATGTAATTCTGTCATCTTCATCCAAATTTTCCCATTCCATGTCTTCCAATCTCGAACTTGGTCCTTTTATGTAATTATGTCCGGGAGTCATATCCCATTTCTTTTGTGGCCCTTCCTTGTAAGAATCTGAAAACCGTGATTACAGACGAATATTTGAATGTATATAAACCAACTTGTCGGCCCTTTTGTTGTTTAACCGGTTCCGCTTCACGCTATGAATAAATGAGTAGGTATTCCAGTTCCTTTCTGCAGAAGAACTACTAATTGGGTATGATAAAACTTTTTTTGGCAATCTCAGCTAATTCGGGAGTTTCAAAACCATATGTTGTCCACCACTCAATTGCATCCATAGTTACCGCATCAACTTGAGCCGCTGGTAAAGCATACAATCCCCTTTTCATGGCAAAAGTTGCAAACTGTTCTCTTAACATTCTTTCTTTCTTCTTTATTTTCAACTATTCTTTCAAAAGAATTCATGACACCCACCTTCACTTCTTTGTCCAGGTTAGGAGCTTTTCTAGCAATTCCCCCGGGTGCTAATTTTGCTAGATAACTAGTATCATAGAACCGTGGAGTTAACGAAAAACCCAAGCAATGTAATGGGATTGTCATTTTCTCCTATCTAGCCAAGATTATCGACTCAACTTCGGGGTAATACATTCCATAAATGTTATCTTTCATAACATCTTTGATTTCCCAGAGCATGTTGTCCATTCTCTCATATATCTCACCCATCCTTGTACCATCCCATCACAAAATTTAATCAACAAAAATATTGGTTTTGTTATTGCAAGAATCTGATCATTTTCATCCCAAAAGGATTCACTGTTTACGGTTTCAACAACTTCATGACCAATTTTTCTTGTGTTTTCATCCCTTTGTTTCACCCATTCCCTCCATGCATTAAGTGAAATTGTAGTAGCTAAAGCTTCTCTACAATCCTTTAGCCTTTTTAACAATATATAATGAGATGCAAATCTCATCTTTGCTACTTTCAACAATTCAAGAGTTGAATTGGCTCTAAAAATTACTAAAGCTTGGCTGTGGTTTAAAAAATATTTCACTATCATTTTTCCTTTTTTATAAACATCCATCAACCAAGTAAATTCTTTAGCAAAATCTTTGAAAATCAGATTCAAGGTGTGTACACAACATGGAGACCAGAAAATGTGATTATATACCTGCCCGATCTCTCCGTCCGCTGCTTTGCAATTGGCGGCATTGTCTGTTACAACTTGTAGGACGTTGCTTGGTCCTATATTTTCTATAGCTCCGAGCAAAAACTTTGCTATTGCAACACCAGTTTTTTCCACTCCCGAGAAGTCATCAGCATTCATAAAAGCTGCACCACGGCTATTGACAGCAACTACGTTGATCAGCGGGTTATGTTTCACATTCGACCAACCATCTGATACAATTGAAACACCTTGTGTAAACCATGTGTCTTTCATGGGAGTCATATCTTTTTCAACATCACGTGCACACTCGTCAAGCAACACGGTTCTCGCCTTTTCACTTAAAGGTGTCTTTAACCGGGGAGCTTTTGAATTGCACTAACCATCTCTTGAACTTGAGGATTCCGCGTAACATTGAACGGAATCTCATTTGCACATAGACACCGCATGACTTTTAGATCAACCGCATTTCTCCATCACACCAAAGCATTGTTCAAGTGGACTTTTAGAGGATGTATTCTAGTTTTTGGAAATTACAGAATTTTTTAGAGACTTTGAAACTCCAACTTTTCAGCATTCTTTACCTTGTTCAACAACATGGTATATTTTTCCCGATCAGCAAGCAAAGTGCTACACCTTCTAATTTATGCTTTTCTTCTCAGCTGACTTCCAAAAAAGTGAGTATGTATTCGAGAATAAGAGCTGGTAAACTATGACTTGCAGTGCTTACACACCTAAACTTTTGCCCCCTGCGTTTTTTCTATTTCATGCTCCAACAAATATTACCTCATCAAGCAACGGTTTTGATTCATCTTTTTGTTGTGACTGTGGTTGTGTTTCATATGTTGTGTTTGTATGATGAAACTGAGTTTCACTGTCATGATCAGGTGGCTGAGTTTCACTATCATGTTTCTCATGAGTTCTCTTTTTTCCAAACACTATTTGCAATAATAAAGAAACAGCGAAGAAAAGGATGACAAACACAGTGAGTTGTCAAGAAGAATGTTAAAAAACAGAGAAGGAATGGATGATATATGAAATTGAAAATAATAAAGAAACATATTAATAGAATTTAGGATGCAATTAATCATCATTAATGCTTGAAAAGTGTGAAATCGCTTGATAATCCATAGAATCAAGGCATTCTAGAACAAAAACGTTTCATGTTTCCTCTTTGCCGCCCATCTGATGGTAGGGAAAAATCCATTCGTATCCTTTATGGGCTAATTCGTTGTAAAACGCGTTCCTTAATCCGATTTGAAACCAGATTGGATCGATTTGACCATCGACATGGAACGACGTTGACTACGATTAAAAACGCGAATCAATTGGCGAGTTGAACGCGATCCAGTGGGCGTTTGGCACGCGTTTCGAACCCATTTGGGAACGGGCAATCCAGATCGTAAAACGTGGGCCATTGAGCTATTTATGTGACTATGATGTAGATGCATGGGCAGCCATAGTGAGGCTCTGAGATTTGGCTTATTTGGTTTCTGTTTTCATGTAATTCTGATTAAAGGTTTTCTTGTTTAACTTTGTTGTTTATGTGGAATACTGCCTTCCTAATCTGAATTATTTTAACTCTCGAACTCTCAATTCTCCGCTCACTTAGAACATTGTTCTATGACATGTAACCTATAACAATCTGGTCGGATTGATGCAGTATATAGATAAAACCAGTTCCTTGTAGTAAGTGATACCTTCTATAAATGACAACATATACGAAAAACCCAGTTCACTGTAGTAAGACTTATGTCCCAAATAGGAAAGGCTCTCTCATGTTTTACAAGAAAAGTTTGCTCATCTCTTGTTTTACAACAAAGTAAAGAATGACCAGATAGAAATTCCTGAGTCCTTCTCATACACTACACATTGCCTTTTTCTTTCTCCTTATTATTCCTATGAAGGCACCTAATAAGAGAGCAAAAACTAACTTGCATGTTGGGCATAATTTAATCATTGAAGATCTTCATGAACTAGCTAAAAAGAGAGGACCCTGTAGAAATGAGTCAGTGACCAATAAATACCGACCACAACTCTCCAAAAATTATGATCTTTTTTCGAAATATGAGTTTCTTGACGTTCTAAACACATCCCTAATAAGTGTTCCATCTCGTGTCAAATCTTTTTACATTGTAACTAAAGGCGGAATAAGAAAAGAAACCTATAATCTTTTTATAGTTTAGGTACAACTTAAGATCAACCTCAGGGAAGTCCAAATTCATTTAACAAGGGACAAATCTTGCAAAACTTTTAAGCAGTTTACCAACAAAAGAACCACAATATAATAATTATTCTATAAAACCTAACCAGCATTATAATCATCATGTCCATTATAAAGAAATTGGGCTAATAACCTTTTAAAGCACTATACTTGTCAAGAATGGCGCTTACAGAAGAACTAAAAATAACTCTTTTAGACATTAAAGTTGACATTTTGTCTTTCTTTAAGTATTATGACCATATTATGACCATTTTACCCTTCGAAAAATATTTCAAAAAAAAAGAAATTCGAAAAAAAAATTCAGAAATTTCAAAAAAAAAGTATTTCGAAAAAAAAATCAAACAAAATATTTTGGAAACAAAATTTCGAAAAAAATGGTCATAACATGGTCATAATACTTAAAGAAAGACAAAAATGTCAACTTTAATATCTAAAAGAGTTATTTTTTTAGTTCGCTACGCAGAACTGTCATTCTTGACAAGTATAGTGCTTTAAAAGGTTATTAACCCAAAGAAATTCAACCTCTGCAAACGATGCACAGCTTAAACTTTAAAGGTGTACCTTTGTCTTGTGTAGTACCTGTTTCTTAACCCTATCATACCCTCTCTTCCCCAATGTTATTCTTTTTCGACGTGTGTCGCAAGTTTCACCATGTTTCTAGTATGAGAAGTCACCCCCTTCTTTTTGAGCAGATGCATAAAACCTATTGATCCATTTACCATATTTTCTGCAGTACCTCCAGCTACATTATATAATTTACCCATTTGACCCGTTACAGATAAAACATACATGGATCGACCCATTCACAAGTAATGATCTGTTTAATTTTTAATAAAAAATCTATCTACCCATAAACAGGAGAGCAATGGTATTTATAAGTACAGGAAGCTAGAAGACCATGGCTTCGATTGTTAGCCTCTCAAAGCACTCCCCGCGAACCTACACATAATTAATTAATAAATCAGCTAAAGATCAATATGGAAAACACATAAAAAAAATACCTCTAATACACATATATAATGTAATCACCAAAAATTTTGTTTTCACAAAATCATGTTTAAGCTACAAACCTAAGAATTCTGGACTAGAACATCAAATTCTGCTAAATAATTATTTACGGTTAGAGTTTTATTTAGAAAATTAACCCGAAGGTAGGTCAGTGGGAGTGTGGGTCAGGATACGACCGGTGTTGAAGTTGGCTATTTTTTCTGGCTGTTCACATAACTCAGGCCTTTCAATCCGATCCTTTTTGGTTTCTGATAGCAGGGTTCGGGGTCGAGAAAACCTCCTTTTCTACGAGCAAGTTTTTCAACTCTCTATGCAGTGAACCTAATCGTTGTAGTGTAGTATGGGGTAAGCCTCGGGGATTGATATTGTTCTCTAGGGGAATAGGAATGCTAGAAAGAGATTCATGACGATAAGGTGGGGTTGCGGATGATTCTTTTTTATCTTGTTTATGGTTTTTTAGAAAGCAAAGGTAAAATCTCGGGGTATATGATTGGGGGGTGGTACTTCTACCGATTTCACTACTTTTACTAATTATCTAATTATCTAATTACTACGGATAGTTTATGCTGAGGTGTGCTCGTATGATGATTAAAGATGTGTTCACTTAGATACTATTACTCCCTAGTTATCTTTTATTGGTCGGTTGAATTGTCACATCTTTTATCTTAACGCATTGTATTCCTATTAGTGAGGGGGTGCGTATTCCCTAGTTCTATGAATGTATCTCTCCTATAGAATTCACGGGATCGGCAAGTATAATACTATCTCCCCCGAGCACCCTATCGTTATAAAGCACACTCACGCAATAAACACAACGATAGCCTAGTTGTACTCCTAGGCTTTTATCAATTAAGACAAGAGACAACCTAACAACAATCGATAAGTAGGTTTCATAGATCTAGGCAAACTTACAAGTAATTTAGCTAGACATGTTAGACAAGCAAGCATACACGCAATCAATTGAACATGGGGTAGACATAATGATAAATTGGAATAACAAACGTATATTGATGTGTAAAATAGGGTATGGGACCCTAGAATACTGTCCAAGTCGGACTACAACTGAGCTAGGGTTTGCTCTCCAAAATTCTACCTCCTAAAATACAGAAAAATCGAATTCTATATATAGATTTACAATCGCGACGGCGTCGCCTTTTGCTAGTGACGCCTTCAGGTCGCCATCATTAGTGTTTCGTCTAGGCCAAGTCATCGAGGGGACGACGTCACTTGAGAGGTGTGACGCCGTCAGTCTTCATGCAGAACGTCGTCTGAACTATGGATCTTGGGCGTCTGGTGTGAAAAGTATGAGTGACGCTTTCCAGAAGTTAGGCGTGACGCCATCAGGCTTTAGGACCAGAAATTCCGCTGAGCCGTCGCGTGCACTTTTTGATCAAGTCTTCATAGAGGGACGACGTCGCCCTTTGGATGGGACGCTGTTAGGTGTAATGATCAGGCTTTCAGTGTCTTTGATCTTGACTTTACCATTTTGTTAGGAATTAGAAATTCCAGGTATTAAAGAGTCGGTCACCTCAAGTATATGTAATCGTTAGAAAGCTCGTAGTCATAGTTCTTTTAAGTTAAGTAGTATTTAGTTAAGTAACACCGTGGAGGACGGACGGGTCTTTACCCACCGTATGCCCGATCCACGACCGTTGTGTGGCGATTTATGTAAGACTATAAATACTCTCTACCTCCCAAGGTGAGAGTTGGAGCTCATAATAATATCTTTCACTTTCTCTCACTAAGTTCCCTAAACCTCTAACTTTCTCTCTAGAATTCCACTTATACGCCACCTTGTTGTTATGGTTTGATGTGTATGTGAAATCCAATATCCTACAATTGGTATCAAGAGCCATGGTTAGATCATATCTTGCACATCTTTGGATTTCTAGTGGTTTTAGGTGGTTTTGAGTTTGAAAAGTTTAGTGGTTTTTGCATCATTTGGTTGATTTCTAGTGTTAAAGTTTGGATTTTGGTAGTACTTTTATGTTTAGAATCATCTCAAGTGTTTAGGTTTTGATTTAGAAGGTTTGAATCATCTTGGTTGGGTTGTTTTTGGATTGAAAAGTGATGTTTATGTTGTTTTTCTTGCTAGCGACTTGACATACGGATTTGTTTCTTCGTAGCGACTTGCTTTACAATCAGAGCGAGTTGAAGTTTTGGAGCTAGCGACTTAGGCCTAGCGACTTACAAGACAAGTAGTGGACTCTCCACTCACGGTAGCGACTTGGTGTTAGCGACTTGGTCAAGAGCGAGTTGCTATTTAGCGACTTGAATCTTTAGCGACTTGATTAGCGAATTGTCGCCAAAATTTTGCTAGCGACTTAAGGCTTAGCGAGTTACTATTTAGCGACTTGGGACTTTAGCGACTTGGTGGTATAGCGAATTAGTTGTTAGCGACTTGGTTCAAGAATCAGTAGCGACTTGGTTGATTTTTCCACCAAAACTTCAAACGGCCATAACTTTTGAACCAGAACTCCGCTTTCAGATTCTACCCATCAAAACGACCGTGAGAACGAGGAGAATGGCACGCCAATGAACTTCAATCTTCGAGGTCTAAATCCGCTCCGAACAGAATTTATTGAGGTTTTAAGTTTTAGACCTAAATTTCTCGGAAAAACGGGCATAAACCAATCCGAATCACAACCAAACAACATCTCTCGCTAATCCTACATACAATCATATGTCCTAACACACAATTGTCTATCATTCCATTCGTCATTGCTTAACGGTTTAGTCTTGATTTTAGTAAAATCCCGCGAAAGATTCTATTTCTGCTTTAAATCATAGACTTGTAAAATCCATGCATTCTACCACATCATGTCTTACTCTCTCGACCCAATGATTTCGAAGTGCTTAAATTGTATGATGTTTGTGGATAATAATGATAATGGATGCTACATCGAACGATTAAAGATGTTTGAATTAAACAACGAGGATGTGAGATCTTCATGTTCGAGTATAATGAGAATGAATTGCACCACATGTAATGCCATGCAAATGGAATGCGACATTGAGCCCTATCAACTACTTCATCTCGCACCTTATACGGTTGTTATCCATAGTCGGGATCGAACATGTAGTGCTCTTTTCCGCCAGACTTACCTACATTGACAAGAAGCTTCTTTGTTGAACTTAGAGCATTTAAAGTCGCAACTTACCAATGAAGAAGTTCAAAAGATGGTTCCAGTGCAACTCTTCAAGTAATCTACAAACAATTTCACCATTCATCATTGGGGAATATTCAAGATTACGATCAACACTTGACCGAATTTCCTTCAAAAACATACCGGAATGGAAATTGTGAATTCATTGAGACATTTATCCAACTCATGGATAATGTGAAAAGTACATTGAGGAAACCGCAAAAAGGATGAAAAGTGAATGAGTATCGTGCGGTTGAGAGATTGTTGTGATAAGTTGGGTAATGTATCCGTGGAAGAATCGGTGTTCTTTGAATGCGAGAATGTTAGAGAAACAAATAATGATGAGTCGGACAATGCTAAAATAGAATCTTCATGCTCATGTTCACAAGAGAGAGAGGTGCACCAATCACAACCCGCAAGCAAGCTAATGCAAAGGAACGCTCCATGGAAGCTTCGGATGTACCCAAGATAGAGATGCACCGCCACAACCTCGTGTACTGCGTTAATGCAGAGGAAAGTTGCATGAAAGTTTCGCAGCACCTAGGTATGCATCTTCTTCTCAAAATGATGATTATGAATTGCATGAGTACACCGCATTTGTGCTGATGATTCCTTGACCACCGAACTCAATACCTATAAGGATCAAGTTGCCATATCTGAACAACGTGCTAAGTTTGAACTTACCACTCGTGAGCGTGAGATGGATATCCAAATGTGTACAAGTATTAGAAAAAGTAATTTTAGAAGAAGTATTAAAACAAGAGTTAAACTCCTTACAAGAAAAGCTTTCCAAAGCGCTAAGCAAAAACACGAACTTCAAGAAAATGTTAAAATGCTTAAGCAAGAATTCAAGGCTAAGGAATCAAAACTTTTGAATGATTTTTCCAATCTAAAAATTTGAAAAACAAGCTTGAAAATAAGTTGTACGTACAAGGAATACCATTCAAACCGCTCACATGATCACTAAGCATCGAGTCTTAAGCGATAAGCATAGCATTCCCTTGTTGAGGAACCAAATCCGAGGTAATTAAAAGGCTAGAAATGCTCATAAGGTGCTTTATGATGGTAATGAAATCCTTAAGCCTAGGCGAAACCTAGTTGCGTTGAGTGCACCGAGGAAGATAAGAGATCCGATGAAGTCACTAGGAGAAAATGGATAAGAAGCTAAATGATCCCGAGTGTAAAAAGAATAACATAACGATTAAACCCCATAATTACACTAAAGAAAATTGGATCTCCTTGAACAAGTTTAAGCCTCGGACTCTATTAACCCCCGAACAAGTGTTCGGAAAAGGATTTAGATAAGCAAAAGCGAGAAATCTTGTTGTAACGAACCCTCCCTTAGGAAAATGCCTAGAGCGACTGTGTATCCTCCAAATACACCAATGCATCTTGTTCCTAGAACAATTGCCACTAAAAGCAAGACCTTAATCACCAATATGTTATCTTTCAACTATTTGTTGATTTTGAGAAAACTTGTAAAAAAGGATCACACCCACTGGTATAATCAAGGGAAAGGGGTTTTGAGCAAACTAAAGAATGCTATTTAACCGAGGTCATGCCTTTCTTTAAACAACTAAAAGATCAATTTGAGAGTCTTAAAAAGGGACACATTCGATATTAAAGAAATGGAAAAGGAATTTGATGCAATGATTGTTGAGATTAGTGACTATGAGAGAATTAAAATATAGTGAGATTGAAAGGAAGAACTTGCATACATCGAATGAGAATCGATTTCGAATGTATTGCTCAAGATGTGTTTTCATCGCTACAAATTGTTCCATTAATGCTTCTCAATTTCATGAATTATCTCATTGCTCGAAAGTCTCCCATGTTCGTGTCATTGAGCTTGAAACAACAAATTCAAAATTGCATGAGAAAATAGAACAGATGATCATGATAACTTGGTCAAACATTATTCTAAATTAGAAGTTGAACATCTTGCTTTGCAATTAAAACATCAACATCTCAAAGAAAATGTTAAAACCTCAAATATCAAGACATCCTCGATGCTCCCGAGTTTGATGCGCTTTTGAAATTAGCAAACGTGATGAACAAATTCGAGCTCATTGCCACACGATCAAAAGATTGAAAGCCCAAATTTCACAACCGAAAGGTGAAAAGAAGGATGTGACTGGTTCCCATATGCCTCCACCTTTAGATTCTCGAATTTCCAACTTCAAAACATAATTGATAACTTGCAAAAGGAAAATGATTGTTTTAAAGTCGAAATTTCAAAGGTTAATGATCAAAACAAAGAGTTATGTGATTCATTTAAAGTTAATCATGATAAACAAATTGAAAAGATAACTTCTTTACTTAACGATATTGAGAATCAAGCGTGAGGTGAAAGGAAAGTTACCAATCCCCAATTGCAAATACTGCGCTCCTAAGGTTTCGATTGTGATAAATATGCTATCGATATGTTATATATTCCTCCGCCTATTAGGAATAATGAACTTGCACATAAAGCATATCTCTCATACCTTAAGGAAAGTTTGAAGGGTCTCCGTGAGATTGTTGAAGATGAAAGATTAGAAAAACCTTTTGATAGTACTATAGCCTATGCCTGCATGGATGCCAAACGATCTCAGGAACTCTTAGAGTATGTAATTGTCACAAGTCCGAAATCTAACAATAGGCGAGATAGAATAGTTGTGCCTTGTTCTATGCCTAAAGCCAAGCATGTGACCCTTGATATGCCTTGTTCCATGCCGAAATTCAAGCAAGCAACCTTTGATGTACCTCCTAGAATTTCATATCCCAAAGACTTCTAGACCAGAATGCAGAAGTAGTGAAGCCATGTAATGTTCCCATCGTTACTTCTACAGATGTTAAGATTGACACTAAAGTTAGCGGTCAAAACCTAGAAGCAATGCAAAGAAGGATAGGATTACGCAAACTAAAAGTGATCATGATAAGGAAGTAAAGAACACCATAGGGACAAGAAGTTTGATTTGAACAAAAGAATCGTGTTAGTTCTAGTATTAGCTCTAAGCTTACTCGAAATTAATTCGAGGCCTTATCTTGTCTCGCAAAACATGTAAAAATGTTTATTTTCCGTAATCATGATAAATGTGATGTGTTATTTACGAGATCTAAGAATCATACCCTGTTAAGAAAGTTTGGAAAGCAAAACAGTTAAGCAATCACGAAACCTACAGGAAGCTTTTTACCAATGTAGGATTTCGTGGAAGCCAACAGTCGAATGTTCACGAATGGCAAACCTTGCTCTTTAACTAGATCCACTATGCCGAGAATAGTGCCTAAGGTTTGGAAGCCAACCGGTAGAATAATCCCATTAAGCACAAAATGTCATTTGACTAAGTCCGATGCCTCTACTAGTTCAGCTCCTAGGGTTAATGCCATTGCATCTAGGGTTTCACGATTCAAAGACTGCTTGTGCTAACCAAAAGGAACCCATCAAGACGTGGGGATCCAATGTTTCCAATTCTGCCTTCGTCTATTGTCCAAAGCAGTCGTCGTCAAATCGTCCCTTGGTACTTGGATTCAAGACTCTAAACATATGATTGGGCTCTTAACAATGACGTCTGCTCAAACCGATTCGGCCTCGTGCTTCATCATTATGGCGTCTGCAGATAACACTTCAGCCCGTTCCTCATAGAAAAGAAAAGTGTACGCTTGAAGCGCTTTATCTTCTTAAGAAGAGAAATCTTCATGTTTAGGACCATTCTCATCGACATTCTTCATCAACATGCTTCATGCTTTTCCATGCGCTTATCATCAAGTGAACCGGACTCTTGATAATTACTCTTATTCCTCTTGCTCAATATAATGAAGATGGCGACATCATGTGCTAATTTTGTGGGGAGAAGTGTGAATATAATACATTTGGATGATAATCACTTGGTTAATCAAGAATGGCATCTCTGTATGCAATTCTTGAGGAAGAAGAAGTGTGAACTTTTGCATGGTTGGTGATATTTGAGAATATATGGTCAAACGGCTCCTAACCCATGTAAGAACCGAGATTCTTCTTATCGGATCATCTTCACATGTAGTTTCTTCTAAGAGCCGTTGGTTGACATCTTCACACGGTGATATGATTAAATGACAAAGTGCTTCTAGTTCTTTGGTGATTTCTTTGATGAACATCTTTCTGTTCTTGTTTGATGGGAGGGATTTTAATTAAGGGATTTGCTATTTACAAGTTAACGGAATGCCTTTGGTGTGAAGAAGATGTTAACTATCTATTTCCCATTCGGATAATCTTGAAGAAGGTCGAGTCTACGCCTAATCTACATTTGAAAGCTACATGATTAGAAGACTAAAGACAATTGCATTTGATGATCTAAAGACTTCTTCTTAATCCGGTGAGAAGAACACTTGAAAATCTTCGTCGCTTTAGGGAGAGCACTAATTGGGAAGATTGAAAAGCCAAAATTTAATCCCCAATTAGACTTGCTTTCGATTCTTTAGCAATGATTCATTGCTTGATTTTGATGACACCTCCAACGCCTAATGCTTCAATTACTAAGGATAATTGGGATTCATTGTTTGGGATTCATTGTTTTCAAAGATATGTTTGATGAGTACTTCCAACCTCTAACGAATGTTGATCATCCAGCTTCTAAGCTCATGCTCCGGTTTCTACCGACTCAACTAGTTCACCATCTAAGAAGTACTTCTAACTCAAGAAACCCAATCTCCGCTTATTCCTCAAGGCGTTGATAATGACTATCATAATATTGCGATTGCACTCATGAATAATGATCCGCTCTTTGGTATTCCTTTACCAAATCTTCACGGATTATTGTTCATGAATAATGATCCGCTCTTTGGTATTCCTTTGCCAAATCTTCACGGATTATTATTCCTCTCATTGTGCATGCTATAAATCAACCATATGAACATTAAGGAAATTGACCACCTCATCCGTCGAAGACATTATTGGTGAATCTTCCATATCAGTCTCTACATGTATACCTTTAGGAAGAATGCATTGATGATTGAGGAATCATTTGCTTCGGTTCATTCAGTGGGTCAATGTACATCCGGTTGTATGTTTATTCACGTGTTGGGCATCTGACTCAAGTTGATTACTTCAGATTTAATCATCTATCACTTATTTGAAATTGAAGTTGAATTTCTCTATGGCATGTTCTTATTTGATAAACTTGCTCGGGCTTAAGAATTTGAGTTGAAGACTTGGTTTATCTAGTTACCGTGATCGGGATGTTTTGAAGACCGGTTAACTATCACTTTAAGGAGTTACGTTGTTTTACTCAAAGGTCACATGCAGATGTCGCTGTGGATAATCGCAAGAGGTGTTAATGTCTCATACTTTGGTTGAGTATCGAGCACTAAGAGATTTGCTTGGTGCATAAATTCTCAACACCGTTCTTCCATCATTAAGTGCAAGCTTGAGATACATGTGTGGGAATTCGTCTTTTGTTTCAAGTTTGGTATATCAAGTTTTCTTCTTTAATGGTTACTTCAAGTTGTCTTCATATGGGTTGATAAAGATAGTCGAGAGAGTTTACAGAGCGATTGATTCTCACAGATTCATTTGAGCTAATTAGTTGTTCTTCTCTATTTCAAGAATAGTTGGTATATATAATGTATTGCGAATCTGAGGTATCAAAACCAAGAATGGGGAAGGAGACATATATCTAAAAGCACAACGAGTACACATGATGAACTTAACACTTCTACCGATTGAAGTTATCCCGGAAGACAATCGTCATAACCGTAGAAAACTCGGTGTTTTACTCGTAGCCTTTGGTGTATTATTCCAACCATTTGGGGAAGGATATATTATTCCAACTATTTGGGGAAGTGGTCTCGAGACCTTTGGTATATGTTACTTGAGTTCGGTTGGAAGAAATGTGAGAAGAATATTTGGACGCGAGATGATACGCTATCGACATCTTATATACGGTTTATGATAAAGTGCTTCCTGTTATTGACTCATGTACACAAGGTAATGATGACATCCACAGAGATGATTAGTGACTCAACATGTTACATGGATGCCATCGTCTCTACTCTTGTTGGGTACATGTGTACATTATGTCTTGATTGGTTATATGTTAGATAACCGGAATGCACTTAGTAAAATGAAGATGTTGATATATTGTTCCCTAAATAGACAACCGGTCAATCTCGAAGAGTAAGGTGTACATCGGGATGCACAACAGTTCATGTAATCGGTCGTAATCGTTAATCCGGATTTGATAACCACCGAGACGATCAATGTTTCAACTTGTTACTTGTGTTCTCGTGTTCTTGGTCTTGAGCTTCATTTAATAAGACCGTTTATATTCGCTTTCTACTTTAGGAAAATGGTCGTTATTCGATGATTGTCGATTTGGGGAAGCTACCAAAGATTCAAATTGTGAAGGCTCATGTTCGATCGATTTTTCTTAAAAGCCTCGAATGCTTTGGTGGTGAAAGTTTAAGAGATGTTGATTCCTTTCTTCTACAACGCGTCTTGAACGATATCGTATCTCGTACTCATTTCATCATCCTCTTAAACTAATTTATCTCTTGTATATATTTTATTTGAAAAACAAAGTACAAAATTATAAAACTTTCAAAATCCATAAAAATTTTAAAAATTTCAAAATCTTTAAAAAAAAAAAAAAAAAAAATATTGTCATTTTGTCATGTTTTTTTCGGTTCGATAATATCTACGGTCTTTGTGTTGTCATTCAAAGAATGACACGGGACTTTAGATGTTGTTCGAATTTTATAAAAAAAAAAAAAAAAATTTTTGGGAGAAAGAGAAAATGGTTTATTGTCATTTTCGTGCAATAACCCGGTTTTAAAAGAAAGAACGAGCCATGTTTCACCATGTTTTCAAATTCCATGCTCGATTCTATAAACATTTATCTGCATTAAAACTAAATGCTTTGAAAAATAACTCGGTCTCTATTTTGATAATCATCGGACTTATTTGTCAAAATCTCTATCTCTCAATCAACAACCTATGTCATTGATTGAGGGGAGAATGATTTCAATTAAATTAAAAGTTATTTGGCATTAAATCGTTTTCAAAAGATATACATGCATGTTTTATCAATGGAGTTTAAAGTCTTAAAATCCGATCCTTATCGCTTAAAACGCTTTCATAATCAAGTCACAATTCCCTTAAAAGCTTTCAAAATCAATTTAAATCTATAAGAGATCACAAATCTCAAATGATTTGATAATTGTGATCGGGGAGAATGTGTGATTTAAATTGGATTTAAACCGATAATTCGGTAAATGGTTTTATAAGGATGTACATGCTATCCTTCCCACATGTGACAAACGATTTCAAATTTTCAATGCACATGTTGAGGGGAGCATCTATCTTAAACCTTTGATTTGTAACGTGATCATTCATCCAAATGTGCAGGTTCCTCTAGTATGTGCAAAACTCTTTTCAAACCTCGAGGCACATATTGAGGGGAGCAAATTTATGGAAACCTCATCCTTCCGGAAATGCGATATCTACTTGATTTGATATGGGAAGTGATGTTGATATCTTTAGAAAATGGTAATCAAAGAAGTTAATTCTTTCTCTTGCCTCCGTGTGCAAAACATTTTCAAATACTTGATGCACATATTGAGGGGAGTTCTCGTTTAAAATATCAAAACAATTCGGTACAAAATGCTTTGATAATATATCACAAGTATCCGAATTGATTTTCAAATGGTTTTCAATTGGATCCAATGGCGGATGAACAATACCAAATTGACCGACCAACTTTACTTTATGTACGGTGATATAAGGATGATAAGGTTAGGTATGTGTTCCCATGATCCGCCGAACCGGAGGGATCTACCGAGGACAATCCACTAGTTAGTGTAGAAGTCCTTAGGTATGATGATAAAAGGAGAAAAGTGAGATATGGGAAGAGTGCGGACTAAGATAGAGCAAGTACTTGGAACAAACCCAACAAGGTTCTTGCTATGAAGTCTCGGTAAGCTTGAAGGGGTTGAAGAATTAAAAAGAATTGAATGAGGAAAGGGTGAAAACAAATAGCCCTCCATTTATTCAACCTTAGGGCGAAACCGGTTCAATTCATATGCTACGATGGTAACATCGGTATTGAAGACAAGACGTCATGGACCCAAAGGACGACTGCACTTCAACTTTCCAAACCACTCAAGTTCCTCTTAAAAGGACTTGTTTCATTCTCACGGGGAACCAACATTATCTATCGACTTTCTCTTAGAGATGGTTGATATTGAAGAAGGAGACCCTCTCCCTAGTCTCCGTTATAGGATCCAAATATGCACAAATTGAGTCTAGAGCCACGAGATCATCAATAAATCTCATTAGGACACTTTCAATTAAGACTCTGCTTTCACACAATGTGGAAAGAGATTATATCTTGAGTCCTCGCATTATCCTTGTGGTATTGCCGAACATCCGAGTGATGTGTTTACATATTCACAATGAAGATGGAAAGCCTTCGAGCCAACATCAAACAAGCTCTGGTAGGTGGCATGTGAGATCTATTAGATAGATCAACCATGTGACAACCGAACAGAAACAATGGGCGATTCAATCTCTTGAATCAATCACGGTTCAGTTATGGATTGACGGATACCTTTGAAAAACCGGTCTTTGTGCTTAACAACTCTTTTCTTTAGTACATCGACCGTACTAATTTTTCAAACCAAAGGTGTTTTGTGATTGATAATTGATTTTCAACAAAACCTTCGTTGTATTGCAAAAACAATTTCTATTGAGCAATACACGATTGTTTTTCAAATCTCTTTTCATCAATCGGTGGACTTAAAATTATTTGGTTCACTCACTCCGTGTTGTCTTCTTTGAGATGTTCCGGTTTGAGAACAACTGAGCAAATGCGAAACCACATCAAGGAAATTCTTGAATTATACCGATCACAGTAAGGTACATGTCTCGATCAACGGGAACCGTGGGCGTGTACCTCAATTCAACGAAAGTGATCAAAGACACTTTCGTGCGATTTATTGCTAATCGTTGTATGCGGTACACCGACGTTTGCGGTGATCGAATGAAGCGGTCAATCCATAGCCGCATGCTCACTTAATACATTCATCTTAAAAGAAATCATGATTAGTGCATCAATGACTCGATATTTTCACTCCATGCTTCGCTACACTGCGCCAATATCATGATTCAACAAATGCTTCCGCCACTCGATGAGAAGATATCATGATCCGAATGTGAGCATGTCGGTCCTAAAGTCACAACATCACATAATACCAACACCACAAAGGATGTCTCGAGATTTTGATTGTGATGATCTCAAAAGATGACTCAAAATTATTATCACATGGATCAAGAAAAGACCTCCACTTGAAGTAACCAAACATGCAATGTGAAGAATCAATGACTACGAGCTTAGGAGCAAAGGACTACATCAAGAATGCAAGAACAATCTTTAATGTAATATCTATTTGTATTCAATGTAATTTTGGTACATGATTGAGGTGACCTCCTTAGGGAGATTGTTAGGAATTAGAAATTCCGTGTATTAAAGAGTCGGTCACCTCAAGTATATGTAATCGTTAAAAGCTCGTAGTCATAGTTCTTTTAAGTTAAGTAGTATTTAGTTAAGTAACACCGTGGAGGACGGACGGGTCTTTACCCACTCAGTATGCCCGATCCACGCCCGTTGTGTGGCGATTTATGTAAGACTATAAATACTCTACCTCCCAAGGTAGAGTTGGAGCTCATAATAATATCTTTCACTTTCTCTCACTAAGTTCCCTAAACCTCTAACTTTCTCTCTCTAGAATTCCACTTATACGCCACCTTGTTGTTATGGTTTGATGTGTATGTGAAATCCAATATCCTACACATTTTCTTCATGTTTTTGCTCATTTTCGTCCAAATATGCTTCATTCCAGCATTTTGCTTCCAAAAGACCTAAAAAGTGAAAAAGAACGATTTTAACGGATATAAAATATGTCGATTTAGGGCTTAAATGACCTCTTAAAAACGTTCGTTTTAAATCATTATCAGTTTCTTTGACTTCAGGGTTATGCTCTAATGTTGCCTGAACAAAGACAAGCTCATTAGTTTTCTCCTTTGAAGATCTTTCAATGAGCTGATCTTCCCCAAGAATCGTTTTCTTTTGACTGGGAATTTGTTCATTGATACACTGGTTTACCCTATCAGAACTTCTAAGCGACTTTTTATTAATGGTTTTTTCTTGTTTCAGTTCCTCTCTTAGGGCTTTATTCTGATTGAGAATTTCGTTGATGTTGAAGTATAAAGGCAGTTAACTTTGCTTGTTTAAGCTCTAATAATTCTTCCCTACATTTACTTAACTCTAAGACAAACTTATTATACTTTGATAATAAAATTTGCCTGTGTTCTTTATCAAATTTGAGATTAACATTATAGTCAAAATATGATTTCCAATCAGCAGCATCATCCATAGCTAAAAGAGTATTTACCTTTTTTCAGCTGATGTGGACCCATTGACCATTTCGAGCATGTTCCTTTCCCACTGATAGCTTATCGTCATCAGAGGAAACTTCCTCATTTAATCAGACCTTTTTTTTGCTTGTGAAGAAGTTGAGGGCTGTGATTTTGAGGGACTTGCTTCTCTAAAAGAGCAAGTTTGGCTTTGGCCTTTTTGTACTTAACAATCTAATCTGAATTCTATGTTTAGCCTGATCGTTTTGAGAAAATTGGCTAGTGGTAATCAATTTAGGCTGAAATGTGGTTTGGTTTGGTGATTGGTATGAGGGTGAGAATGTTTTAGAAAAATAGTCTTTTGGCCATGCGACCAGGCTTTCCACACTTAAAACACTCATTTGAAAAAGATTTTGTTGCATTGAATTTTGAAAAATTTCTTTTTATAAATCTTTTTAAATTTTCAAGTAAAGCCCTTTCATGGAATTCCTTATTCAGGTCTTCCTTGTATTCCTGACTGCTTCTCTCATACTGAATCATTCTGAAAATCCTGAACAACAACATTTGAATAAAAAGTAGTTGATGGGTGTTGTAGTCGGGGCCTTTTCATTTTCAGGATACATTTTAGACACGAGGTTTTCCTCATAAACAAATCTTCCAGAATTTCAGCCAAGTCAAGTTTCTTGACATGGTTTGCATTCCTTAACCCCTGATTGAAGTTAAGCCATTTTATGGGAAGGCTGTTTAGAAAACCTATGTTAATTTCATGTTTAGACAGTTCGATTCCATCAATGATCAGTTGATTCATTCTTTTAGGTTTTGTATCTGGTGTAGGTTTGAAAGAGACTTTCATGTTCTTTGGCTTCCAAAGTGTTATACTCAAGTTTCAGGTCCATAACCCTATTTTCCTTGGTATCTGAGGGACCTTCAAAGCTATGAATCAGGTCAGTCCATGTTTGCATGGCAGTGGGAGAGTGATTATTACTGAATCCATTATATCATCCGATAGACATGATCTAATGATGTTTTTAAGTCTTTGGTCTTGATTTACCTCCCTCATCTCCTCAAGGTTCAATTGGGCCTCAGGTTTGTCTAGGGCATCAGTGGTTTTGGGCTTATAAGGACCTTCTAAACATTTAATTAGATAAGGTTCCATACCAAAAAACAAAACATTTCATTCTCTTTTTCCACTTGGTAAACTTACCAGACTCAAGCTTAGGGGCAATTGTTGAATAACTACCTCCCATAGGATCTATGAGTTGTGGTACATCATTATTAAACATAGTGGATCTTGATTTTAAATTTTTTGAACGGTTTATAAAATAGTTTTACAAATCAAACTGCTCTAATACGACTTGATGTTCCCACTTACTAAGTTGTTTAACTATTATTAAGTTAAGCAACTAAGTAATATGTCTAAGATATTACTTTACCACTTAACATTTTGTTGCATGAATAAACAATTAAAACACACAAATATAATTTTCAACATTTAACTCTTATTGATGTATATCAAAGAATTATACCCTAAGTGTTTGTGGAATAATACTTGCGGTTGAATGACAAGTATGTGTGGTGATCTCCTAACTAAATTCAAACACAAACCTTAGTTAGTGTTTGAGTAAGAACTATGCTTAACCAAAAGATTATCAAATCTGGGACTTAGTTCCATTTGGAAGAAAATGAGGTCTTGAGAGTGTTTTTAACTTCTAATACAAGAGATACATTTTTCTTTCATTACAACACTATTTATAGTCAAACCCGTGGGGTAAAAAGTACGTGTCAAAATTTGATAACCTAAAGTACACTTTGTAATTTAGCTTCTATTCCTAGTATGCTACCAAACATACTTTTGGATGGTACAATGTTGACAACTGTTTGTACTTTTTACCAGCTATAGTACATCTTGACTTTTGATAAGTAATTTTAAACGTATCTTCCCAAGATGTTTCCCCGTCTATTTATCAGAGGCTTAACATTATTGTCATCACACACTGAATACATCCTGATCCTAATCGTTATCTTCACTCTCTCAGTTCCGCCTTAATTTTTGATAAATCTTTCTTATAAACTCTGAAGGATTTCTTGAGGATAACTCCCTGAATGTATTTATCATTCAGGGACTTGTATTTCACTTAGGTTGTTTTTCATTCAAGTTCTATATTGGGGGAAGTAGGCACCGAATTGGCCCAACACCGGAGGATATCAAAACCAACCTAGTGTTATGCCTTTTGGTGGAACGGGTACTGGAACGACCGGTACTCGACATGGTTCGGGAACAAGAACAGGTAGTACAGGTTATGGTGAATAAAGAAAGGAATGATGTAGAAGATTAAGGAGAAGCTTCCAGGCAGTCATGGTGATCAGCAAACTACACATAGCACCACCAAAACAACAGGTTCAGGTTATGGAGAGACACATAAGAAGAAAGGAGCGATGGAGAAGTTGCTCGGACATCATCGAGTGAAATATGTTATGCTAACATATAAAGACATGATATATATATATATATATATATATATATATATATATATATATATATATATATATATATATATATATATATATATAGTTTTGGGTTATTATGAAAAGTTTTTTATAATGAAAAGAATGAGAAGGCATGTGGAGGTGACATGTGTCACATTTGCCACATCATCATGCCACATCACCATACCCCACCCCACCCTCCTACGCGAAAAAAAAAATTTTCCGCCAAAAATTTTTTTCTTGCCAAAATTTTTTACTGCATCACAATTATAAAGTTACTGCATCACAATCATTGATTTAGTGCATTAACTTATAATAAAGATGCACCAAAACTTATTAGTGCATTAAGGTTATAAGTTACTGCGTCACAATCATGATTTTAGTGCACTAAGGTTATAACCTTGATTTTAGTGCATCATAGTTGATGCACTTAACTATTAACTATGATGCAGTAATATATAATAAAGATGCACCAAAATTTATTAATGCATTAAGGTTATAAGTTCTTGCATTACGGTTATAAAGTTATCGCATCATAATCATGATTTTAGTGCATTAAGATCATAGTTCTTGCATCACAATTATGATTGTGATGCGATTTTTATAACCGTGATGCGATGAATAAATTTTTTTTGCGGGATTTTTTTTTGGGGGGTGACATGGCATGGTCATGGTGGCAAAGGTGACATACGCCACCTCCACATGCCTTCTCATTATAAGAAACTTTCATTTGAACCTTATATATATATATATATATATATATATATATATATATATATAGGGAAGGGATCGGTGCGTATTAAATTTTAAGTAGGGATGGTGCGGATAATATCACGGTAGTTTTTTTTTTTTTTTTTTTTTTAAAATTCAAAAAATCAAAAAATTAAAAAGTAAAGAGGATGATAAATTATTAAGAATCACGAAAAAATTTCAAAAAATAAATCGTTTTCATGACTAAAAGGTATAATGATATTATGAATTTTGTTAATATCACCGTAATTATCAAGCTTTCTTAATATCACTACTAAGTAAGGCTAGCAGTAGTTTCACTAAGCTAGCGAAGAGTTTCACTAAGCTAGCAAGAGTTTCACCAAGGCTAGCGAGAGTTTCACTAAGACTAGCAAGAGTATTTAAACCAGCGGTGATATTAAGTTTTTTTCCTAATATCAAAGTAACTTTTTAAGTAAAATTGTTAATATCACATTTACTTTTTACATGTTTTCTTAATATCAAAGTTAATTTTTTTAATATCATCGTAACTTTTCTTAATATCGTAATAAAAAAGGAAGTGATATTAAGTAAAATTGTTAATATCACAGTAGAACTCATAATATCGTTAATATCACGGTAGGACTCATAATCAAAAAAACAAAAAGTGCTCAGAAAAATCTAGAAAAATAAAAAAATGAAAGAAGATAACAATGGTAACGATCCCTCGAAAGGAAAAAAAATTAAAAAAATCGTTTACATGGTCAATTGATACCGTGAAGTTAGCGCAGATCTTGACTTTTTTACAAAAAGTCTAAAAATAAAAATCCGCACCTGATCCTCACTATATATATATATATATATATATGCACACATTATATATAAGAGGAGGCATGCCACATATTATTCTACGTGGCATCCCATAATGCAATGTCATTAATCCATGTGATAAACTTAATTTGAATTTTGTGTTTTTTTAATTTTAAATTTATAAAATTCGGATATGTTATAGTGTTTTTATAATTTTAAATGTAGAAAATTCGGTTTTATTAAAAAAAGACATGCATTGGATTCGAACTTAGGTCATTCTTAAGTTATGTAAACAACTTTCCAATAGACTAAACTATTTTTTGATTTATATGTTTCAAAACAATACAAATAAGTACATGGAAAAAAATCTGTATTTTTTAATTTAAGAAAATATATTATGAAGATAACACTTAAAAAAATAAGATAAAACATATACGTAAAAAAAATCACACCTCATTCATAATATGTTTTTTGTCAAAAACCTAATGTCCTTTTTCCGCAATCTCCTCTAATGATCGGTTTATGGATTTTTGTGTTTTCTTCATCACAGGTTTGCAACAAAACATTGATGTTCAAGCAGTGTTTACACATATTGAAATTATACTTTCTCCTCAACTTTTTTTTTTGTTAATTTATTAGGGTTATTGAAAGATTAATCAAGAAGACTACTACTGTTGATACCCCAAAGGTAAAGAATGATGAATTGTTTCTTCAAGCGTGGCAATATAATATTTGTTTTCTCAAATATTTTTGCAAAACTTTTGGGAGTGAAAAAGTGGTTAAGCAACAAAGTTAAGCGATTTAACTGATTAAATAATGAAAGGTAACTGGTATATCAGAATGGAAGGTAGTTTCACCAAATCATATATATATCCTGTTTTCCTATCTAAGTCGTATTGTGATGATACAACCTGCTATGTATTTCTGTGATCGAAAGTGTGCATTTTCTTGCTCTTGCACCCATCTACTTGGTTCCTCCATATTCGAGGGTAGTTTCTTTGACCAGTCATGTACTTAAGAAAAGCAATATGATTCGACTGAATAAACTGCATGGGATAATTAGATAAATTAGGCCTCTTTAATCAGGGTGACCGGTATATCAAAATGAAACAATTATGTAGCTCTAATACGATTCAAGAATACTTAGGAATAGTGAAACTGGTTGAAACAAAAAGGATATATGTAATGTCTGAAAGTGATTACATTATTCTGAATCAACAGAATACTGAAAGTCAATGAGACATTGTTTGGAAGTGTTTTGAATATTTGCTCTTTGAAGCTGTCATAGTCGAATATTTAGTTGTTTACAATCATATAACGGCCAACAAGGACATATCATGTGAAAGAAGTAATACATTTCATGGGATGGGACTACGCGAGTACAATTCTCTTAAAGTAGGTATTCATCGTTGCAATTTTAGATAATCAAATTCAAAAGGCAAGTCCAAACATCCCCATAACTGACACGTGTTGCAGGGTATAGGAAATCGGTTAATATTTGGAAAGGATCAGCAAAAGCTTGACATCGGGACAGAAGAAAGGAATAAAAAGATACAAAATTTTAAAGAATCAGCAAGTAAATGTGTTTTCTTTCAGCAGAAATATTCGATTTGACTATAACTTATGACGAGCCATGGTTCACTAATACCAACAACTTTTGGGTACAGAAAGACGGCCATACCAGAAAGCAAAGTAAGATCTCGTGTCGTTATGTGCATTTTGATTCCTCTACCCAGGAAAACCCATAGCTAATGTGTGCTTTAAGACTTATGGTTACATGAGCATGCTTCAAGCTATCTCTTTTCTAAGTGATTTCAAGCTTGGGAATTACATGAAGACTCCACCAAGATCAATGTTCTTAGTTCAGGTACATGTACATATTCTTCTTTCTTCCACACGGGTCGGTTAACACTCTCTAGGGTACATGTTTATGTTCTTTGGTCGTTTATGTAACTACTTAAGTAACTTACAAGATCACTATTGTGCAATAATGTTTGTTACTTTTAATAACAATGTCTACTTTGTAGTTAAACAATATATATGTTTGATAAATTGTTTCCCCGTGCTGATGTAAAAAGCGTCAAGCTTATACATTTAACTTTCTAACAAAATATTGTCGATTTTTCTACTGCAGTTTCTCGGAACTATAATAGCATGAACAGTAAATTTAAGTGTAGCATGGGACCTTCTAAGCAATATTGACGATATATGTCACCCTCCACTTACATCAGATAGCCCATATGGACGTGCCCAGTTGATATGCATCTGTTATATGGGGCTTAGTCGGGCCAAAGAGATCTTCGGTTCTCTAGGAAACTATGATGCTCTAAATTGGTTCTTTCTTGGTGGCAAAATGGGGCCTGTCACGGTTTGGTTATGTCACAAGGTATTTCCTAATGTATCATGGATTCCTCTCATTAATCTCCCAGTACTCCTTGGATCTACTGCCAATATGCCTCCAGCAACCTCCATTAACTACAACTCATGGATATTAGTCGGGACTATTTTTAACTTTTTTGTGTTTAGGTATCAAAAAATGTGGTGGAGAAGGTACAATTATATCATGAATTATGAATTCCGTTGTGTGTTTTGTGCTTGAAATGATGACATCTCTCTTGCAGTCGATTGCCTACTATTTTTCAAGTTTATATTGCACTTTTGAAGCCTCATGAGAAAATCATGGCACTAGATCTTTCTCATGGTGGACATCTATCTCATGGTTATCAGGTGATACGAAGTTCTTTTTCAAGCCAATTTTGTCATGTCGTATGAGTAACCACCAACAAGTATTTATTTTGATACATTTCTCTTCTTTTTCATGATGCAGACGGATACAAAGTAGATTTCGGATGTATCAATATTCAATATTGTACTAGAAAATGAAATACAGATTGGATGAAAGCATCAGTTATATTTACCATGACCATGTAAGTTAGCATAAGTTAGCATTATGTTTCATGCTCACAAGATAGACTTTTTTATTTTACTTATTAAAAAGTTTTATTTATGTTGCAGATGGATAACAATGTTTTGCTCTTTTGGCCAAAATTCGGTGTAGCTGATGCAAGTGTATATGATCGAGTATATGATTATGCCCGTATGTGCAAGGTAAATGGCAGTAATGTCTTACATTATTTCTTTTTTTTCCTAGTCAAGCATGTCTATGTCTTACCAAATCTACTCATTTTGTTTACTTCTAAAATTCGTGAGTTTGATCATGCCAAGTGTTAGTTTGATCATGTAGTATATACTCATAAGTTTGTTAACCTCTATATGTTTAGGGATAACTTGGACACGATCTGTAAAGGTATCATCTAATTCTCATAAGGATTTATCTCTATACGTATCTAATAGTGGTAATATTACATGATTTATTATATCTCCTTTTTTTTAATCACAAAGATAAAGAGGCGAATGTTGGAAGAGAATCATTCGGACTATGCAATGTTACCCAATACGAATAAACTAAACCTAAGAATTGAATAAACGTACAAACATGGTATGCATATATATATTTATGTGTATGTCGAATCTTACCTTTTTATTTGGCTCAAATGGTACACGTACATTATGATGTAGCCTATTGTTGAGGTGCGAATGTTGTTCATTCCTTCCTACCACCTAGGCTTGGGAGGCTGCACAGTCAAAGGGTAGCTCAGCCTATCATGAAGAAAACAAAAACGAGTATAATTCCTGCAATCAAGATAAATACAGTACTATTTCCTGCATTACAGTTTATTATCTGATTATGCTTACTTTCTAAAAACTTATAAGTAATTTTAATAAGCAATCCCAAAACCCCCTTTACTATGTATCATGGTTTGATTTAGTGATTATTACAGTCAATGTGTAGACCTTTTTATGAGGCTCTTTCTCCTGTAATATATTAGTCTATTGTTTTGCGATGTGTAGGCTATATATTGTGAAGCAATTGGCATGGTTGAAGATTATCAACAAGCTGTTTCGGTGGCTAACAGTGTTGCACCGAAACTCCGTCGAGGCTCGCGTACCCGTTTCGAAACGTGGTGGGAACGGAACGGCCCAAACGCCCAAACGTTTCCTGCCGCTTTCCATTGCCGCCCTGGATTCCCAAGGCGTTTCCCTGGCAGTTTCCTGAATTTGAAGCGTTTCCATGGCAGTTCCTGTATTTATGATGGGTTTAAAGTTTTAATGGGCTTTTTTATTCCAAACCCATTGGAACCCAACTGTCACATGCATTAGGGCAGCCATCTATATCGTTTATATATACACAAAACCGGCATATACAATAACACAAATATACAATACGTCTCTACTCATTCCATTGTGGGCATATGTTACTAAACTTGAAAAGATAGGTACAACAGGAGGAGCATGGAAGTTTATTTGCAATCTTTGCAGTGAAACTAGACAAGGATCATACCCATTTGGATTTTCTTTAATATATTTTTAATTTTTTATATTTTTATTGTCGTTTCTATGCCGTTCCCGTATCTTGAATTTTTGATTTTTGCCGTTTCCCGTTCCCGTATCGTTCCCGTATCCCTTTGCCGTTCCCGTTTCGGTGCTACACTGGTGGCTAATCTTGGAGGAATTACAAGGTTTTCACTCAAATCTCAGCCTCAAAAAATCCCTTCAGGTGTATTTTTCAATTATTTATTTTCCAATTTATAAATTTTTTCCCAAAGTTCTTGAATATTATATACATGTCGCTTAATTTCATTTGCTAATGGTTGTTGGAGTTGCATTGTGGGATAAAATATGGGTAACTTTGTTCCTTTCATTGATCATCTTAAATTTGATATATTTTTTTTATGTGTTTCTGTTTTTTTACAGGTTTATGAAGCACTTGAGCACTGATTAGTTGTTGCAGAAGCTGCTCAAAGACTAAGACATCCTCTAATTTCAAAAGATGGCGAGGTTCATGAAGAAGATATAGAGAAAATGAGTGTTTTATCACGAAGCTCCCTCGATAACACAAGTACTGGTATCAGAATAAGCTCGAACTCAAGCAACTACACAAACATTTCTTCAATCAATGTGGGTGGTTCAACAAACAATGTGAATCCTACTGGTGCTTCAGACGCGGGTGATCCTGCAGTTGGCGGAGTTCCTAATAAATATCTGGGAATAACACCGGGTTATTTGTGGCAAATTCAGGTCCAACATGCACCGTTGCCTATGGTAAGATGATAAATTGATACTTACTTATTAATAGTAGTATTAATACGATTATTGCCTTTTCATAATGCCTTACTTTATTTTGAGAAAAATAAATACTGCACTTTCTAATTTTGCATCACTCAAGTGGTATAAATGTTTATCACACATGGAACCCATTGTTTTACTGAAGTTATCTCATGTGATTATCTCTCAAATTTGCATTTTCTATCGTTACTTCTCTCTTTTTACCTTTTTTAGTGTTGTTACTCAGTCCAAATGTAGTTCAAAGAAGTTATTTGGATGATTAGATTAATGTTTATCAGAATGACTACGAAGGCATCTTACTTGATGATATTCTCTTTAACCACAGGCACAAGTTAGCTTACATACCTTGGTAGCTTGCAAAGAAAAAATTGATTCGGTGGTCAAATAGCACCAACCCACCAAACGTCCAAACGTTATTGCCCTATTTAAGTCTCAAAAGGGCATGACCTCTCTCTTTACCATCTTTTCGAAAGGATATCAAGTACGATGTTATTTAGGACAATTGTATATCAGCTTACAACATAAAAAAAAGTTCTTCCATAAACAGGAAGAGGAAAAAAAATGTTGCTATTTTACTGATTTGTGTCATGCTAAGAACTTATTCTGAAAATGTATGTTTTTATTTAAATCCAAATTTGTTTTGGTCCACATCACTCCTACTGTCAAATCTAACCTTTATAGCTTTCCAACATAATTTTGTCGAGATTTCCTTTTTTGCTCTAAAAGGGAAGCCTTTAATCTACAGGAATGAAAGGATGGAGCCCCTTCAAAGGAATTTGACAGCAACTTGATGAAATCTACTCTAGGAAGGGAACGTGTATGTTTCTTATCACAATCTTCTTTTTTTTCATATATGTAGACTTCATATTATACCTTATCGTCCTGATATAGATAGTATTTTTATTGATGTTAAAGAACGACTTATATACATGAAAACACGTCAAAACATACTGTTTGATATGTATCTTTATATCTCTGGTATAGGAATTGGTTGATACTTTTATGAAAGCTGCTACAAAGGATCTTGGGTTTTCTCAAAGGAAACCGGTTGCCACATACGTTATATACAAAAGCATTTTGCACAATAAAGCTTTCGAAGCAGATATAACCGCCATATTTGATCGTATTGTCCAGATGATGGGTTCTGCAAATAGAGGTCATATATCCAGATCTGACATATTTTTTTGTTACGTTCTGATGTATATTAATTTATTTAAGTTAATCGGATAGTGAATTAAGTTTAGTGTTTTTTGTATTGATTATTTTCAGAAAAAATAAGACATTAAACATATGGCTTATTGGCTTGGTTGGGCAATGGGTCAAAATGGGTGATCTTGGAATGGGCCAGGTTGGTTTAACACTTTGACCAAAAACACTTTGATGTAGGGATTCGAGCAGCTTCCAGTATTAGTTAAAGAACTCACTTTCGATAGTTACGTATATTTTGCTGGATAATATGTAAGGCCACAACAACTATAGCATATTTGCAGGCCAAAATACTGAAAAAAAAATTCTCATTTGCGAGAGATTAAAATTGCAGTTGGTGGTAGTCATATGATGGCAAGCACAATGTGTAATGCGTGTTGGCTATGCGCGTCCAAGTGTAATGGTGATTCCAACCTTGTCATCATCAAGATCAGTTAGAGATGTCGTAAGGGTAATGGGTAATCAAAATTGTGCCCGTCAAGTTCATAAATTACATATCTGAGTGAATAACAAGGTAAATTTCAGCAATATATTTTGAACTCAATATTTCATAATTTGTGTTTGAATAGCCCGAGCCTAGACCTATAGGCTGGTTGTATGGTAGGTTAGGATTAATGATCGAGTGGTGGACCATAATCTTTACCAAGATCCTGGTTTGGAACCGCACCTTGATTGTGGTTTTCAAACTTCAAACAAAAAACATGTAATACACATCCCTTATAGATTGAACAAACAAGAGCAAAGCACCTTGACTGTGTTATTAAGGTACAAATACAATTAAAAAAAATAGGAGCAAAGCTTCTCCGTTATTTGGTCATACATAAAACTAATTACTTGGGTCGACAGTTATTTGTAGCCAACCATAATAAGCCAATTGACATAGTCAGCATACTAATTGCACAGAGAAGCAAGCTTCTCCATCACATTGCTGATTTAAATCCGGATAAAGGCCAGAAAATACAAAATACATTCAATTGTAACTCAAAAGTTCAATTGCGTATATACTCCTGTCATTCTCATTTTAAACTGAGTTACATTGTTTGAGCAGATTCCTGGGTCACCATCAGCCACAATTTGCCCGACCTGCACTGTGGGAATTAGATTCAGATAAGCATTGCAACATTGAAAGCCAAACTTGTAACATCTTTGTGGAAAGCTCGAGGTTTCAATGGCACAAAAAATTGATTCCAGACTTTTGATTTCAATGGCACAAAAATGACGTGCTGAATCAGGTTAGGTTTAATTCGATATTTTTAATATGTTTTGTATTAATTATTTTTTCTTACATATGCTTTATATAGATTTGTTAATTTTGATTCATTTATGTCATTCGTTAAGTATTAATCAGTTTAGTTAAAATATTAATAGTCTTGCTTTATATGCGCAGGTTATTATGTTTTTTATAGGTGTATTCTCATCGATCATTATTTATTTTCGGTGGTGCATGTAGGTACATTAAAACCTCTATAAATTAATACTCGATAAATTAATAAACTCAATAAAACTAATAATTGTCCGGTCCCAACTTGGGACCATTCGCAAATGAACAATCGATAAAATAATAAGATAATTATATATATTAGTCCTAAACTATTTAATAATCACTAAAAATTACATAATATATATTATATGTGTGATACACTTCAAAATTCTAAGATTATTTAGTAAAAATAAATCTATAGTCACTTGTTTTTGTTGAACTTCAAATCTATATTGGTGCATGTAGGTACAGTATGTGATTTCTGTTATCCTTTCTTTAGAGTCCATAACAGTTAGGTATGTTTGGTTTGGTGGCAGGGATGCAAAAGGGATGCCATATGATATAGGTGAGCATACAAGACTATGACAAGGAATGAGTGGCACGAATGTGGTGCATGAAGCATACAATGGGGTTTTTAATGGATTCGTTAGACATGAAATTGATGCTGTCAAAGAGGATATGTATACAGAGACTATTCGGGGAAGTCGATACAAGAACTTGACCTCTCTAATTTTCAGTGGCGCACTTATGGTTACAGACTCCTTCTTGATGATGTAAGTGTCTTCTTGTTTCTGCCCTTTTAGAGGTTTGCCAGTAATTTGTTTGTGTACCTGAAAATGTGTATATATTTGTTTTTACATAGAATCCGATACTATCAGTAAGTCAGAGATCAGAGCTAGGTTCTATAGTACTTAATGATCTTTGGGTATCTGTAACTTCTGGTAGTGAGGATTATTCCTTCAAACATATGCGTATAAATCAGTATGAAGAAAGCCTGTTCAAATGTGAGGATGACAGGTAAATTCTCGGCTTTTTCCTAAAGATAGGATACATGAAAGACAATGATATGATTAATGGCAACTTAAATTATGAAACTGTGACGTAGTTGATTGTTTTTTTTAAATAAAGGTCCCTAAAATTAGCTTTAAATAGTTCAAGTAGATTTATTTATCCTTAAATAATGAGTTTTGTTGCAGGCTTGCAACTCTTATGGTAGAATAATATGTTCATTTAATTTTTAAAAGCTGATGAGTGTATAATTTTATTTATACTTATAGTGGAACATAATTCAATAATTATTGTGACTTCAAGTTGCAATATTCAGTCTACTTCAAGTTGCAATATTCAGTCTAAACACTCGAAATTATAGCTACTGTGACTTCAAGTTGCAATAGTCGGTCGCATCTCACATCAGAGCGTATGATTATGTATGATTATAATCATCTTAGGTTTATTTTTTTTTTCTATACCCATGGTAGATTGGCAGTAGTAGATATCAAAAGTAGTAGCCATACATAAATTTTCTATGATACTACTGAGTTTGATGGAGTCAGCAAGTTCAACTACTAGACGTGCTGAAGATTTATTGAACATCATTAACAGCAAGTCAATTAGTGCAGACATTTCTATCCAAATTGAGTAGCATTTCACATGTACTAAAATAATGTTGCGTAAAAGAGTGTTGAAAGGTTTAACTCAATATGCAAACTAGGTATTTCCTTTTCTGAAAGTTAAATACCAGGTTGCTCATATCAAATGGATTGGAACACCATACCTCAAGAACAAAACCAGGTAATTAAATACATTCTAAAGGATGCTTGGGATCGTTGGGCTAAAATGTTTAACATCATGTTTTACTATATTTCGGAACTTGATGCAGTGTGCTTACCGTCATAAGCCAATCTAAAATAAAATACATTCTAGGTCCAATCCAATTAGGCTTCTTATATAGTGGTGAAATCTCAACCACTTTGCTCATGAATGGGTTGATTTGAGTCACGTTTCATTGTAAAAACGGGTCACGCTGGTGACTGCTCAAACGGGCTCTAAGTCGCTTGAATTGTATATTTAATGAATACACTACTTTTAATTCACGTTTTAGATTATATTGATTAATCTTGTTGGCCATTCCCTCGAACTTCAACAACATGACTTAAGGCAATGATGCATGTAGGATGGATCTACATGGTTGCATTATTAGTTAAAAAATGTAGAATGGATTGATGTGAATTTAGTACGTGTAGCATTGAAATGGCTTTGGCGTATGTGGGTTTACCGGTTCAGAGGTACATACATGTCTTCATTGTAATTTTTTTTTCATTTGATTGTTTAGTAATGCGTGACATTCTTTAACTACGTACCAAAAATATTCCGTAGTCCTTTAATCGAATGCATTGCTACATTTGGCCATCTATCTGAATTGCGTTTTATAAATTTAGATCATTATAAAGTGTGAAGCATTTGTATCTACACGCTCATAATTATTAGCAAATAACTTTTGAAAACAAATAAGTTCTTTATTAACTTTAAATTTCACAATAATGCAAATATTAGAAGTGCTCATAGATGTATCTAAGATTCATTTTGTAAATTTATAAAGCTTGATTCATAAATAGCTTATTTTTCGTTAACTTATGTTTTTAACGATATTCATAAGGCTTGCTCACCCATTAGGCGGGCTACTTTGTTCTTGTGTACCACTTTGAAACTTTTTTTCTCTTATATTCGATAACCGTTTATTTGTTTGGCTTGAGCAAAATTGCACAAGAGAAGGATGTTTATGGCTACAAAATGACTAGAGGAACTGGATCATGTATTAAAACTTGTCCCTTTTTTTCTAATAATAAAGTAGTTGAAAATGTTTTGGATTCTATATCATTAATTTCTTTATTTCTTTCGGATCGATATATGGCTCCTGAAGTATATCGTTGGGAATCTTATGGCAAGAGTCTTGATGTTTTCTCATTTGCTTTGATTGTTCATGAAGTAAGTTATCCTCACTTCTTACCAAAAAGATGCATAGCTTGACTTTTATTGTCAAAATATCTGATCTTGTACGACATCTATGAATTTGATAAGTTTAGCAAAGAACTCGAGGATAACTAAATTCATCTTAAACAGAAATGTAACTAAGAATGTCTGTCAATCATTAATGCATCATGGTTTTATGCTAAATTTGTACAAAAATCACGATAATGAAATGATTGACTGGTGTAACTAAAAAGTATGATATTGTTTTCGATATTCAAGGAGACGAGCCTCTTATTGAACCTGGAATCAGTGATGGTGTAATGTTCTTTTATGTGTATTCATTCATTTTATTTTTCTCTTAAAAATATAACTCTTTCTTTCAACATGTCTACTTTTTTGAGCCATTCTTGACCACCCTTCTTTAGCTATAAAAAAATATGTCAACGATAATTATAGTCATGCTCACCATCAAAGCTTTGAAAGCTAGTATATATATATATATATATATATATATATATATATATATATATATATATATATATATATATATATATATATATATAGTGTATCTTTATTTTGAGTAAGTCATTAAGTCACAGAATCATGCGAACTCTATTTGGACCCTAGGATTACAAGATCAATGGATGAAAATATATGTGGCATTTTTGTAATAAGCTAACATATTAATAATATTTCAAAAAAGCAGGAAGGGCATTAAGGGTATTTCAAAAATACTATTTTTTTTTCAAAAACTGTTCCATATTAGAAGGAAGGAGTTATTCGGTTTATATATTTCTCTCAAACCCTAATTCTTTTTATAACCGCCTCCCACCACCATCTACTAAACCACCACTGCCACCAACTGATAAAATAACCACCCTACCACCATCGAGTAAACTCTTGCCAGAATCATGCTCACCGTCGTTGATACTATCAACTTCATTTTCGGTACTTGTAACCCTTTTCGTTCCGGCCATTGAGTTCTTACCCCCATCTAATTTAGGGCTTTAAACGGTGACTGAAATTGATCGTAGTTAAATAAGTATAGTAATAAAATGGAGGATATGTTAGTTGCAATTGTATCGATGCTTTTAATTATGGCGTTAGTTCCGCTTTATTTATGGAGACGCCGTCAAGTTACTAATGAGTCTCTTCATCAATATGAAGAAGAAGCTCAGTTTGTTTTTTTTTTTTTTTTTTAACCATTTGTGATATAATTTGATTATCAAGTTTGTAGTTTTTGAGTATAGCAAAAATGATTAGTATATTGTGAAATAATTAGTTGTTTTTTTTTGTTTTTTTTAATCAAAGTTATTGAATAATCACAATTAGCCAAACACCCAAATAACGGTTATTTTATTCGGATGATTTTGTATCAAGTGATCTTTTTTGAAATGTACTGTAATAGGATAATGATGCTTTCGTTATGCTTGCTCAAATATATATAGGTTCAGCAGAGAGAAGCTGTTGTAAGGCCTGCCGGTGCTGCTCGTAGTAGGATGCGTAGACGGAATACTTCAACAGCTAGTACATCCTCTGCTCCACAAACTGTAGAAGGTTCGTGATGCGAGGTTTTATTCATTAGGCTATGTATGGACCGCCATTTTACATGTATGCATGATGTTAGAGTATAGTAGTATTCATATTGTGCACAGTCTTAAATAGGATATCTGATAATCACATGTTTTGGAAAGATACACATATGCACAGTCTTAAATAGGATTACTCTTTGACATTGTCACACCCTCGCCGGAGGCGGAAACACGAGGTGTAACGGAAGGGAACATAAGCACAAGATAATAGATCATACCAACGTTAAGCTTTAAAAGAAAGAGTACACCATTACAATACTAGTTTAGCCGTCATCGGCAAATATATTACAAAGTTTAGATTCCAAAATATTTCATTCTATTACATAACGATTTGTAGTGACAAGTAAAAACTTCATTATGCAAGACCTGGTAGAAAAGCTTACTAACGATCACCGAAATGCATGAGAGAAAACGGGTCAACTATGAAAATAGTTGGTGAGTATACACGTCCCAAAATAAGAAAACTCGTAAGAAATATTCAAAGCTTTCGGTCATCGAAAATAGTCCACAAAGCAAAGGCATTGTAAATCCACTCGCCCAAGTTCCGCCATACAAAACTTGCAACCTGTGTGTTCACAACCCATTGCACAAAATATAGCGTATCAAGTAGTCAAGTATAAGCGGTCATAATAGTTCACAATATAGTACCACGATATAATAATTCGTGGATGCTCTGATGAAACCAAATTATGCCGGGTGCCACTACCCAAAGTTATGTTGGGTGCCTCTTCCCAAAGATATACCGGGTGCCTCTTCCCAAAGATATACCGGGTGCCTCTTCCCAAAGATATACTCCGAACATAGGAGATCAGATAGTGATGCTCGAACATGGGAGACTTTATAGTGATGCTCCGAACATGGGAGACTTTGGGACAAGGTCATAACACGTCCGGTTCAATAAGTTCCAACAAGTCATAAGTTCGTAATTAAGTTCAAGGATTTGATTTCAAGTTCACAAGTTCTAGTCAAACTAGTTAATAAAAGTAGTAATCGCTTAGCTCAAAATGGTTCATGCATTTCGCCCAAAATATAGTAAAACGGTAAAAGGGGATGTGATTACTCACCTGTTGCAATAGTTATGATGACAGAGTGGATGCACAGAAATGAGACTCAACACTCTAACCGCGACCTATTATGAATGATATGCTCTAATATAAGTCATGAAACAATGTCGTGCATGCAAATTCATATGATATCCATACCACTTGTACACTTTTGAAAATAAAGTTTATCGTCGAAAAAAATAATCTTATCACGTCTTGACAAATTGTAAATTACTTTACAAGTATTTACGTCGAAACAATATCCTACGATAGTCATTTAGTGATTTATTGTGAAATTATTACTTTTCGTCAGAAATAATGTCATTGAAATTTCCATGAAAGTGACAAAACGGCCTCTAAAAGCTAGTCGTAAAATGGTGCACGCCTAGCATTAGGAAGCAAACTCAACGGTTTTGGGAAGCTTGTATAATAATCTCAAAGTTTTAGTACATGAATTTCCATCCTAGAGGTCTCGAACATAAAGAAAAATAGATGTTAAGTATGGTACTTTTAGTCCAAAGTATAGTTTAAGGATGGTTTTTCGGCAAAGTTTGAGTAACCATAATTAATTCATTACAACTCTGCTAAACAAACAGTCGGACATTTTGGAAAATATACTTGGCGATCTCACTTTTACTAGAAGACATCATTTTTATAAGAAAATGTACTCCATTTTACTTCTCCAAATTTTGTTCTCCATTTTTGTTCTCCAAACTTTTTGTTCTCCAACCTTTTTGTTCTCCAAATGTTGGTTCTCCAAACTTTGTTCTCCAAAACTTTAGTTCTCCAAAGGTTTGTTCTCCAAGCTTTTTGTTTCAAAGTAATTTATATATTTTTGAGAAGCCGAAATAATTTATAACGCCTAAGCTTCATTTTTGACTCGTACAAATTTGACGTAACTTGTCAAATTCCGTAAAATTATATTTTCGTCGCCAAATTGAAAAATTCATAATTTCTTCGTTATAACTCCGTTTTAATCCGTTCAAGCGGCCACGGTTTCGTTTTAAAGTATATTTTCTAAATATCTAGGCCAAAATTTTTTACCTACTGTCGGATTTTCCAGATTTTAAAAAATAAGGACATACCCTTTTCCAAACTTGTCGAAATGAGTTTTTCTCACGCCAAACCTATTCTAACCCATTCAAAACAACTCCGAAGCTATTCTAATCCTACCATACACCTTCTTAGGGTGTCATGGGTTCCTAGACGTCACCAAAACTAATATATAACAAGGAGTAATTATAGGATGGATTATATATATAACACTTTAAAAACCTTAAAAGTGGTATAAACATCACATAACTTGCATGTTTCTCAAATAAAATGATATGACCATAACAATGAATGTGAAATAAAAACATGAATATGAATGCTTACAAGAAATATGATGAGGTTAAAGGACAATGGGTTTTCTTAATCACTTGAGGTTTTATTGCAAAACCTATACAACAAGTGATACTAGAGTGTATTAAAACTTTGTCTTGAAAATTTTGATGAATTTTTTCTTGCTCCTTGTGTCGCCGTGTGTGAAGAAGAAAGGAATAGAGAAGACTTTGAGTTTTTGATTAAGGATATTATGTATGTGAATAGTTTAAGTATAAATGAGTAAATGAAAGATATTTGTGAGATTTGAGAGTGACTCACCCCTTGTGTCGACAAGGGGTATGAGTATTAGATTATATATATATATATATATATATATATATATATATATATATATATATATATATATATATATATATATATATATATATATATATATATATATATATTTATAAGTGTAAGTATAGATGTGCATTTTGCAAGCTTAGTTTAGTAATTAGGTATATATTTGAGCTTGTAAGGTAGCGTTAGCTAAATATAAATTTTAACGGGTCAAAATAAAATATATTGAAGTCATAAGAATTATAAAAATACATTTCTTACAAAACTTGAGTGAAATATTAATTATCGTGTAATATTTACGAAAACCGTCGTAATTATATAAATATAACCATTTATATACCAAATAAATTTAAAACACCGGTAAACTAATAATATATTTTTTTTATAGTCTTAAATGAGTGTAAAAATATATTAGGAATATTTTGGAAGTGTCGGATCAAATGTTCAAAATAATGATTACGCGATAGCGTTTATTTAATATGAAAATTATACGCTTAATGTAAAATGCAAAACCATGCATGAACTAATATGATGACAATGATGTTAATGAAATGTAGACTAAACTTAGTCTATATGAAATGACCTCGATGATATGATCATGAATTCACAGTTAAACCATTACGGTTACGTGAATTTAATACTTGTAAACCTAGTTTACAATATACGATGAAATAGTAAATGTGAGAAATGACCGGAAATTGAGAATTGTGACATTCTTCCCATGTCAGCGGAATCACGTCCTCGTGATTCAATTAATGATACTATTGTCCGAACCGCAACAAAGGTTCTAAAAGTTCGTGCTCGTACGAATAGTCTAAATGATCATGTCAATGCTCATGCATACAGGTTCCCCATTCAACTAAGTACGTGCCCGTGATTAGATTTGATAGGGTAAACTTACCCAATATCGAACGTAGCCCTCAAAAGACCTTTAGATAGTGACTTGAGTAAACTTGTTTCTTAGCTTGACTTTCGCAACTCATCAAACAAGAACTGTCACTAGATCAAGCTAGGAAACAAGTCTTTTGAATGAAGTCTTTTGAAAGATTAGCTCGATATTGGATTTGCTTACACAAATCAAATCAAATCAACAAAATATAATACAACTAAGGTCGATATCGATGGGTCACAAATTAATCAATGCCGTGAACGTGGTAAAAAAAATTGGAAGGAAGTATGCACTCAAAATCATGTCGCATGTAAATAAGGTAGTTGTTCAAAGGAATGTACCCGTTACGCGTGCGGGCTTCCTCGGTACCCGGATAAAATGCTCGACCACGCATGGGGAACATCATTGTTCGATCTTGTGGGCCTTCTATTGCCAATGCCAGTTTGACGACACCTCCTTGATTGGGAGTTCTTTAAGCTTTGGACAGTATTACGAAGGTGATCTAGACTTCACACTCGTAACATGCTTTTCTATGTCCTTGATTCCCATCATGTTTGAGCAATTTTGCGCCAAGTGGCCCGTCTGTCCACATTTGTCGCACCTTGCGCCTCCCGAGTGGTGATAGTTACATCGAGTGCACAAAGGATGTGGACTGCGTATCTTTGCGCTCCCGAGTAATCGCCCATAGTTCCCGGTTATTCGCTGCCTCTTGTCTTGTCGACCTCGGTCTCGGCTTCGGTGGTCCTCCTGCCGCTTTCGTCCATTGTCATTCGCTTTGCTAGTCCTCCGCACTGATCACATCATTTGTCAAGCGATACGCCATACCCACAAAGCTTGCGAGTGGTTGGGTTTGATGAGGTGACGCCCTCCTAATTTCCGTATCAATCCCCATATATCGGTCGATCAACTTCTCCACATGGAAACCATGCGAGGAACCATCCTAGTTAACTCATGGAAACGGATCGTGTACTTGTCGACTTCTACTCCAACCATCAAGTGATTCCAAAATTCCGCCCAACTTCGCACTTCATCTTTTCCGCAGTACTCATCGCTTAGTAGTTTCTTAAATGCTTCCCAAGATAACGATTTGCGGCCCTCTTCCTCTAGTCTCGCAATTGGTTGTTCCACCAGTCAATGCTCGATCTTGTAGTAGACCAAACAGAGAACTCAACTTTGTTTCCTTCATCACACTTCGTGATACTAAGTTTCGACTCAACATTCTCGAACCAGTTAATGTCAATGGCACCCTCGCACCATAAAATTCCATCGGCTTGCATGTCATGAAAGTCTTGTAGCCGCACCCATTACCGTGTTTGAAGTACCTTCTTCGTTGTTGGTTCGCCTAGCATCAAGGTGCGTCATAATTTGGGTGAGTAGATCCGCTATTCCATCAAGCGTTGTTGTTTGGATTGTCATTGTTGTTTGGGTTGCCGTTGTTGTTGACTCCTGAGCGTGTGTTTCGCGCACCATGATCCCGCAATGGACCAAAATATCGGGTTGAGTAAATGACACTGACGAAGGCGTATGAGGTTTAGAACGGTGGTAATGTGTTATAGTGATCGAAACATGACAGAAAGAGACATGCTATGTCTAACAAGTCGAAAGATGGAAAAGAGAAGATGTAAACAAGGTACGGTAATGTAGACGTGAACGTAAAAACATGCTATGCATACCCACCGACCAATGCAACTTCAAAGACCGGACTCAAAAGACTCAACTAAACATGACTTAAAACTACTACTCTTATCATTGATGGTTCTTCATAAATTAGACATAGTTGATCGTGCTATGTATAATTTATGAGTAACGATGCAACGATAGGACTAGTTGACTCGGATGATGTTCGATGTTTAATAAAACTTTATTCCGGTTATAGTCTGTGATTTTATTTTGAAAATCGGCATTCTCTATAACCTTCGGCTCGATACTAATCATCACACCTCACGGAGGCGAAACACGAGGTGTAACGGAAGGAACATAAGCACAAGATAATAGATCATACCAACGTTAAGCTTTAAAAGAAAGAGTACACCATTACAATACCGTTTAGCCGTCATCGGCAAATATATTACAAAGTTTAGATTCCAAAATATTTCGCTCTATTACATAACGATTTGTAGTGACAAGTAAAAACTTCATTATGCAAGACCCGTAGAAAAGCTTACTAACGATCACCTGAAATGCATGAGAGAAAAACGGGTCAACTATGAAAATAGTTGATGAGTATACACGTTTCGCAAAATAAGAAAACTCGTAAGAAATATTCAAAGCTTTCGGTCATCGAAAATAGTCCACAAAGCAAAGGCATTGTAAATCCACTCAGTTCCAAGTTCCGCCCATACAAAACTTGCAACCTGTGTGTTCACAACCCATTGCACAAAATATAGCGTATCAAGTAGTCAAGTATAAGCGGTCATAATAGTTCACAATATAGTACCACGATATAATAATTCGTGGATGCTCCCGATGAAACCAAATTATGCTGGGTGCCACTACCCAAAGTTATGTTGGGTGCCTCTTCCCAAAGATATACTGGGTGCCTCTTCCCAAAGATATACTGGGTGCCTCTTCCCAAAGATATACTCCGAACATAGGAGACTGTATAGTGATGCTCCGAACATGGGAGACTTTATAGTGATGCTCCGAACATGGGAGACTTTGGGACAAGGTCATAACACGTCCTGTTCAATAAGTTCCAACAAGTCATAAGTTCGTAATTAAGTTCAAGGATTTGATTTCAAGTTCACAAGTTCTAGTCAAACTAGTTAATAAAAGTAGTAATCGCTTTAGCTCAAGAATGGTTCATGCATTTCGCCCAAAATATAGTAAAACGGTAAAAGGGATGTGATTACTCACCGTTGCAATAGTTATGATGATGAGTGGATGCACGAAATGAGACTCAACACTCTAACCGCGACCTATTATGAATGATATGCTCTAATATAAGTCATGAAACAATGTCGTGCATGCAAATTCATATGATATCCATACCACTTGTACACTTTTGAAAATAAAGTTTATCGTCGAAAAAAAAATAATCTTATCACGTCTTGACAAATTGTAAATTACTTTACAAGTATTTACGTCGAAACAATATCCTACGATAGTCATTTAGTGATTTATTGTGAAATTATTACTTTTCGTCGTAAAATAATGTCATTGAAATTTCCATGAAAGTGACAAAAACGGCCTCTAAAAGCTAGTCGTAAAATGGTGCACGTCTAGCATTAGGAAGCAAACTCAACGGTTTTGGGAAGCTTGTATAATAATCTCAAAGTTTTAGTACATGAATTTCCATCCTAGAGGTCTCGAACATAAAGAAAAATAGAGGTTAAGTATGGTACTTTTAGTCCAAAGTATAGTTTAAGGATGGTTTTTCGGCAAAGTTTGAGTAACCATAATTAATTCATTACAACTCTGCTAAACAAACAGTCGGACATTTTGGAAAATATACTTGGCGATCTCACTTTACTAGAAGACATCATTTTATAAGAAAATGTACTCCATTTTACTTCTCCAAATTTTGTTCTCCATTTTGTTCTCCAAACTTTTGTTCTCCAACCTTTTGTTCTCCAAATGTTGGTTCTCCAAACTTTGTTCTCCAAAACTTTAGTTCTCCAAAGGTTTGTTCTCCAAGCTTTTTGTTTCAAAGTAATTTATATATTTTGAGAAGCCGAAATAATTTATAACGCCTAAGCTTCATTTTTGACTCGTATAAATTTGACGTAACTTGTCAAATTCCGTAAAATTATATTTTTCGTCGCCAAATTGAAAAATTCATAACTTCTTCGTTATAACTCCGCTTTAATCCGCTCAAGCGCCACGGTTTCGCTTTTAAAGTATATTTTCTAAATATCTAGGCCAAAAATTTTACCTACTGTCGGATTTTCCAGATTTAAAAAATAAGGATAGACCCTTTTCCAAACTTGTCGAAATGAGTTTTTCTCACGCCAAACCTATTCTAACCCATTCAAAACAACTCCGAAGCTATTCTAATCCTACCATACACCTTCTTAGGGTGTCATGGGTTCCTAGACGTCACCAAAACTAATATATAACAAGGAGTAATTATAGGATGGATTATATATATAACACTTTAAAAACCTTAAAAAGTGGTATAAACATCACATAACTTGCATGTTTCTCAAATAAAATGATATGACCATAACAATGAATGTGAAATAAAAACATGAATATGAATGCTTACAAGAAATATGATGAGGTTAAAGGACAATGGGTTTTTCTTAATCACTTGAGGTTTTTATTGCAAAACCTATACAACAAGTGATACTAGAGTGTATTAAAACTTTGTCTTGAAAATTTTTGATGAATTTTTTTCTTGCTCCTTGTGGCTGCCGGTTGTGTGAAGAAGAAAGGAATAGAGAAGACTTTGAGTTTTTGATTAAGGATATTATGTATGTGTGAATAGTTTAAGTATAAATGAGTAAATGAAAGATATTTGTGAGATTTGAGAGTGACTCACCCCCTTGTGTCGACAAGGGGGTATGAGTATTAGATTAATATATATATATATATATATATATATATATATATATATATATATATATATATTTTATAAGTGTAAGTATAGATGTGTATTTTGCAAGCTTAGTTAGTAATTAGGTATATATTTGAGCTTGTAAGGTAGCGTTAGCTAAATATAAATTTTAACGGGTCAAAATAAAATATATTGAAGTCATAAGAATTATAAAAATACATTTCTTACAAAACTTGAGTGAAATATTAATTATCGTGTAATATTTACTTAAAACGTAGAATTATATAAATATAACCATTTATATACCAAATAAATTTAAAACACGGTAAACTAATAATATAATTTTTTTATAGTCTTAAAATGAGTGTAAAAATATATTAGGAATATTTTTGGAAGTGTCGGATCAAATGTTCAAAATAATGATTACGCGATAGCGTTTATTTAATATGAAAATTATACGTTTAATGTAAAATGCAAAACCATGCATGAACTAATATGATGACAATGATGTTAATGAAATGTAGACTAAACTTAGTCTATATGAAATGACCTCGATGATATGATCATGAATTCACAGTTAAACCATTACGGTTACGTGAATTTAATACTTGTAAACCTAGTTTACAATATACGATGAAATAGTAAATGTGAGAAATGACCGGAAATTGAGAATTGTGACAGACATATATGATCATCTGAAAGCTACTACATAGACCTGGCAATTGTGACACATTTACTTATGAATGGTCAGGGTTATGATTTATGTTATTGGGTCAAGCAGGTAAAATCAAAAAGTTTAGCTAAAAAGAAAACTAGTCAAATGGATGGAAACTTGCTCAAAGTGTATTTATTACCCATGCAAGTATACAATCCCCTTGATTGCTATGTTGAAAAAGTTGCGTTGTGTTACTGATATAGTTTTTGAACCCATAGTCAATGCATTCAAAAGTTTTCTTTTCGCAAAGAAGTGCTAGAAAAAAATCCAAACACGACCCGCCTCTTAATTGTACTGATAAAGTATCCATTCTAAACTCTAAAGCTACTACATGTCATATCTCCTTTCCAACAAATATGTTTTGCTCTACTTCATTTGTTTTATTATTTACTAGGTAGTAGGTTGTTTGGGACTATTATTTAGATTATTTGTTAGCATCAAACCTAAACTAATTTGAAATCTATTTCTCGATCTGCAGATGAGCAACTTGACATTGAACTCTGCTTTTTTGATTCAACACATCGTAGGAAGGCAACAATTACATTAGACGCATCATGTTTGGCAAGGTTCACAATTCTACTAAATTGAACCACATATTTTTGTTGCATTGTTCAATTTCGCTCACTTGTTTGACATAACTTTTTGTAAGGGCATCTATCCTTCAGAAATTGTACCGTATTAGGTTGACATTCCTATTGATGAGCCACAAAGCTCTTCTCCGTCGCTTTCAGCTGAGATTGCATCAGCATTTCAAGATCTTAAAGTGATATTTAAGGATTCAACGGTTGTGTACATGCATTTCCAAGTTAATCGGCCCTCGAAGCAGGTAAATATCATGAACAATAGCTTAGGAAGGAACAAACACATGGAAATTAGAAATATCTGCAAGTCACCTCAGTTCCATTTATTAGAGGCTAAAAGCTAGTAAGATCTACACAGATAACAATTATGACATCAAAAAAATGTATCATTTTCACTTATGAAACATTTATCTAGTCTTTTTTTAGAGCTGCATCTTTTTTAAAGACATGGTAGATGTCTTTTTTTTTAGAGCTGCAAGTCTAGGCCAAAACCCTTAGTTGAATTTGAACCAAGTGAACGTGTTTGTAATATCTCATCTCACATGGATAACTTTGAGCAGGTAAAAATATTAATTATAACGGTGCATATGTGTTTGGAAAGATACATATATGTTTACGTATAAAATATATATGTTTTGCGTTTGGATTATAAAACATATATGTTTTATGTTTGGATTATATGTTTACGTGTAAAACATATATGTTTTGTGTTTGGATTATATATGTTTTGCATACATAAAAAAATTGGTATCATGTTTATTTGTGTTTGCTAGTTTAAGCTTGTGCATGTGTGTTACTCTATCTTAGAGTTTCATTTTAAAAGTATTTAATCTTGACTATTATTTTTTCTAGGCGTGACAATATGTTCTTTGAAGGCGTGCACATATGGTTTAACGAATTTGATAAGAAACGGGAAGTACATATATGTTCTTGGAAGGCTTGCATGTATGTTCTTGGAAGACGTGCAAGAATTTGATGAGAAACTTCAAATACATATGTTTTGTGCACATATGTTCTTAAAAGACGTGCATATGTATATTCAAAATAATACATTTGATATAAATATTTGTGTATTATATTATGTTATTGGTTTGTAATAAATCTAAAGGTTACGACCAAGGCTGTCAAGATCGCGATCCCGTGTGGAATCGTTTTTGTCTTTGCAAGATCGAGATCGTAGGATCGGATCGCGATCCTACGATCCTACCAATTTGTCATAGTTTGTAAACAAATGATAAACGAGTCAAACTGTTTTACATTTCTACTCAACGTCAAAGATAAATTCATATAATATCCTCTTGAAAATGACAAAGTTCAAATTTCAAACACCAAAGTAATAATAAAACACAAAAAAATCAAGTTTTAATCGTTAAATTAACGATTTAGCCTCAAAACATACGAGCCATCTTTATGATTTCAAGGAAACAAACACTTCATTAGTGGCATTCCAAAACATACGCTTTGATTAGTTTAATCACAATAAAGTAAAGTAAATTGAATTATTGAACACTTTTAGACTATTATCTATTTAGAAAAGTAGAAAATTAGGTATAAACTATAATCTATTTAGAAAATGAAACAACATTGTTTTACTTATTAGACATTAGTAAAACACACGTTTGTTTTTTGGCTTAAGCAAGTAAGATGGACTTAAAAGATTAAAAAAAAAAAAAAAAGTGAACTCGGATCGCGTGACGATCCTACGATCTTACGTGCGATCCCACGATCTTACTTACGACCCTACCACATATGCGATGCTACCACCATCCTACACGGTTTTAGCTAGTAAACACGTAAACTCGTACGATCATACGAGTTTACACGCGATCTTGACAGCCTTGGTTACGACTATAATTTATGTTTTTTGTTTTTATTTAAGAAGTTTATAGAATATACCGCAGACACATATGTCCAATTACGTATTTAAGTAAAACTCGTTTGAAGTTTAAACTATTGTACAAGAAAATCATATGTAAATTTACATTATTTAAAAGAAACATATATGTACCTAGACTTTCTAAAAACATGCATGTTAAGAAAGCAAAAAAAAAAAAAAAAAAAAAGTACTTGCCAAAGTAAAAGTCTGAAAATTATGAAATATTTAAAAACAAGATTTAATAAAAAAATTCAAAAAATATAAAAATTGTCTTTTACTATAATACCCTTTAGATTAAATAATAATTTTTAATATTAAAAAAAAATCTCATTGGTCTAGAGGAGTTCTCGCAGAACTCGCACTTAACAAGGTTCTCAAATCAAAGCCCCTATATATATATATATATGGGAATATATTAGCTACAATTTGTTGTAGATAATTAGCTACAATTTTGTGCTAAAAACTGTGGGTCCCTGTTTATTTTGTGGGTCCCTGATTCTTTTTTGTGAGTCCTGATTGATTGTTTATGTATTTTGTGAAGGATTGGAGCCAATTGGCTACAAAATTGTAGCTATCCTATATATATATATATATATATATATATATATATATATATATATATATATATATATATATATATATATATATATATATATATATATATATATATATATATATATATATATATATATATATATATATACTAGTAAAAACCGTCCGATGGACGGTATGACTTGTGGTTTTATTTTTAGGATTTAGTAGAACAAATATATACCAAAAAGTAATTAAAAGTTAAATGAAACGGTTAAGATCTATAATTGATGTTACCATAATCCATAGAACGACTAAAAGCAAGTAAGTCATTTGATTTGTAGTTTTTATTTTTAGGATTTAGTAGAACAAATATATAGTAAAAAGTTATTTAAAGTTAAATGAAATGGTTAAAATCTATAATTTATGTTACCATAATTCATAAAACGGCTAAAAGCAGGTAAGTATTTTGATTTTTGGTTTTTATTTTTAGTGTTTAGTTGAACAATTATATACTAAAAAGTAATTAAAAGTTAAATGAAACGGTTAAGAACTATAATTGATGTTACCATAATCCATAAAACGGCCGAAAGTAAGTAAGTACTTTGATTACGAACACGTTTTTCTTTTTCTTAAAAGGAGGTAAGTACTTTCTAACATTTTTTCTAAACAATATTAATCATGAACATCTTTTACATTTGATAATATTATTAATATTTATTATTATTATTTTGTTTTTCTTAATTATGTTTATTTAGTTATTGTGTATAGGTGCTTCCAGCTGTTATTTTACCAAATTTAGACATATGTAAAAACAGATCTCACATTATCTGTCTCTTACATCATACACAAAAGTAAAAATAGATTTCAAATATAATCTTGGTTCATAGGTTGACATTACATATACCCCAATTTATTGTTGATGAAGGTTTATCTTTCTGATGGAGTTGCTAATTAAGTGTCGCTAAGGGTTTGTAGGTGTTCATATCTGGTTTTTTGAAGACCCAACGTGTTTTCTGATTTTCCTTACAAAATTGTAAGTGTTTGCACTTTCCTTATTATTATTGATTAAAAAGAACTTGTATTTAGGGTTTCGTTTGTTTGTATTTTGGGGGTTTTTGATTTAGCCATTGAAATTTAATTTTTGAGTGCTTTCTGATAGCAGTTAAACTCATTTTGTGTATTTATTTATTTATTTATATATATATATTTTCATCTTGTAGTTGATTTGAAAAGTTTAATTAGAATAATTGGTGATGTCGGTGTTGTTGTTGATAGTACTGTGGGTTTGACAACATTTAACTTTTAATTATCGTTAGCATATTATTCTTTAGCAAAAGAAGGATGTTAAAACTTTTTATTGTTGTTTGTGAGTGAATGATACATTGACTCTTTGTCGTTTTAGACCTTTAGAACATTTTTTCCCTATGATATATTATTGTTACAAAAAATGAATAAGCTTATTAGCTTTTCCAACACCCTAAAGGGGTTAGTTTTTCTCGACCACAATATCTATAAATAGTTTGAAGGATTTAACATTTGTAGATATCATTTTGGAACCGGTGGCTCTCAAATTGCAAAACTACTGTATCCATCTACCAACCTAAAATGTTCACACATATATTAATTAATTATCATATTTGGTGACTACAAAAGTACTTTCATGTTATATAACTTCAAAAAGTCATAGCATATGTTTTGATTCATACATCATAATTTATCCATTGGGACTTCTTTTATCCCTATTGTGCTTCAAGTAGCTTCGTGCAAACAATGGCCATTAATGGATAACAATGTGAAACAAATAGCGTCATTGATAACATGTTATCACATTATAATTAGGAGAAATGACTTAACTCAAAAAAGTTTCGTCATCACCTGTATAAACTACTGGCCAAGTTATAACCTATGAATAACGAAAGGCGTCTTCCAAAAGTCATTATAAATCCTTTTTCCCTTCCACGTCCAACTAATGAAATGTTGTATATACCAATTTTGTTACATATGATACATGTTTTAAAACTTAGTGCACGCACCCCTCACCTTAATGTCACCAATGATACACATAATATATATAAAAGTTTATAATCTTGCCGCATAACCAAATGGGTAATTACAAAAAGAGTAAGAAAAAGGCACAATAAATACTATGTTTGTAGATTGTTTGAGTTATATAAGTGAAGTAAACCTTGATATGCTCTTGAAAAATCTAATTGACGAGTGAATTTTAGAAAACAAAAGACTGAGTGGATTTACACTTACCAATTGCAGGGTTGATGATATCGAACACCACATTACATGGATCTATGTTGGCTAGAAGCTTAAACATAGTGTCTTCATCTCTGGTAGTTACCTAATTATCAATTCATAAGACAAGCTATTTTAATAAGCTTTCTATCCTAATCATGGTATCTTGAAATGTAGAATGTCATACAATCGATTGCTGAATGAGCATCAATACTCACGGTCATCGCCTACATGGATGGGTAATGTGTAGAACTTGGCGAAGAACCATAATCCAACTTTAGCTATTTGACGACAGTTTGTATGTGACTATAAGTTTATGACCATGAAGCTTCAATGATTTCCATTGCTAAGTAACCGAGTTGTTGAGGTCATTTACCTGTTTGAGTTGACCGGTGGTCAATGATCATATCATGATCAACACTATACTTATATAAATAAATCACTTTATCATACGCAATAGGATAATCATTGCATTCCTTTGCATTAACATTACGTTTTCCTTTCCCATTCCTTAATAACCAAGCACCCCCTGAAAGTTACATCTAATATGAAAATTAAGAGAGCAGTTTCCTAACAATCCAATAAGTCACTATCGATTCATTATAAGGGATAAAAAGAATTAGCCTCCAAGAATAAAGACATGATGTAAATGACAGACATATTAGTTAAGTGGTGAGGTATATTTGTGTGGCATTGTAACAAAGTTTATAGTCACATAGCGTCTGATTTAATGGGTATAGAGTTATGGTTGATATCATTGGCTAGCCTACTGCCCATGATGACAACAAGCATGAGTAAGTGAAATGAATTAGAGGGTACATTTATCCTACCGCCAGCCTCTACATACACAACATAGTCAAGTAGTCACCTATTGTCGGGTGTTTGGAATCCTCACAAAAACTGCTTATTTCATGTCCATACATCATATAAAGAATTTCTAAATAATTATTAAAAATAACAGGTTGCAATATGAAACAAACCTTAGTATTTAATTAGAAACTCTTGTAACATAATGATGCATAAAGTATTCCAAAAAAATGGAAATCTTATATACTTTTTCCTTCAAGCTTATCAAAATAGCCAAGTATTATGGGTTATGGGTTTTAAATGTTAACTATTATATGAATAAATCACAAACACACCTATATATTTCTTTCGCTTAAAAAGCTTAGCCAAGACATTCTACGCTTGGGTTCATCTTGTAATGAATTACATCTAGGTTAGCCCGCATTAGTCTTCAAATTCTCAGGTTCCTCAATTATTCAAGCAACACTTCTACCGTCAAAAGTTGTGTAGTGTAACCTATATATACATTACAAATGCTCCAATTAGTCTTTATTTATCATAAGGAACTCAAATTTATTGTCTTTGTATCAAACATAAGTTTTTCTTAAAGCTATAATTTTTGACCTAATTGACCCATTCTGACTTGTGGGTTCATCATCTTATGTCTGAAACAGAAAATCGATATTGGATACTTGTTCACATGCTTTTTAAGCAAAGAAAAAAAGATATTAGTAACTTTATCTACTATCTATAAGAATTAGGAATAGATCTATCAAAATTTATGTGTTTCATTTCTTAAATTAAGTAAATGTGAAAATTAGGGGTAAAAGTATGAAATGGGAAGACAATGTACTTGATAAGAAAATGAGAACATCCCACGTGCGAGCTACTTCGAATGAATCTTCACCCTATGAATATGAGTTAACCTTCGTATTGGAAATAAATGAGATATTTTTCAAACAAATACTATATGCCACTAAAATTATTAAACAAAATAAAATATCTTATAGGCATATTTTTTTGTAACGTCGACATACAACGACGTATAAAATGTTAGATTTCTTAGCCTTGAATCCTTTGCAAACAACGTGATAGTTTCTCTATCTGAACTTTATCCAAACACTCCTTAATATTTAGAGATTGAAGTACCTCGGATATTTGAAAAGTTGTAAAACACTTACCTATACTATCTGCTCAGTCAAACCTTTCAGGTTTCATGTAATAAAAAAGTACACAACAAAGTTTTTTGGCACTTTTTATCACCTTTTTTTGTCCCTCTAATCCAGCTTGTTCCTTGAATAGGGAAAAGCAAAACGTTACATGCATTGTGTGAAGTAAGTTTGTTGTTCAACAAGTATCTGTCCCTTCCAAATTGCACCAAGTACAACAATTACTTCAGCGATAAACTATTAATGACCATTTCTGCTTCCAATCAAACGCCGACCCAAAAGCATGTTTCCAACTCTCAACACACGTATTTTTAAGAAGCAAATCAGCAAACGCGTATAGTAATAATGCTTATAGTATGACAAATTAAACTTTTGTGTATTAACATTTCACAACCTGGTGATTATTGTTTTGGGATATTCATCCAAATAGACACTAATGTGTGGTTATTTTGACTAAAAAACATAATAATCAGATTATCATCTTCAATATGCAATACCAAACACACTTTCCTACATAAACAGATGAATAAAAAACCTTCCAATTATCCACATATCTACGGTTGTTGCAAGTAGCTTAGGGTTAATACCCTTCAGGATATCAGATCAACCTGTATATCTTTTTACACGTGTTCCACTGTAGTAAAATTGTAAAAACTATAAAACTAACATTGACTTTAAAGGTAATAATTCATTGATAAAAAACATGAAGTCAGTTTATGACCTGAACTAATACATCCTCTTATATATACCATATTTATTCAAGCACTCTGAGTCACATTCCTTGCACAACCTGCAAAAATCAGAGTGTTGCGTGATTGGGAAACATGGCTTCTAGCAAGACTCATTGTGGAAATAGAAAACAAAAAATAGGTTAACAACTGCATATAAAGTTATTGGGAACCAATGTGGATATGCATGATCGGCTGGGAGAAGAGAAGACTGAAGAGCTCACATAAGTGTGTACTACACTCGCTTCTTGTAGTTATCGACCAATTAGCTTACATATTTACATATGGTAGTTATTATATAAGATTCTTTATGTTGCTTGGCTGAAAGATATGTTGATACGCGGTTGATTTATTTATGTATACATGTTAACATGTGCGTATACTTACACATCTAAAGCCAAAATCAATATAATACATAAGTGATAGGGTTACTCAAACGTCAAGTAGATTATTACATAAATTAATTATTTGTGTCATCGTGTTTCATAAAGGTCAGGTTTGTCTTTCTTTTTAAATGGTCTATCATTTGAATACGTAAATTTTCCCTTTTCTTTTCTAAAGCAAAGACCATAAGTCATTCTCATATTCCTATCAAACTCAGGTCAATTTATGGCCCATTCTGCATAGGATTCCAAAGGAAATGCATGGCAATGGATGGTATTGAAATATGTTATAGGTGGTTAAACAGTTTCCTAAGAACACACGTAAATTCAGACGTTGCTAATGAAAAGATTAGATTAATGTATAAATAAAGTAGAACGTACCTTTTAAGGAAATCTAAATTTTTCTCGACTCCAATTCGGCCAACATATACAATTAATGGTCGATCATATTCACCATTGTTGTTTAGAACAGAAACTAAAGATGCAATGAAATCAGAAAGCAACAATATAAGCTCATTGTTAGAGTTATTTGATCCTTAAAGGATTGAACGACTTTCCAACCATCATACTTGGCATTTTGTTTAGAATAACCAATGGTGTAAAATGGGCGGGAAATAATACAGGTCAAAATGGTAATTTCTTACACAAGCTAAACCCTCCATATAGAGGTGATATAGAATGTTTACATGATATAGATGCATAATGGGCTGCAACTGTTGTAAACAAATTTATAGAGGTGGAGATCTCAAACCATTTGCGCTCATGAATTGGTCAATGTGGCTAATGTTTTATCTCAAACAGTTTTTACATGTGTAATCAAAATAAAACACATAAAATTTATTTAAAAAATAAGCTTGTAATCTATAAAACAAATGAAGTCCATCGCATTTTCAAATTTAATGGATTCCTTATCAATTAGAATAAAAGTTTCATTTATCTAATAGTATAGATGTGGGTCGGACCCAGATGCTGTAAAGACATCCCGTTTTCTAATACGCCATTGGTTGATCTCCGATTCCAGTTCTTCCACTCTGCTTCTTCCGCATAGGCCCTTTGTAAAACCTTCAAAACCATATACATAAAACTTTTTCAAACTCTATTCAAAACAATCTAACACACAATATAGAATTAATACAATTTGTGATAAATTACTTGTTTGAAATTAGAGTCAGCAGGAGACGTGTATCAGTTTCCTTGGCTGAGAATAGTAGGGTTAGCACTACCACCAAGAGCGTACATTCCCCATTTGCAGTTGTCGTTGTTAACGACTTGAGAAAACCCAAATTGACACCTAGGCATTATTTGGGTACATCCTTGATCAAACTTGTTGAATGCAATGGTGACACGCATATTTTTATCTTCAGAGTGTGAATCGTCTGCCCCCAGAAATAGGACCTGTTTAGTATAATAAAATTACTGAACTGGATATTTGATTATTAAATAAGTACGGGATTGTTCATTTTGAGGTTGTGTTACGTACTTTGTCATGATCATGGAATCTACAGTTGGAAATGGTTACGCCTGTGCTACTGACATTGACATCAAGAAGCCCATCTGGACCTTTACTCATTGTGCAATGGCCAATCCATACTTTAATAGCAGTTTTAAAAGCGACTGCACCACCATCACAACCTGATCTAGCATTGAATCTATTTGTGAATTTAACATCTATCAAACTGAATAATTGTCTATTTACTTTATTAAACAAATGTATTTGTTTAAGAACCTGATATTGCTTAAAATTGGTATCCCACGATCCCATGAGTCCTGACATAATGTTTTAGTACACATCATTTCAACATGCCTTAATCACAAACGTGAACATACATAATCAATAAATTCAAAATGTACTAACCTCCAAGTCTTCCAGTGTTAAACGCCTGTTCTGTGACTGGGTGTAGGATATTGAATTTCATTTACACAACATAACGTTAACACACTAAGCACATAGATGATTTTAGAGAGAGAGAAAGTGGGATATTCTAGTAAGAGAAACTTGTGAAATATTAGATTACCAAAGGAACATCCAACCCTCTACCTTGCAAGGTAGAGGGTATTTATAGGTTACAGACTAAACGACCTCCTGACGGCCTATGGATCAGGGATACAATGGGTAAAGACCCGTCCTTCCTCCACGGTGATGCACTATACAATTCTACGCTACTACTTATTTAATAACTAACATAAATAGAGACAAGTCTGCAAGCTAACTGTAAAACCCTAAAATCTCAATCGCGTGAAATGACAATTTTGCCCTCAAACTTAAAATTTTACAAACTCGGGAAACACTTCAACATCATTTAACAAGGTATTATCTCATTAATAATATATGCACATTATAGAATAATAAACTTATGTTATAAATTAAATGAACATGAAAGAATTAATCCTAAGTAACAATTAAAGGTACCAAAGTCTACATATTAATTTGGACAACAAATGAGACTAGATACATGATTGGAGATAACTTTGGAAATCATAAATTGGTCTTCCCCTTAGAACCGCCCTCTTTACTCCTCCCCATTAATTCCTCAATCAATTGTATCAATCCCATTTATCATTTCTATCTTCATCTCAAAACACCAAGAAAACCCTAAGTCTATTTTTCTCTACACAAGTGGCGGCCACCCTTTTATTTCATCATTCAATCAAAATTCCATCAAACAAAGGTGTTCCTAGGAGGCTCTTGATCATGGGTAATCGTTTGGTGAACGTGGTGATCGTGTTTGGTTCGATTTGGAGCTTGGTCGTGGGTTTCATAAGGTGTCGTGGGTTTGGGACAACCAAGAGGAGACTTGGTTGGTTTTGTGGTTTGATTCTTGTTTTCTTGTCTCGTATACGCTACAAGGGTAACTTATTGTCATCTCGAATCTCTTCTTTTGTTTCTTAATCCAATTCGTGGCTAAGTGAGGATCTAGGGCTTGTAATATGGTAAAAATGGTTACATAAAATCATGATTCTAAACGCATACGATCTGAATGATTTGTGGCTTGGTAAATGGTGTATATAATTATTGTAAGACTGAAATATGGAAGGGTAAACTTGATATGATGATATTAAATCAGGTTGTGGCTTACATGAGTCTTGGGTGCGTTGGGTGGGTTAAACATGTGCTTATAATGGTTTTAATAGACCCTAAACTGGACAGCATCATATGTCGAATTTGTGTGTGTCATAGATCTAAATTTATAAGTGAAATAATCTGGGTTTTTATTGGAAAAGTCTATTTTATATCTTAGTTAAGTTTTCCAAGTGGTTTGGTTGAATTTGGAGTTGCCAAAGTCGTATTTTTGAATTTTACAAGATCAAGTGTCAAAGCTGAGAAAACGGGTCTGAAATTTAGTTGGATTGTTTGATTTTTCATTTTCAAACCATAAGGAATTGGGAGCTCTCCTTTTACAGGAGTGATATTTAGGACATAAATGAATTTCTGGGAGTTTTGGGAATTTTTCCAAGGTGTCTAAACAGGTCCAATGAGTGTAAACTTTTAAGGTGTATTTTCGACCACTTTACGGGTGGGTCGGACTTGTGATTTTCCATAGGCCATTTGGCATAGAGATAGAACCCACCAATTTTTGGAGACCCTTTTAACTCATATGGGAACCCCTGGGATTTTACTTGATTTCTTTTGAGCTAAGTAAGTATTTTAGAAAAATCGCTAAAGTCTGGTCCAATTATGAGTTAAGAAAAGGAAAGATAAAACAAGGATATCAATAAGTAAAACACTTACACATGCATAAGAAGCTTATAAAATGAGTATATAAGTAATGTATGATATCAATTGTAGATACGTTGAAGGAGATACGACGTTGCTTCCGGTGTAACTTTCTTGTTTGCTTTGATTTCGTTGCTAAGGTGCGGATATTACGACCTTATCTCTTAAGGTTTCTCATGATTCGTTTACATCCTTTGATATTAGCTTTGAACTGTTATACTTTGCTCGAGCCTTCTTATTAGGGCTTCCATGACTTTGCTATGCTTCCTTTGATTGGATCTCCTATGTGAACTGTTTGATTTTGAACTCTTGTGATATTTCATTGCTATGTTTTCCATTACTATTGACCCTACATTCTTGAACCTCGGTTATTGAACTCATTCATCGAACCTTTGTTATTGACCTCAATCGAACCTTTGATATTGAACCTCTATTATCGCACCCTTAATATTGGACTTGATATTGGACTATTGTTATGAACCTCAAATTGTGACCTCTTGATAATTGAACCTCGATTATGAGGACTTATATATCTTACTGCTGTGGCACATAGATTATTGAAATCATACGACGTTTTGGGAAGTGCACGGGTTGGTGCGTGAATGGAATAAGACTCATATCCGTTATTCGTAAACCTTCATATCCGTTTGGAATTACAGTACCTCTTTGTGAGATCCTCACCGATATCTGTTATGTGTAAGATTTATGCGCTTTGAAGCGATCGATTATGATCGGTATGAAACTACTGATTTCGCCCGCCTTAAGCCGATGCGTCTATGTGTACCTCTGCGACTTCAATTTTCGAGGGCGAAAATTTTCTTTTTAGAGGAAGAGTTGTAAAACCTAAAATCTCAATCGCGTGAAATGACAATTTGCCCTCAAACTTAAAATTTTACAAACTCGAAACACTTCAACATCATTTAACAAGGTAGAGAATAATAAACTTATTGGTCTTCCCCATAAATTAAATGTGGGTATATTCATAGTAAGAGAGTTATAAATTAAATGAACATGAAAGAATTAATCCTAAGAAGACGAGACTAGATACATGATTGGAGATAACTTTGGAAATCATAAATTGGTCTTCCCCCTTAGAACCGCCCCTCTTTACTCCTCCCCATTAATTCCTCAATCAATTGTATCAATCCCATTTATCATTTCTATCTTCATCTCAAAACACCAAGAAAACCCTAAGTTAGATTACCAAAGAACATCAGCATCATATGTCCTAAATTTATAAGTGAAATAATCTGGGTTTTATTGGAAAAGTCTACCTGGTTTGGTTGAATTTGGGTTGCCAAAGTCGTATTTTTGAATTTTACAAGATCAAGTGTCAAAGCTGAGAAAACGGGTCTCGAAATTTAGCAAGGTGTCTAAACAGGTCCAATGAGTGTAAACTTTTAAGGTGTATTTTCGACCACTTTACGGGTGGGTGCGGACTTGGGTATTCATATGGGAACCCCTGGGAGAAGTTCTGGTCCAATTATGAGTTAAGAAAAGGAAAGATAAAACAAGGATATCAATAAGTAAAACACTTACATGCATAAGAAGCTTAGACTAAGCGACCTCTTATTAGACGGGATCTCCTATGTGAGCTGTTTGATTTTGAACTCTTGTGATATTTCATTGCTATGTTTTCCATTACTATTGACCCTGGATCGTGACCTCGATAATTGAACCTCGATTATGAGGACTTATATATGGATACAATGGGTAAAGACTCCGTCCTTCCTCCACGGTGGATGCACTATACTATATCTCTGCTACTACTTATTTAATAACTAACATAAATAGAGACAAGTCTATGCGATTCACTGTTGTAGCTAACTTTGGCTAGATGACCATACTTGGGGTGACCGACTCTTTTACTTATGGAATTTTACATTTCTGTTTATTCTAACAATCTCCCCATTCGATTAGGAGGTCACCCCATAAATTACATTGTGTATCCTAGCTTTCAAGTAAGTCTTCATTCATGAGCTCGTAGACTTCTTTGTCAACAACACGTATAATTGTAATCAAACCAAGTGCATTTCATGTGGAGTGCAATAGGTTTGAAGATGAACAAGTTGGATTATCGAAATGAATAATTCGAAGAGCTGGAGGTAGAGTGTTTTAATTGTATGTTACGATATGATCCACTTACGCCCTTGTCGGGTTGGGGTGTTACACTAACTTTGTGATTGTATTCATGAGCTCGTAGACTTCTTTTCATTTGAGCCAATAATGAACACTTTTGAGATCATCCACTACTTAAAATCATCTACTAAAAATCTACGAGACATCCATTGTGGTGTTGGTATTATGTGATGTTGTGACTTTCGGACCGACATGCTCACATTATAGATCATGATATCTTCTCATCGAGTAGCGGAAGCTTTCGTTGATTCATGATATTGGCGGCGATAGCGAAGCATGGAGTGAAAATATCGAGTCATTGATGCACTTATCATGATTTCTTGAGAGATGAATGTATTGTGTGAGCATGCGGCTATGGATTGACAACTTCATTACGATCATTTACAAGCGTCGGATGTTCTGCATACAGCGATTAGCAATAAAGCGTACAAAAGTGTCTTTGACCACTTTAGTTGAATTGAGGTACACGCCCACGGTTCCCGTTGATCGATACATGTCTTGCTGTGATCGGTATAATTCGAAGAATTTCCTTGACGGGGTTTCGCGTTGCTCTAGTTGTTCTCAAACCGGAACGTCTCAAAGAAGACAACACGGAGTGAGTGAACCGGTAATTTAAGTCCAGCGATTGATGAAAAGAGATTTGAAAAACAATCGTGTATTGCTCAATAGAAATTGTTTTGCAATACAACGAAGGTTTTATTGAAAATCAATTATCAATCATAAAAACACCTTTGATTTGAAAAATTAGTACACGGTTGATGTACTAAAGAAAAGAGTTATTAAGCACAAAGACCGGTTTTCAAAGGTATCCGTCAATCCATAACTGAACCGAGATTGATTCAAGATATTGAATCGCCCATTGTTTACATTCGGTTGTCACATGGTTGATCTATATAATAGATCTCACATGCCACCTACCAGAGCTTGTTTGATGTTGGCTCGGAAGGTTTTCCATCTTCACCGTGAATATGTTCACATATCACTCGGATGTTACGGCAAAACCACAAGGATAATCGTGGGACTCAAGATATAATCTCTCTTTCCACATTGTGTGAAACAGAGAGTCTTCATTGAAAGTGTCCTAATGAGATTTATTGATGATCTCGTGGCTCTAGACTCAATATGTGCATATTTGAATCTGTCTTGGGAGACTAGGGAGGGTCTCCTTCTTCAATATCAACAATCTCTAAGAGAAAGTCGATAGATAATGTTGGTTCCCGTGAGAATGAAACAAGTCCTTTTAAGAGGATCTTGAGTGGTTTGGAAAGTTGAAGTGCGATGCGTCACTAGGGTCCATGACGTCTTGTCTTCAATACCGATGTTACCATCGGTAGCATATAAATTGAACCCGGTTTACGCCCTAAGGTTGAATAAATGGAGGGCTATTTGTTTCACCCTTTTCTCATTCAATTCTTTTTAATTCTTCAACCCCTTGATTGCTTACGAGACTTCATTGCAAGAACCTTGTTGGGTTTGTTCCAAGTGCTTGCTCTGCCTCGTCAAGCACTCTTCCCATATCTCACTTTTCTCCTTTTATCATCATACCTAAGGACTTCTACACTAACTAGTGGATTGTCCTGGGTAGATCCCTCCGGTTTACGGCGGATCATGGGAACCAATACCTAACCTTATCATCCTTATATCACCGTACATAAAGTAAAGTTGGTCGGTCTATTTGGTATTGTTCATCGCCATTGGAACCAATTGAAAACCATTTGAAAATCAATCCGGATACTTAAGATGTATTATCAAAGCATTTTGTACCGAATTGTTTTGATATTTTAGAATGAGAACTCCCCTCAACATGTGCATCAAATGTTTGAAATTGTTTTGCACACGGAGGCAAGAGGAAGAATTAACTTCTTTGATTACCATTTTCTAAAGATATCCACATCACTTTCCTAATTAAATCAAGTAGATAAAGCATTTTGGGGAAGGATGAGGTTTTCATGATTTTGCTCCCCTCAATATGTGCTTCTAAGTTTGAAGAGGTTTTGCACATCTTGGAGGAACCCTTTATGAAGTCTGAGACATGATCACCAAAAGATTAGAAGCCATACAATCAAGGTACCTTAGAAAAATTGAAAGTTGTGTACCACGATGTCTTGAATTTGCTAAAAAAATGCTCCCCTTAATATATGCTTGAGATTCGAAAATTGTTTAGCACATATTAGAGTAGTATGCACAAAAAATTGGTCATCTTTTAACATCTTTCATATTTATATCACATTTTCTCCCCGATCAAAATTTCAAATCCTTTGAGATTTTGGATCTCAAGTAATTAAATATGTATGAGACAAAATATTTGTTGGAGAAAATGTGTCCGGTTTTATATGATCGAAGTGGACAACACAGATGTTCCCCTTTTACAAGGGAAACCACGATACATAACCTAGCACTATTACATGCATTACGATTGTTCACGGTTAGTACACCACATATTACACATATTTAAAACACAACATAAGTTGCTTCACGAAGATGTCTTCATTCGGTTCTCGAAGAAGTTTGTAGTGACCACCGAAGCCTACCACCAACAAAACTTTCAAGGTGCGGAAGATCCTTGAGTCTTGAGTCTTCGCTGATTGCGACAATGAAATCTTCACACCGCTTTTGTCATCATCGGTCAAAGGTAGTCTTTTCCCAAGATTTCATGTCAATTTTGATTTCTTTCACTCACGGTGTCAAGTTCTTCTTCAACCAATTTGAGAGTACCATCACTAAACTTGTAGAGCTCACATAGTCGCATAAGCATGCGAGACCCATATCTGTCGGTGAAGATGGCGGCTCTAGGGGTGTCAAGAACTTTGTATTCGCGATGAAATTCATGCCCGGTTGCATTCCATTGTGGACTTGTAAGGTTGATCTGGTTTGGTAGCTTTCTATGCCAAGTGAAAGTCCTCAACTCGTTTTCGAATGACTAAGCCCCGATCCAAGAGTGGCAGTGCAGAGAGGCCTTTTTCTCACGGACGGTAAATGCTCAAGGTGTCCTTGAAGATTCAAGAGATAGAGATCTTGAAATCATTTGGCGAAAGATGTTTGAAGTCGTTTTCCTCAATAGTATACTCTTTGAAGTCGCTCTTTTAAGGACTATCTTCTTCAAATACTCATATCCATAGATAGGAAGATCTCTACGAAACAACACTTAAGATTTGCGACTTTGATCGAACATCATTGCGTCTTTTATCGACACCATGTCTTCGATGTAGAACTTCTTCTTTTGAACCACCGATGAGAGATACCATATGAAGCGGCAATATCATACTTTCGTTCTTCATCGACCCGAATTGATCGGGAACCATCTGTTCAAGCCCTTGATCGAGTAGGTTGCGACTTTCATCTTTGAAATTGATAGAGTGGTCTTCTTTCGGCGAGCGAGCACACGATAGTCAAGTCATGATTGAAGAAGAATTCAGCTGAATGGTCATCGACCGGGTTCACCACCAAGAGGAAGAGATTTGTTGACATTGAAGCGGCGATTTGCTCAACGACTTGGTCATTCGACATCTTATGGCATTCTTCCATCGATATTGAAGATGATTTGCATCGAGTGGAAGACTTTGACAATTTCATAAGCTTGTCCTTCGAGATCTCTTGGAGTTATGGATGAGATACTCTTCCGTTCACAAAACCATCTAATAAAGCTTCCCATATCACCGGTGTAGTGCGAGAAGAGAGTCTTGGTGGAACTTCATAATTATTGGTGATAATTGATGCCCAATTGTTGTCGGGAATAATTGAGTCGAGACTACGGGATGGTCCATGTAGGTTACGGAGAAGGAGGTCTATCTTCAACAATGCAACTTTGAATTGTGTCCCTTGAGCGTGCCACTCGGATGTGCTAGTGCGATTCCCAGCCATGTAAGCATCAAACCAGTCTTCTGATGGCTTAGGAATATGCTTTGTTGATGCATCATCTTCATCTGGTTCTGAATCTGCCATGACGTGCGACTCTTCGTGAACCATTTGATCATCAGGAATAAAGGTGGATGTGGATGTGAACCTTGAATCAACCGTCGTCCAAGCAGCAGATTTCTTCTTAGTACTCTGTTCTTTTGTAGGACTTGATTGATTGGAAGGTTTTGGCGGTGATGATGGTGGTTGAGGTGGAGGTGTGTTGGTTGTCGTAGAAGATTTACCGGCTCCAGAGATTCCAGCACCCCGCATTGGAGGTGGAGGTGGATCTTTACGGTCTTTCCGTAGTGTTTCCAACACAATGGCCCTCCTTTTCTTCTTAGCTTCCTTTTCCCTGATATCAATTAAGTACTGTTCATGATTGTCGTACTTAATTGATTCTTCAAGTGCCTCATATAGCTTCTTGTGAACCTCATGCTTGTCCTCTTCAAAGTCATACATCTTTTCTATGAGCGACTCTCATATCGGCAATAGGAAGGTCCTTGAACCGTCTAAGAAGAGGAGCTTCCATTGCCCATTCCACAACATCCTTAACTTCCTCTTCAATGGCGGCCGCAACCCTTCATCGAAGTTGAGATGCTCCAATCTATAGACACGATCCTCAAGAGAATCAACAGTTTTCGGAAGTTGCCTTTCAAGAGCTTCTATCCTTTTTACTGCTCTGTCAAGCAGTTGATCTGAAGTGAGAATTTGAGGTGGTGACGCAGGTGGAGCATCCGTATCAACAACTGTAATGACCGGTTCAGGGGTAAGTGAAGATGTAGGTGGTGTTAGTACAGTTGATTGAGCAGGTTTGGGAGGTGGAAGTTCAGTTGTGAGTGAAGATGCTGACATCGGAGGAATGGTTGATGTATCTTGCTGAATGTTGACCGTAAACATGGATTGTGCAGTATCTAAGGGTTTGTCATTTATGTATTGATCTCCGAAAGTGAAATCGATGTCGAGATCCTTAAGTGAAGATAGAGAGTTGGTAGAGCAGATTTGGTTCATCCATCGCAAGGTCTCATCGAGATCTTGACTCAAGGTTCTCCTGCGAGCCTTTTAGCAGCAGCGTCAACATTCGACGGGCCGAGTCTCACTTAGTGTAAGAGATTCCTTAAGCGTTTGGGCACTTTGTCCACTCCAGTGTTCTTTAGCGGAGATGATTCGGTTCTTCTCTTTAGCTCATATTGATTGGTGGTGCTTGATGGAGATGATGAGATCGTTAAAAGCATGTGAGCAGCTTGTTCAGTTTCAACACTAGCAACCCCTTTTCCTTTGTCTTTCGTGTTTGATGTGGATTGCGGAGGCAATTGATCAGGTTCTCTTAACACAACTCCTCCAACTGGGACTTTCATATTCAGACTCTCTAGGCTCTGCTGAATTCCAAGTTGCAGAGCAGCATCATCATCAATACCTACCTTGGTGCTATCCCTTACCCCCTCAGTATTTACATCGATTTCCTTTTCCACCTTCTTCTTCTTCTTTTCTTTATGCTTTTGGATGAGGTGTCATTGTTGTGATCTTCGCGTCTCTTTTGGGAAGAGGCATAAGATGCTTTTGTTCCAGAGATGGGCTTGGGAACATTGGGTTGAGAGGGAGTGGGTGTGACATTAACAGATGAACTGGCAGCAATTTTCATGAACTGTTTGAAGTAGTCTCTTTTCTTGATATCGTCCGTGATTAGAATATCAGGAATTTGCAATCCAAATATTTCTTTATCCATACCTCTAGGAACATATTTCAGGTTACCTAAAACAAATTCATCTTCTGCTTTATGTAGAGTTGATTCAATCCTAGGATTGAAGTTGTGAGTTTGTTGCAAGTCTTGGATAACAAGCTTTGAAAATCGATCTTGGGAATCACAAGCTTGTTCCTTCTTTCGACCTTGAGCTTTGTTACGAAAATTTGTTCTATCGAGATATGAATGTGTGCATTGATAAAGAAAATTCTTCCCAAATCGATCGAGACATTCACATCAACCCTATTGACAATACCCATAGGATTTGCAAGATGGGAATTCTCACTTTATCGAACCACGATGTTTTGCGGATAAGCACAAGTTGAGAATAGTTGTAATAGCTCTCGGGGTTGATACATGTGTCCGATGATGATGTCGGAAGCCCTTAAGATCTTTGTTACGATAACCCAAACCAATTAGAAAGACAATTAGATCGTCGACACCATGTGGAGATTCGAACGAAGGTTGGGGTTACATGGGGTGATTCCAAGAGCCTTGCTAAGAATGGTGAATCAATCGTAAACTCCTATCATCTAGTTTGCAAGAGTATTGAGCTGTGATTTTGTCCCATTGAATGGTGTTCCAGAATTGTTGAATGTAAATGGTGGGAATTGAGCATTGCTTGGTAATGGCACCGAAGAAGTTTGTGTTCTTGAGGATATCAATAGACACTTTGAGTATAGGATTTTGTTGTAGCTTTTGTAGATCCACATAACAGTTACTTTTTCCAATATCAGCCCATTGACTCCTAGGAAGGATTTCTTCGTCTGAGAGAACTTTGGATGGTGCCGAAGGGGTAACGATCTTATCAGGGATTGAACTTGCCATTGATGATCTGAGTATACATACAAATAACAGTAATGATTGGGAACATGTTAGATTGTAAATGTATAGTTAGACAACATTGAATACACCCTTATGTTATAAGCATACACAACTAAGAAGCTCAGACAGGGTTCCCATAGGCATATAGTAATAGAATGAGAGACAATAGTGAGACATAAAGGATAAAGACACCATATGATACAGTTTTCACGAGACGAGTTGTTTAGGAATTAAAAGGTTAAAACGCACGTTTGCAAAGAAATAATGTCATGAACCAAGATACAAATGTAGAAGTGATATAGCAGATCGTATGAAACAAGATGTAACATTGAATAGCCACAAGGGAGTTCAAGAACATCTTGCTTAAACAAAATGTTATAGCAGGTTACAAAGAGTAAGTTGTCAATACAAGATGTTACAGGAAATCCTGAAACAAGATGGTAAGCATGAGATTCTCCTAGCAAATTGCCTTTAAACAATTTAATAACCCTAGACACCGAGTGAAAAACAAACCAAACAGGTTTCTAGTCATAATTGGACAAGTCGCTAACCAAGACTAATTCGCTACATGAAAGCAAACTATGTCGCTAACTTGTAAAGACAAGTCGCTATCACCAGTGACACAGTCAAGTCGCTACATTTGCTAATTCGCTAACTTGTAAGACAAGTCGCCATGAACAGTACCATAGCCAAGTCGCTACATATCTGTATACTAAGTCGCTACCGTTATTGATTCGCTAACTTGTAAAGACAAGTCGCTGATAATAATGATACAACTAAGTCGCTACCCAAGTCGCTAGTAAATAAAACCCTAAGTCGCCACAATAGCATAGTCGCTAAGTTGAGCAGTATTACCATCAATAACTCGCTACGAAGAACATTAAAACTAACTCGCTACCATGAACAATATTATCACAGTAGGCAACTCGCCACCAAGAACTCGATCATATCACTAAATTAACTGATGCAAACCATTCAACATATTCAGATCATTTAATTAATAAAAAACACAATCCAACCCATTCATATAATCCACATACACAAACTATTTTAGAAACACAACCTAACTCGAATCTCAGAAAATACGCCCACAAATACATGTAGAATTTCAACAACCCTAGTGCATCCAAACTACCCTTAAACCATTAACATATATCCCAATTGTTCCATCCAACAGATCCAACAACAAACCTCTAGGAGGGAAGCGAGGGATGATTATCAAGATCCGTGGAATCTGTTAAGGAATAAGAGTTAGGAAACACGTATGTTGTTCATATTAGGAGACCAAAGACAAATCAATGATGTCTTACCACATGTAATTCGCTATGAGGAATCGAGAGAGAAAAAGAAGATTATTTTTGAGATTTTGAAATAAAAATAAAAATAACAAACAGGTCGCTAACAAATAGGGAGGGTTTAAGAAAGAAACACCAGGAGGACACATTTAGTCCCTGTAGTTTTGTGAGAGATAAGCAACTCGCTATCCTAGAGTTATAATAAGTCGCTAAGACTTTTCAAAGCATGTCTCTAGCCTTAAATTTACCAAACCAAGTTGCTAAGACATTACAAAGAAAGTTGCACTCTTGTCACATTATGTGTTACAAACTCATTAGTTAAATGAACTTATCAGATTGCAAATTGGTACGGATAGCATAACGAGAATCATAATAAGATAAGCACACTAACATAATGGATAAACAATAACAACCCGCCTTTGAACACAAAACATAACTAACACTGGCACATATATAATCAAGATAACTTGAAAAAAATCTCCCCCTCAATCAATGTCATCAAAGACCATTGATTGAATTAACCACACCCGTTATAAAACAAGAATATATCATTTGTTCGAACTTCATCTATGATCCCGTGCCATTATTGAATGACATTTCTAGGACCGTAGATGTTATCGATAACAAAGAATGTATTATTTATTAGTATGAGGAAAGTGACACAAATGTGAATTTAAGAGAATGAAATATATAAAAGGTATAAAAGATTTTTTTTTTTTAATTTTTTTTTTTTTTTGTTTTTTTTTTAAATTTTAAATAAAACTTGATTTATACACAGATATAAAAGAGCGAGTCTGATTCAAGATGAATAGGAGTCAAAGTAAGATGTACATCAATTCTGGCAAGCTATAGCTCCTGAATGAGCCATATTCATTTCGATGGAAACCAAGTCATGAGGTTCTGATTGAGTTGAGCATTGTACACGAAAAAGGCGAGAGCACATTGTACTTGAAGCACATGTAGAATTGTAAATGGGTAGGTTAGTGACATGATTAATCTCACACTTGGATGCATCACGATATAATCTGAGACGTATCATTATTAGGGATCTCATTCGATTCGGTATTTTTGAAGATTTTCTGTGGGGATCCACTTGAGGCAAGATCTGGATATGTAAGTCCGTTTGACTCCTGTAAACTTAAATAATCTGCCAGTGGGAATCCATTTGAAACAGTTGCTGGCTGATTTGTATGTGTGTACAACCTTGTTTTGACAATTGGTCCTTGTGTGATTAGAATATTTCTTAGGAGATTGATCAGTCAACTGATGTTTAGTATGAGAGCTATTTGTACTTCTAGTATTACTGATCTTGGAGTATTGAACATTATCCTGAAGTTTGAGGTTCATCATATCGGAACTAGGCGATGAAGTGACTAGTTTTGTCACAATAGCATTATTATCAACTTGGGAGGCAAGCCTAGATTTCGATGGCTTAACTCTTTCTGTCCTAAAGGCATTAGGCTGCTTAACTACTGTACGTTTAGAGTGGTTCTGAGCAGTTGACTTCCCCAACGTTGAAGGTTTTGCAAACTTAGTGTTCTTCCTAATTCCAATAGATTTCCTAAGCTCATTCTTTAGGGCAACGATATTGAAGCTCTTATCCTGAATTTGGGCTTTGAGGTCATCAATGTCTTTCAGCAAGAGGTTAGATTGAATGACTAACTTAGAATTTGTTTCCTCAAAGTTCTTTCTTAATGACTCATTTTCTTTTAGTAGATTGGACACACATAGGGCTAGTTCAGCATTTCTAGAAACTAGTGTATCACTCATCTCATGACAATCATATTTCTGCACATCTGAAAGACGTAATTTCAGATTGCCTATGGTCGAATCTTTGTCACGAATCAGGATTTTAATTGATTAATTTCAAAAATTCTCGAAATTCGGAAGTTCTGATTAATACAAGGTTTCTTTGCATAAAGATTTCATCCTTTTGTTGTATTTCAATTTGCAATGAAATACAATGTTTTTCAAGAATTGAGTATTTGTTTGAAAGTTCATCATATACCCTTTTTTCAATCATGTTAATAACTTTAGATTCAGGCTCAACCAAGATCGATTTCATGGTGTTATGTTCAGAGTAAGAGTCAGGTACCTTTACATAAGAATTTATGTGATCAGTTAAGTGTACCTTATCACTTGAGACCTTTTCTGACTTTGAGTATTTGAGATCACTGCTGAAGTCTTCATCCTCTTTCATTGCGACTGAAATACTGCATTCGGTAACATTCACTGGTTCAACTGGCCTATTGAATGACCTTTCACAATCGTTCCATAGTGTCTCTTGACACTCATTCAATTCATTCACCTTATTATTCTCTTTTGCAGCTTCCTTGATGTATATTTCCATATTACTCATAAGTTGAATAAGTGAGTTTCTGAACTCATGAATTTCCATTCCAGTGTGTTTCTTGAATGAGATTCCAGTCATGTCAACATCAAAATCAGAGGAATATTCTTCCCGGATAAGTGGCTGAAATTGATTGAGGATAGTATGAAGAGCGCATGAGAATCATCGGATGAGAACTTTTCTTTGGTAATTTGAATCCTTAGTCGTTCTAAGTTAAGTAACACGTTCTTGTCAAAGTGGGAAATCTGACGAAGGATAGCACTGCTTGTTCGATCCATAGTTGTAGATAATAGTAGTTTGAGAAGCTGATGGAGATGTTGAAAGGGCTCACAGGTGCATTCCATTTTCGTTGCATCATTTGTCAACATTAAGAGTGTCTCATCTGAGTTGTTTTGATTAAATGATGTTGAATCATTAGATGTATAGCATTCAGGGAGGCATCCCATTTCAATATTCTGTGTGGTATCATAGAGAGCAAGTACTTTGGTGATTAAAGGATCAGTGATGTAAGACATTGTGTATAAGTATCTAGCTTCACTACACCAATGTATTAAACATCCAAGTCGCTAAATACCAAGTATCTAAGATATTAGAACCAAGTAGCTAACACCCAAGTCGCTAGCAATTTAGAACCAAGTAGCTATCTTCTAATTCGCTATTCCACCAAGTCGCTAAAGTCCCAAGTCGCTAAAACAAAAGACAAGTCGCTAAATAGCAACTCGCTAAGCCTCTAGTCGCTAGCAAAATTTTGGCAGCAATTCGCTAAGATATAAGTCGCTAAGGAATCAAGTCGCTAAATAGCAACTCGCTACTTACCAAGTCGCTAACACCAAGTCGCTACCCGTAGTGGAGCATCCACTACTTGTATTGTTAGTCGCTAGGCCTAAATCGCTAACTCCACTAACTGTAACTCACTACAAAATGTAAAGCAAGTCGCTAGCAAGAAAGAAATCCGTGGGTCAAGTCGCTAGCAAGAAAAACATCACAAACATCACTTTTCAATCCAAAACAACCCAACCAAGATGATTCAAGCTTACCAAATGAAAACCTAAACACTTGTGATGATTCTAAACATAAAAGTACTAACAAAATCCAAGCTTTAACACAAGAAATCAACCAAATGATGCACAAACCACTAAACTTTTCAAACTCAAAACCACCTAAAACCACTAGAAATCCAAAGATGTGCAAGATATGATCTAACCATGGCTCTTGATACCAATTGTAGGATATTGGTTTCACTTACACAACATAACGTTAACACACTAAGCACATAGATGATTTTAGAGAGAGAAGTGGGATATTCTAGTAAGAGAAACTTGTGAAATATTAGATTACCAAAGGAACATCCACCCTCTACCTTGCAAGGTAGAGGGTATTTATAGGTTCTGAGACTAAGCGACCTCTGACGGCTGTGGATCGAGGATACAATGGGTAAAGACCCGTCCTTCCTCCACGGTGATGCACTATACAATTCTACGCTACTACTTATTTAATAACTAACATAAATAGAGACAAGTCTGCAAGCTAACTTTGGCTAGATCATACTTGGGGTGACCGACTCTTTTACTTATGGAATTTCTGATTCCTAACACTGGGTTTCCTGCCTCTTCAAAGCATATTCAGCCCAAACACATTGTGAATCAATGAACTTACTCTCCCATGTCTGTTGAATACCAACAAAAAAAAGTCGGTAGACAAATGACTTCATTTAAATTTACCAAATATTCCAGGTTATCGTATAAGACTGCTTGATTTCTGTTTTCTAAGGGGGGTATTTGTTTAGGCTTATTTGTTTGGTTTCTCAGCTTTTTGAACTTTATAAAAGCTAATAAGTCCAACTTTAGAGCTAATTAAGATCAACAGCCCATTTGCAAGGCTACTTTCAATCATATTAACTGTCAATCTTCTTCCTAGAAAGATAGTAATTTATTTATCTCTAATAATTTAACATAAACACTTTAGGGTTGTGCTTAGCAGAGTCTAAACTTCCCTAGTATTCTTATAAGGACACTTCACAAAACATATTATGTGTCCTAAATTTTTTGATACGTAAAACTACACCACCACCTAAATGTTAAGAAATGAAAATAAACTAAGAGGTGGATGAGGAGTTGATTGAGTTTTAAAACTTAAGTAGTCATTGTATAGAAACACCCACTTTAAAAACTTAAGCGTAACCCATCGAAGTCATTCACCATTGAGTCCAGCCACCATCATGATCTGCGGTCACCATGGAAACAACACGGTACACACAGAATAGTCCAAACCGAGTCAAATAGGATCCTCGAAATTAGCTATGCACACTTCATCACCTTATCTTTCTTCTTATTAGGAATTAGAAATTCCGGTATTAAAGTCGATCACCTCAAGTATATGTAATCGTTAGAAAGCTCGTGAGTCGTAGTTCTTTTATGTTAAGTAGTATTTAGTTAAGTAACACCGTGGAGGACGAGACGGTCTTTACCCACTGTATGCACGATCCACGACCGTTGTGTGGCGTTTGTTGTAAGACTATAAATACTCTCTACCTTCCAAGGTAGAGTTGGAGCTCATAATAAAATTTTCTTTCTCTCACTAAAGTTCCCTAAACCTCTAACTTTCTCTCTAGAATTCCACTTATCGCCCACTTTGTGTTATGGTTTGATGTGTATGTGAAATCAATATCCTACAATTGGTATCAAGAGCCATGGTTAGATCATATCTTACATATCTTTGGATTTCTAGTGGTTTTAGGTGGTTTTGAGTTTGAAAAATTTTAGTGGTTTTGCATCATTTGGTTGATTTCTAGTGTTAAAGTTTGGATTTTGATAGTACTTTTGTGTTTAGATTCATCTCAAGTGTTTAGGTTTTGATTTAGAAGGTTTGAATCACGGTGGTTGGGTTGTTTTGGATTGAAAAGTGGTGTTTATGTGTTTTCATGCTAGCGACTTGAGCCATGAAACGTTTTCTTGGTAGCGACTTGCTTTACAATTTGTAGCGAGTTGTAGTTGAAAGTCGTAGCGAGTTAGGGTTAGCGACTTGTCCTAGTGAGACAAGCGACAAGCGATGCAGTTAGTGGAGTCCCACTACGAGTAGCGACTTGGTTTAAGATAGCGACTTGTACTTTATATTGTTAGCGACTTGGTGTTAGCGAGTTGGTACCTAGCGAGTTGCTATTTAGCGACTTGAATATTTAGCGACTTGGTGCTTAGCAATTCTTGCCAAAATTTTGTTAACGACTTGGTTTGTAGCGAGTTGTTATATAGCGACTTGGAACTCTAGCGACTTAGCACTTAGCGACTTGGTCCACTGTTTTGTCCTAGCGACTTGGGTGATTTCCTTTGAATACGGTTTTCTCTTGATTCATAAAATCCGTGAAAGAATCTATTTCCGGTTTAATCATAGAGTTTTAAAATCCGTTTAATCTGTTAACATGTCTTCCAACGTTCCTACAATCATTTCCACTTTATTTCGGGGCGTTCAAGGCTGGCTTAGATACTCGTCCACCCATGCTTGAGTAACCGACTACGACTCTTGGGCTCAGCAGATCGATTGTACTATCTTGGAAAGGAAAATGGTGTCAACATTCTCAAATCCATTGATGAAGGACCGTATCGGGTTGAGGCGACTAGAGACTTAATTGATACGGTGAAGATGGAACAATGATCTATGGAATTGACGGACCAAAGACATATGATGAGCTCGATGATAAGGAGAAAAGAGATTCGATCGCGATATCGGGGCTTCTAACATCATACTTCAAGGTCTTCCAAAATACATCTACAAGTGATCAATCACAACACGAAGCAAAGGCGTTATGGGATAATGTCAAGATGCTTCTCTGAGTTCGAATTAACTATGGAAGAGAGAGAATCACAACTCTATGATGAATTTGAACACTTCAAGATGAAACCGGATGAGAGTGTTTATGAGTACTATGTGAGATTCCACAAGCTTGTTAATGATATGAGAAACATCGAATGACTATGCCTAACATTCAATTGAACTCAAAATTTGTGAACAACATGAATCCCGAATGGCATAAGTTTGTCATACGTGAAGCTCACTAAAGGATTGAAGAATACAAACTATGAGCAACTCTATGCCTTCCTCCTTGAGAATGAGAGACATGCTATGTTTGAAAAAGGATTCTTAATCGGTTCAAAACCAACCGGGGTGAGTCAAGCTCTTCAAATGACTCAACCGCCTTCTACTCAAACATCGGAATTACAACCAAAGCCTCTAAGTCATACCCATGGGTAATGGTTGTCACACCCCAAATTACTGATGAAGTTTGCAAAAGTGTGAATGGAATTCACGGGGATTGATTGTCATAGCATCACAATCACAGTTATATTGAACGACCTAAAGTGTCGTTTGGAAAACACATCGTTTGATTTAATAAAACAATCGAGTTTACAAAGTATAGGTCCCAAAAGTTTACAAAGTTTGCGAAAATATAAATATATTACAAGTCCAAACGATGGTTTTGAAAGAAAGTGCTATAATGTACAATGATGTAAGTCGGCGCGCGACTCAAAAGGTGGTTCCTTAACCATGCCATGATGAGTATGCCTTAGATACGAGATAAAAACATGCTAAAAGTGTCAACACAAAGGTTGAGTGAGTTCATAGAGTTTGGGTTGAAATGTAAAGACTTTCAAAAATCGTTTATGCAAAGAAAGGCATCGTAAATCCACTCGGTTCCAAGTTCCGCCCATACAAAACTTGCAACTGTGTATTCACAACCCATTGCCATAATGTATATAGTTTATGTTCAAGCGCATGATGTCAAATGAATTCACATAATAATGCATGACTTAATGAATCAATGTTTACTTGACATAATTATACCAAGACATTCATTCAATGAAAATCCCAAGACATTCGGTTCAATGATGTTCCCAAGACATTCACTCAATGGTAATCCCAAGACATTCACTCAATGATAATCCCAAGACATTCACCAATGAAGTTCCCAAGACATTCATTGTGGTAATCCCAAGACATTCACTCAATGATAATCCCAAGACATTCACTCAATGATTTATGATATAGGATATGACTAAACATTAAGTTCGATTAAGCATGTAGTTTCAAATAATCATGATAGTTATAAAAATAGTTGAGCATGTATCTCCCCAAAATAGTTATGAAAACAAGTAAAAGTAGGGGCTATGAAACTCACTTGGTAAAATGAGGCGATGACAAAAGTGAGTACACCGAAATGTAGCGTGAATCTCGGCCCTATTATGAATGGTATGATATGTAATGAGTTATGATGTAATGTTATGCATGCATTTCGTATGTTATTTATACCATTTGCGAGTTTTGAAAATAATACTTATCGTCGAAAAATACTCTTTTGACGTCTTGACCATTCAAAATGACTTTTCAAGTATTTACGTCAAAATGTCATCCTACAATGGTTTCAGAATGATTTATGGTGAAATTTTCACTTTTAAATCAGTAAAATAAAGTCGTCGGAAATTTCTTGAAAGTGACAAAATGGCTTTGAAAAACTAGTCGTAAAATGGTGTCGTCGATCGTTAGGAAACGAACTCGACGGTTTTGGAAAGTTTGTATCAAAATCTAAAAGTTTCGATTCAGGAGTTTTCGACATAAAGGTCTCGAACATAAAGATAATAAGGGTTAAAGATGGTGATTTTGTCTAATTGTTGTGTAAAAGTGAGTTTCGCCAAGTTTAAGCATCCGTAATTAATTTATTAAAACTCCGCTATACAAACGGTTGATTGTTTTGAAAATATGCTCGGTGATCTTAATTTTATTAGAAGACATTTCGTTCCAAAAGTTCCACATCAAGGTTAAAAACAGCCGCTAACATGGTCGTTTCAACTACCGTAACACTTGTATCGTAAAAATAATATAGTTTTTCGAAAATAATAGTTACGGCAATTTTATGAAAACGTGCATATCTTTGTCGTTTCAAATCCGTTTTCTACGATAATCGTCCTTAGCTTCGTATCGAAGTATACTAATATATTTTGATAAGTCGAAATAATTTGTGAAGCTTAAGACTCGTTTTGACTCGAACAAAATAAATATAGTATGCTGAAATTTCGAAAAAATTTTATATTTCGTCGTCAAACTTTAAAATTCATAACTTCTTCGTTATAACTCCGCTTTTATCCGTTCAAGCGGCCACGGATTCGTTTTAAAGTATATTTTCTAAATATCAAGGCCAAAATTCGTGCCTACTGTCGGATTTTCCAGAAAATCAAAACAAGGACAGAACATAATTTATACGTATCGAAAATAGTTTTTCTCGTACAAAACCTATTCTAATCCTTCAAATCAACTCCAAAACTAATCTAATCCTACCATACACCTTCTTAGGGTGTCATGGGTTCCTAAACATCATCAAGACCAAAGTATACCAAGGGATAATTATAGGATGACCATATATATATATAATTCTAAAATCATGTAAAATGGTATAAATCACATATGTCTTGCATGTTTGTACCAAAATGAAGAGATACATATGAAATGAAAAGGAAATATGAAAATATAAATGATATGCTTACAAGTATTATGATGAGGTGCAAAGAACAAGGTTTAGCCTAAATACTCTAGATTTTTATTTCAAAATCTTAATAAGAGTATTATCTAGATTGTAATTATCTTGAGCTAGAAAAATTTGGATGATCCTTGTGACACTCTTGATAGAACCGGTTGATGAAGGAAGAACAAGAGAAAAGAACCAAATTTTAATGACTTGTTGAAATGATGAAAGTGAATGAATGTAGTTTATGTATAGATTTGGTTTTGTACAAAAAGTTACCACCTTGACTACCTCCCCTTGGACCGGATTTTGGGGAGTTGTCTATCAAAATATCTTTTTTTTTTTTTTTTTTTAATATTATGTATATATATATTTACTTGTATAATTTTGTAAGAAAGTGTAAGTAAATGTGTAGTAGTTAAATGTAACTTGTAAGGTTTTGGTAGCTTTTAGGTACAAGTAAATTTTAATAGATCAAAATAGAGTATAATGATATTATAAAATTGTAAAATGCATTCCTTGTGAAATTTGAGTGATATAATAATTATCGTGTAGTTTTTAAGAAAAACGTCGTAATAATATAACTTTAACGATTTATAGACAAAATAAATTTAAAACACTAGGTAGACTCAAAATATAGTTTTATAAACTAAATGTAAGTATAAAAATATATCGGGATCATTTTGAAAGTAACGGATTAAATGCTCAAAATAATAACTCACGCGATAACGTTTATTTAATATAAAATTTACGCGTTTAAGGTGAAATGAAAATCATGAATGAACTAACATGATGCAAATGATGCTAATAAAATGTAGACTAAATTTAGTCCATATGAAATGTTCGTGATGATATGATCATGAATTCGCCGCTAAACCCTTAAGGTTACGCAATTTGGAACACTTAAACCTAGTTTACGATAAATGTTGAAATTGTGAAACGTAAATCGTTTTGAGAAATGACCGAAATTGCGAGTTGTCACATTCGCCCATCAAAAGGAATTCATCCACGAATTCGGTTCGTGTTGGTCTATCGAATTTTTGAGTTTGTGATGAATATCGAGGAGAAAAGACATGGAGAAGTGTCGTTACGGTTATCGATGATTGAGAGCGTATAAAACATCATAGTAAAGAAAATATCGGATGAATCTCTTATAAGTAACACTTTGAATTGGAACATGTGAAAATTTTGCTTGCACTAAGATTTATAAATAACCGCTCCCAACATAACGTGATCCTCCGAATTAGACATAGTTAGCTAGGCTATGTATAATTAAGGAACGATGACGTGACGTTCGGTTTAGTTGTTATAACTCTCAATGTTTACAAGGATTTAAACCGTGTCGTTAAAATGGTCGATGAAGTAAAAGAAGTAAAATTCTCGTAAGTAATAACAAATCGGAAAGAAAATAAAGTACGATAGATGAGAATATTTTACAACGAGTGGTTTAGCAAAAGTAGTACATCTTAAATTATAAAGATTCGGATACGATGGAAAACATAAAATTAGTACAACATGGTACATAAAGAAAATTAAGACCGTTAGTTTCGAACTTCTTCGGTCTTCCGTTGTTGGTACCTTGACGAGCTCCTCCTCCTAACATGTATGCATTCCCATGAGCACCTTCAACTTGTTGACCTTGGTTTTGGGGACATTGGCTCGATAGTGTCCTTGCTCCCCACATCCGAAACACGTAACTATGGTCTTGCCTCTACAATTCCCGGCATGGTGTCCTAGTTTTGACACTTGTAGCACTTAACAGGACAAAGACCCGTGTGATGATACTTACATCGATTACATAGCGGGTAGGTTCCAAGATAACCTCTCGCCTTCTATTGGTGCGAAAACATAAACCATTGCGGTTTCTTGCCCTCTATTCTGTTGTTGATGATGGTTAGTGTCACGGTTTTGGTTGTTGTTGTTATAATCTCCTTGGTCGCTTTCCCATTTCCTTTTGTTGTTGTTGAGTTGGTTATCGTCGTTGTTGTGGTTGTTTTGGTCATTGTGGTAGTTGGTGCGGTTGTTGGGGTTGTTGTTGTTTTGGTTGGTGTTGGTGTACTTACCTTTCTTCACTACCTGGGCCATGAGCTTTTGAGTCACCCTAATAGCTTCCTCGATTGTTTGTGGATCAAACGAAGTCACATCTCCTTGAATAACCTCGGGAAGTCCCCGATAAAAGCCTCTAGTAACTTCTCGTTATCCGAAACCATAGACGGGCATAACGCGGCCAATTCTTGGAATCTCCGAATGTAAGTGTCGATATCATACCCAATTGTTACCAACTCATAGAATTCTGTCTCCAACTTTTTCACTTCCGTACGAGGACAAAACTTCTTAGTTACCAAACCCTTGAATTGCTCCCAAGTAAGCTTGAAAGCATTCTCCATTCCCATCGGTTGAGCATATGAGTTCCACCACGACAACGCTCCATCAAGTAGTGTACTCGTAGCAAACTTGACCTTGCTATCATCCGGGCAATTACATAACAAAAACACGGACTCCAATTTCTCGAACCATCTAACCATGGCGGTGGCTCCTTGATCCCTTTAAACTTGGTGGGATCTCCACTTTGAAATCCTTATACTGAACGACTTTTAACCCCGACCTCCTGCATTTCCGCAGCGGAAGAAGAAGTTTTGCGGCTTCAAGAAGAGCCGCTGCCCTCGGCGGCAGCAGATCACCGTTTCCTTTCAATCCTTAATGCCTCGCTACACTATCCCTTACCAACTTTTGAATAGCCGCTTGTGTCATTTCAATGTGGCTTTCTTGATGCCATATCTTCTTCAAAACAAGAGGAAATGTGAGGCGTAGCAAAATCCGATGTTAATAATAAACGCTCAAAGAAATGTGATAAGAAATGATAAGTTTGAGGTTATTTTTCAAAATGATCGACGGTTTCCTAAGAAATGGGTTATGAGATGTTGTAAGTGCTCCAATGTATGATGGTTTAGTGACTTAGTGTGTGAATAACGTGTAACTCGACATGTTAGTGGTGAAACAAAGGAGTGAGAGTGACTTTGCCGTATTTAAAGGTTTATCTCGGTATTCAACGTTATCGGTGATGAGTCAATTGATGTGAAAATTGTGATAGGGAATGACAAGGAATTCTCCACATTAGAGTATGAAGAAAGAATAATGGAATGGGCATTTAAAGGCATCCATGTGACAATCGATATGAAATGAAAGTAAATAACTCGAAAATGTACGTATAAACCGCATGTAAAGTGAACATGCACTTATGATGAAATGATGAGATGCTATGATAATGTAGTTATAGTCTAGGGTTAATGATGCAACCTAGTTCTCTATAATCAAGCTCGATGCCAATCTGTCACACCCCAAATTACTGTTTTGCGGTGAATGGAATTCCTGGGGATTGACTGTCATAGCATCACAATCACAGTTATATTGAACGACCTAAAGTGTCGTTTGGAAAACACATCGTTTGATTTAATAAAACAATCAGAGTTTACAAAGTATAGGTCCCAAAAGTTTACAAAGTTTGCGAAAATATAAATATATTACAAGTCCAAACGATGGTTTTGAAAGAAAGTGCTATAATGTACAATGATGTAAGTCGACGCCGCGACTCAAAAGGTGGTTCCTTAACCATGCCATGATGAGTATGCCTTAGATACCTGAGATAAAAACATGCTAAAAGTGTCAACACAAAGGTTGAGTGAGTTCATAGAGTTTGGGTTGAAATGTAAAGACTTTCAAAAATCGTTTATGCAACAAAGGCATCGTAAATCCACTCAGTTCCAAGTTCCGCCCATACAAAACTTGCAACCTGTGTATTCACAACCCATTGCCATAATGTATATAGTTTATGTTCAAGCGCATGATGTCAAATGAATTCACATAATAATGCATGACTTAATGAATCAATGTTTACTTGACATAATTATACCAAGACATTCAGGTTCAATGAAAATCCCAAGACATTCGGTTCAATGATGTTCCCAAGACATTCACCCAATGGTAATCCCAAGACATTCACTCAATGATAATCCCAAGACATTCATTTAATGAAGTTCCCAAGACATTCATTGAATGGTAATCCCAAGACATTCACTCAATGATAATCCCAAGACATTCACTCAATGATTTATGATATAGGATATGACTAAACATTAAGTTCGATTAAGCATGTAGTTTCAAATAATCATGATAGTTATAAAAATAGTTGAGCATGTATCTCCCCAAAACAGTTATGAAAACAAGTAAAAGTAGGGCTATGAAACTCACTTGGTAAAATGAGGCGATGACAAAAGTGAGTACACTGAAATGTAGCGTGAATCTCGAAAACGCCTATTATGAATGGTATGATATGTAATGAGTTATGATGTAATGTTATGCATGCATTTCGTATGTTATTTATACCATTTGCGAGTTTTGAAAATAATACTTATCGTCGAAAAATACTCTTTTGACGTCTTGACCATTCAAAAATGACTTTTCAAGTATTTACGTCAAAATGTCATCCTACAATGGTTTCGTAATGATTTATGGTGAAATTTTCACTTTTCGTCGTAAAATAAAGTCGTCGGAAATTTCTTGAAAGTGACAAAAATGGCTTTGAAAGACTAGTCGTAAAATGGTGTGCGTCGATCGTTAGGAAACGAATTCAACAGTTTTAGAAAGTTTGTATCAAAATCTAAAAGTTTCAGTTCAGGAGTTTTCGACATAAAGGTCTCGAACATAAAGATAATAAGGGTTAAAGATGGTGATTTTGTCTAATTGTTGTGTAAAAGTGAGTTTCGCCAAGTTTAAGCATCCGTAATTAATTTATTAAAACTCCGCTATACAAACGGTTGATTGTTTTGAAAAATATGCTCGGTGATCTTAATTTTATTAGAAGACATTTCGTTCCAAAAGTTCCACATCAAGGTTAAAACAGCCGCTAACATGGTCGTTTCACCACCGTAACACTTGTATCGTAAAAATAATATAGTTTTTCGAAAAATAATAGTTACGGCAATTTTATGAAAACGCATATCTTTGTCGTTTCAAATCCGTTTTCTCGTATAATACGTCCTTAGCTTCGTATCAAGTATACTAATATATTTTGATAAGTCGAAATAATTTGTGAAGCTTAAGGCTCGTTTTTGACTCGAACAAAATAAAACATAGTATGCTGAAATTTCGAAAAAATTTATATTTCGTCGTCAAACTTTAAAATTCATAACTTCTTCGTTATAACTCCGTTTTATCCGTTCAAGCGACCACGGATTCGTTTTAAAGTATATTTTCTAAATATCAAGGCCAAAATTCGTGCCTACTGTCGGATTTTCCAGAAAATCAAAACAAGGACAGAACATATTTTATACGTATCGAAAATAGTTTTTCTCGTACTAAACCTATTCTAATCCCTTCAAATCAACTCCAAAACTAATCTAATCCTACCATACACCTTCTTAGGGTGTCATGGGTTCCTAAACATCATCAAGACCAAAGTATACCAAGGGGATAATTATAGGATGACCATATATATATATATAATTCTAAAATCATGTAAAAATGGTATAAATCACATATGTCTTGCATGTTTGTACCAAAAATGAAAAGATACATATGAAATGAAAAGGAAACATGAAAAATATAAATGATATGCTTACAAGTATTATGATGAGGTGCAAAGAACAAGGTTTAGCCTAAATACTCTAGATTTTTATTTCAAAATCTTAATAAGAGTATTATCTAGATTGTAATTATCTTGAGCTAGAAAAATTTGGATGATCCTTGTGACACTCTTGATAGAACCGGTTGATGAAGGGAAGAACAAGAGAGAAACCAAATTTTAATGACTTGTTGAAATGATGAAAGTGAATGAATGTAGTTTATGTATAGATTTGGTTTTGTACAAGAAAGTTACCCACCTTGACTACCTCCCCCTTGGACCGGATTTTTGGGGGAGTTGTCTATCAAAATATCTTTTTTTTTTTTTTTTTAATATTATGTATATATATATTTACTTGTATAATTTTGTAAGAAAGTGTAAGTAAATGTGTAGTTAAATGTAACTTGTAAGGTTTTGGTAGCTTTTAGGTACAAGTAAATTTTAATAGATCAAAATAGAGTATAATGATATTATAAAATTGTAAAATGCATTCCTTGTGAAATTTGAGTGATATAATAATTATCGTGTAGTTTTTAAGAAAACGTCGTAATAATATAACTTTAACGATTTATAGACAAAATAAATTTAAAACACTAGGTAGACTCAAAATATAGTTTTATAAACTAAATGTAAGTATAAAATATATCGGGATCATTTTTGAAAGTAACGGATTAAATGCTCAAAATAATAACTCACGCGATAACGTTTATTTAATATAAAATTTACGCGTTTAAGGTGAAATGAAAAATCATGAATGAACTAACATGATGCAAATGATGCTAATAAAATGTAGACTAAATTTAGTCCATATGAAATGTTCGTGATGATATGATCATGAATTACCGCTAAACCCTTAAGGTTACGCGAATTTGGAACACTTAAACCTAGTTTACGATAAATGTTGAAATTGTGAAAATGACGAAAAAGATGTTTTGAGAAATGACAATGTTGTCGAAATTGCGAGTTGTCACAAGTTATACGTACAAGGAAATACCATTCAAACTGCTCACTTAATCACTAAGCATAGAGTCTTAAGCGATAAGCATAGCATTCCCTTGTTGAGGAACCAAATCCAGAGGTCATTAAAAAGGCTAGAAATGCTCATAAGGTTCTTTATGATGGCAATGAAATCCTTAAACCTAGACAGAAACCTAGTTGCGTTGAGTGCAATGAGGAAGATAAGAAATCATATGAAGTCACTAGGAAAAGATGAACAAGAAATTAGATGATCCTAAATGTAAAGAGAAGAAAATAAAGATCACACCCCATGATTACAAGAAGGAGAATTGGATTTCGTTGAACATGTTTAAGCCTCGAGACATTGTTAACACCAACAAGTGTTCGAAAAAGGATTTAGATAAGCAAAAAGCGAGAGAATCTTGTTGTAACGAACCCTCCCTTTAGGAAAATTCCCTCGATTGTGTATCCTCCCAATACACCAATGCATTTAGTTCCTAGGACTATCGCCACTAAAAGCAAGACCTTAATCGGTCAATATGTTATTTTCAACTATTTGTTGATTTTGAGAAAACTTGTAAGAAAAGGATCACACCCAATTGGCATAATCGAAGGGAAAGGGTTTTGAGCAAACGAAGAATGTTATTTAATCGAAGTCATGCCTTTCTTTAAACAACTAAAAGATCATTTTGAAAGTCTTAAAAAGGAATGAACTTAGACATTAAAGAAATGGAAAAGGAGTTTGATGCAATGATAGTTGAGGTTAGTGACTATGAGCGTGCACTAAAATATAATGAGATTGAGAGGAAGAAATTGCATACATTAAATGAGACTCTTATTCTTGAATGTGTTGCTCGGGATGTGTTTTTCATCACTACAAATTGTTCTATTAATGCTTCCCAATTTCATGAATTATCTGTTGCCACGAAAGTCTCCCATGATCGTGTCATTGAGCTTGAAAAGACTAATTCTAAACTAAGCGAGAAAATTGAAATGGATGATCACAACAATTTGGTTAAACATTTTTCTAAACTAGAGGTGAGCATTTTTATTTACAACTAAAATATCAACATCTTACGAAAATGTCAAAACTTCAAATATCAAGACATCCTCGGATGCTCGAGTTTGATGCGCTTTTCAAATTAACAAACGTGATGAGCAGATTCAAGCTCATTGCAACACGATCGAGAAAGTTGAAAGCTCAAATCTCTCAATTAAAGGGTCAAAGAACAATATGACAGGCTCCCAAATGCCTCCTCCTTTAGATTCTCGAAATTCTCAAACGTTTCATCTTCAAAACTTAGTAAATGCATTACAAAAGGAAAAGAAAGTTTTCTAGAAGAAAATGAAAAGGTTAAACGTCATTTCAACGAGTTATTTGAATCAATAAAGGTCACTCGTAACAAAATAACGAACAAATAGCTTCATTGCAAAAGGAAATTGAGAATCAAGAGTCGGGTAAAAGGAAAATGACCAATGGGGAGAATGGTGTATCAAAGGTTCACTCTTGTAATAAATATGCTTTGTCTCATGAAATATGTTCCCCTCATCTCGTGAATAACAAACTTGCTATTCAAACATATTTCTCTTCCTTAAGGATTGTCTAGAATGTCTCGTGAGATTGTTGAAGAGGATAAATTAGAGAAACCATCGGACGGTGCAATTGGGCATGCATGTTTATATGCCAAACGATCTCAAGAAATTCTAGAATGCTTAATCACAATATGCCCAAAGTCCTTAGGTGAGAGAGTTAATCCTTTGATTCCATGTTCGATGCCTAGTGCCAAGTATGATATTCATTCGATGCCTAATGTTTTGAATGTGAACCTTAGTGTGCCTTTAAGTAGTTCGATTCGGATCATCAATGCTAAGAAAGAGAACTCTAGTGTGCCTTCTAGGAGTACAAATCCCAGCACTTCTAGTGTTAAGAAAGTGAACCTTGGTGTGCTGCATGTAATTGATCCCGAACATCTAAGCAGGAGATGCAAAGAGTAGCAAAACCAACTAATGTTCCCATTCCCTCTACAGAGTAATCGGTGACATTAAAGCAAGCGGTCAAAGTCTCAAGACAATACAAGGAAGGACACGACCTGAAGCTAAGAATGTGCATTGGAAGAGAGTAGAAGACCTACCTAGGAACTTTAAGTTTGAGCCGAATAAAGCGAATCGTGTTGATTCTAGTATTAGCCATAGGCGTCTTGTAATTAATTCAATTCGATACTATTTGCAAACCTTGTATTGATGTCCGCTTGAATTATGTTTCTAATCATGAATGTGGTGTTAATGTCTTGCCTAATGATGTTAATTGTCCAGTTAATATTGTTAATGCTAAAAATCATGCTAAGAAGGCTAAAAGGCAAAAACGAAAGAAAGTTAGAAAACAAGTGGAAACCCACAGAAGAACATTTAGTAAGATAGGCTATCATTGGATACTGTTGGTCATAAGACTAATCGCACAATGCCCACTAGAAAATGGATGCCTCTTGGTAGAACTATTCCCTTAAGAAGTGAGCACACTTTGAATAGGGCTATCTGACACTAGTCTGCATCTATTCATAATGATTCCATTACCTTAATTTCGATATGAATGCTTCTATTTCGATGTGGGTGTTCCAACCATTGTTACTAACCAAATGGAACCCATTCTTGCATGGGGATCCCAATTATCCGATTATCCATTCTTGTCATGTTCAGCTGCGGATCATTCAAACCGCTTACGTGGTACCGGACTCAGTTGTTCCAAGCATATGATCATGACGGTCGCGCTCATGAACTTCGTGAGCAAATTCATCGGACGATTAGATTCGGGAATGATCATTTCGGTGCTATTATGGGTTATGGAGATTATGTTGTTGGCAATGTGTTATCTCCGTGGTTTACTATGTAGAAGGTCTTGGTCATAACTTATTCTCTGTTGGTCAATTGCGATTCTCGATCTAGAAGTAGCCTTTAGAAAACATACATTTTCGTTAGAGAACTTGATGGTCGGGAACTTTTAAGAGGTTCACGTGGTTCAAATCTATACACCATCTCTATCGAAGATATGATGAAGTCTTCTCCAATTTGCTTGTCGTCAAAGGCTTCAAACAAAGTCATGGTTATGGCATCGTCGTCTCAATCACTTGAACTTGGCACCATCAATGATCTCTCCGAAAAGGACTTAGTTGTTGGTTTACCTAGACTCAAGTATGAAAAGGATCATCTTTGTTCGACATGTCAATTGGGAAAAAGCAAGAAGTATGCCCATAAACCCAAACCTACTAACTCACACATAATTTCTTCATACAATTCATATGGACTTATGTGGACCAATGAGAGTGCATAATATCTTTGGGAAGAAATATGTGTTAGTTGTGGTTGATGATTACTCTAGATTCACACGGTCAAGTTCTTAAGGACAAAGGATGAAACTCCCGATATCATCATCAAACTCATCAAACAGTGCAGTTCGACTTAACAAAACCGTCGAATTATCCGAACAGACAATGGGCCGAGTTTGTTAACAAACAACTTAGTGAATTTTATGAAAGCGTTGGAATCAACCATCAAAGAAGTGTTCCACGAACTCCTCAACAGATTGGTGTAGTTGAAAGACTAAATCGAACTCTTGTAGAAGCCGCTAGAACAATGTTGATCTACTCAAAGGTTCCAATGTTTCTCCGGTCAAGCTATTGCCACCGTGCATGCTACACAAAAATCATTCCACGATTCACACTGTTCATGGAAAAACTCCATATGAACTTGTCCACAACAAAAACCTAATCTCTTTTCCTTCGTGTGTTTGGTGCATTGTGTTATCCAACTAATGAGGTCAAGACTTAGGCAAACTTAGAGCTAAAGCGGACATTGGAGTATTTTTAGGGTATGCACCAAACAAAAGGGATACCGAATCTACAACAAAAGAACCCGAAATATCATGGAAACAATTCACGTTACGTTTGATGAGTCGACCGGTCAAATGGCTCTGGACAATCCATTCGGGACCCGCACTTCAAAATAGTCCCATTAGTTCATCCTTGTACCTAATTCTTCTCCAAAGAACTCCATATGTACCTCCATCCGAAGTTGATTTAAAGAAATTGTTTGATCCTATGTTTGATGAACTTTATGAGCCAAGTACTAATGAGGTGTCGATTCCTACAACAGAGGTCGCTCATATTCACGTGATTGAAGTCAATCCTTGATCTCAATATCATTAAGTCAAGAAGCGCTTTGGTGATCCTTGATCTCATCAACAAATCATCATTCTTTAAATGTACATCATGGAACTGTTTACGCATCAATGATGAAGTTAATCCCTTTGCTACTCACGAAGATGCTCCATTTGAAAACATATTTGCTCCGAATCTTCATCGAACCATCTTCTTGGAGACATCGACTCTGCTACTTGGTCCCTCAACAACTACCGCATGAACACCTCGGAAAATGGACTCACGATCATCCATTTGACAACATCATTGGAAATCCTCTCGTCCAAGATCCACACGGAAACAACTTGCAACCGATGCCTTATGGTGCTTCTTCAACTCCGTACTCTCTAAGATCGAACCTAAAGATGTTAAACAGACCATGAATGAAGATAGTGGTTCAATGCCATGCAAGATGAAATTCATGAGTTTGATCGACTTGATGTATGGGAGTTAGAACCCGCTCCAGATCGTGCTATGATTATTGCTCTTAAATGGATCTTCAAAGTGAAACTTGATGAGCATGGTGATGTGTTGAAGAACAAGGCTCGATTAGTTGCTAAAGGATACCGTCAAGAGGAGGGTATTGACTTTGAAGAATCTTTTGCTCGGTTGCTCGAATCGAGGCAATCGGAATCTTTTGGCTAATCTTGCTAGTAAGAACATGGTAGTCTATCGGATGGATGTGAAGCGACATTTACGAGCGGAGATCTTAAAGAAGTCGCTCGTCGCCGCCCAACTGAAGGATTTGTGAATCAAGAGCATCCTACTCACGTTTATCGTTTGAAGAAGGCTCTTTACGGTTTAAAGCAAGCTCCAAGGGCATGGTATGATACATCACAAAGTTTCTTCTATCTACCGGATTTAGCAAAGGAGCGATTGATCCAACATTGTTCACCGAAGTCGTGCAAACATCTAATTCATGTTCAAATTTATGTTGATGATATCATCTTTGCCTCGATGACCCTAATGAGTGTGATTGTTTTCAAATGAAATGAGTTCAAAATTTCAAATGTCAATGATGGGACAAATGTCATTTTCTTGGGATTACAAATTTCACAAAGTCCGGAGGCATTTTCATAAATCAATCTAAATATGCAACCGAGATCTTAAAGAAATTTGGATTTGATTCAAGTGACCTGTTGACACTCCATGATTGATCAAACCAAACTAGATGAGGACCACTCGGGGATCATGATTGACCAAACGAAATATCGTAGTATGATTGGATCCTCGATGTACCTCAACGCTAGTGACCGGACATCTTGTTCGCCGTTTGCATGTGTGCTAGATACCGTGCTAAGCCTACTAAAAGGCACCTTGAAGCGGTTAAGCGGGTCTTCGGTATCTCCAAGGAACCATCAATATGGGTCTCGGTACCAAGGACACCGGTATGTCACTAACGACCTATGCGATCTTGATCATGCGAGGTGTCAAGATCTTGGTCGAAGTACATCCGGAGGTGCTCAGTTTTGGGTGATAAGCTTGTGAGTCGGTCTTCAAAGAAGCAAATGAGTACTTCTATTTCCTCTACAGAGGCGAATACATAGCCATGTCATCTTGTTGTGCTCAAATCCTTTGGATGAGATCTCAATTAATGACTATGGCTTTGTATTTAACAAAATCCTCTGTCTCGTGATAATAAAAGTGCTATTGCTCTTTCATGCAATAACGTTCAACACTCAAGAGCTAAGCATATCGACATTCGACATCATTTCATCGGGGAACAAGTGGAAAAAGGTGTGGTGGAACTCTATTTTGTGAGGTCTCGAATATCGCTTAGCGAGACATTTTCACCAAAGCTCTTCCAAGAGAACGTTTGAGTTCATACTTCCACGACTAGGCTTGAAAAGCCTTCAACCGAACACTCAAACGTCTTCGTGAGGAAGGCGAGGAGTAAAGGTCTATGCTCATCTATCTCTTGTATATATCTATTCGAAAATCAAATAGAAAAATATAAAACCTTCAAAATCCATAAAAATCAAAAATTGAAAAATCTTCAAAAAATATTGTCAATTTGTTATATTTTTCCTTTCCTGGATTCGACTATATCTACGGTCTTTGTCTTTGTCATTCAAAGAATGACACGGGACTTTAGATGTTGTTCGAATTCTTAAAAAAAAAAAAGAGAGAAAGAGAAAAATGGTTTATTGTCATTTCGAGCAAGAACCCGCTTTTTAAAGAAAGAACAGAGCCATTCTTTATCATGTTTTCAAAATTCCATGCTCGATTCTATAAACATTTATCGATGAAAACTAATCGCTTTGAAAAATAACTCGGTCTCTATTCTTGATAATCATCCGGACTTATTTGTCAAAATATCAATCTCTCAATCAAGAACCTATGTCATTGATTGAGGGAGAATGATTTCAATTAAATTAAAAAGTTATTTGGCATTCAATTGTTTTCAAAAGATATACATGCATGTTTAATCAATGGAGTTTAAAGTCTCTAAATTCGATCCTTATCGGTTAAAACATTTTCATAATCTAGTCACAATTCTCCTTAAAGCTTTCAAAATCAATTTAAATCTCTGAGATCACAAATCTCAATGATTTGATAATTGTGATCGGGGAGAATTTGTGATTTAAATTGGACTTAAACCGAGGATTCGGTAAATGGTTTTACAAGGATGTACAAGTTATCCTCCCGCATGTGACAAACGATTTCAAATTTTCCATTCACATGTTGAGGGGAGCATCTATCTTAAACCTATGATTTGAAACGTGATCATTTATCTCAATGTGCGGTTCCCTCTAGTATGTGCAAAACTCTTTTCAAACCTTGAGGCACATATTGAGGGGAGCAAAGTATGAAAACCTCATCCTTCCCAAAATACTTTATCTACTTGATTTGATCGGGGAAGTGAGGTTGATATCTTTAGAAAATTTTAATCAAAGAAGTTAATTTTCCTCTTGCCTCCGTGTGCAAAACGATTTCAAACATTTGATGCACATGTTGAGGGGAGCACTTGTTCTAAAAATATCAAAAAAATTCGGTACAAAATGCTTTGATAATATATCACAAGTATCCGGATTGATTGTCAAATGGTTTTCAATTGGTTCCAATGGCGGATGAACAATACCAAATAGACCGACCAACTTTACTTTATGTATGGTGATATAAGGATGATAAGGTTAGGTATTTGTTCCCATGATCCGCTGAGCAGGAGGGATCTACCAGGACAATCCACTAGTTAGTGTAGAAGTCCTTAGGTATGATGATAAAAGGAGAAAAGTGAGATATGGGAAGAGTGCGGATCGAGACAGGCGAGAACCGAAATAAACCCAACAAGGTTCTTGCTATGAAGTCTCGTAAGCATGAAGGGTTGAAGAATTAAAAAGAATTGAATGAGAAAGGGTGAAAACAAATAGCCTCCATATTTTCAACCTTAGGGCGAAACCGGGTTCAATTCATATGCTACGATGGTAACATCGGTATTGAAGACAAGACGTCATGGACCCGGTGACGACCGCACTAACTTCCCAAGCTACTCAAGTTCCTCTTAAAGGGCTTGTTTCATTCTCACGGGAACCTACATAATCTATCGACTTTCTCTTAGAGATTGTTGATATTGAAGAGGAGACCCTCCCTAGTCTCCGCACGGGATCCAAATATGCACATATTGAGTCTAGTGCCACGAGATCATCAATAAATCTCATTAGGACACTTTCAATGAAGACTCTGTTTCACACAATGTGGAAAGAGATTATATCTTGAGTCCTCGCATTATCCTTGTGGTATTGCGAACATCCGAGTGATGTGTTTACATATTCACAATGAAGATGGAAAGCCTTCGGAGCCAACATCAAACAAGCTCTGGTAGGTGGCATGTGAGATCTATCAATTAGATCAACCATGTGACAACCGAGCGAAACAATGGGGCGATTCAATCTTTGAATCAATCACGGTTCGAGTTATGGATTGACGGATACCTTTGAAAACCGGTCTTTGTGCTTAAAAAAAACTCTTTTCTTTAGCACATCGACCGTGTACTAATTTTCAAATCAAAAGGTGTTTTATGATTGATAATTGATTTTCAATAAAACCTTCGTTGTATTGCAAAACAATTTCTATTGAGCAATACACGATTGTTTTTCAAATCTCTTTTCATCAATCGGTGGACTTAAATTACCGGTTCACTCACTCCGTGTTGTCTTCTTTGAGGCGTTCGGTTTGAGAACGACTTGAGCATTGCGAAACCCCGTCAAGGAAATTCTTGAATTATACCGATCACAGGCGATGCTTGTCTCGATCAACGGGAACCGTGGGCGTGTACCTCAATTCAACGAAGTGATCAAAGACACTTTCGTGCGCTTTATTGCTAAGCGGTTTATGCGGTACACCCGATGTTTGCGGTGATCGAATGAAGCGGTCCATCCATAGCCGCATGCTCACTTAACACATTCATCTCAAAAGAAATCATGATTAGTGCATCAATGACTCGATATTTTCACTCCATGCTTCGCTACTGCTGCCCAATATCATAAATCAACGAAAGCTTCCGTTACTCGATGAGAAGATATCATGATCCGTAATGTGAGCATGTCGGTCTCGAAATTCACAACATCACATAATACCAACACCACAATGGATGTCTCGTAGATTTTTATTAGTGATGATCTCAAAAGTGGCTCAAAATTATTATCACGTGGATCGGTAAAGACCTCCACTTGGATTAACCAAACATGCAATGAGTGGAATCAATGACTACGAGCTTGAGCAAAGTACTACATCAAGAATGCAAGAACAATTGTTAATGTAATATCGATTGTATTCAATGTAATTTTAGTATATGTTTGAGGTGACCTCCTTAGGGGAGATTGTTAGGAATTAGAAATTCCGGTATTAAAGAGTCGGTCACCTCAAGTATATGTAATTGTTAGAAAGCTCGTAGTCATAGTTCTTTTATGTTAAGTAGTATTTAGTTAAGTAACACCGTGGAGGACGGACGGGTCTTTACCCTTTGTATGCCTGATCCACAGCCCGTTGTGTGGCGTTTTGTTGTAAGACTATAAATACTCTCTACCTTCCAAGGTAGAGAGTTGGAGCTCATAATAAGAATTTTCTTTCTCTCACTAAAGTTCCCTAAACCTCTAACTTTCTCTCTATAGAATTCCACTTATACGCCCACTTTGTGTTATGGTTTGATGTGTATGTGAAATCCAATATCCTACATCTTCCTTCCTTTATCTGTTTCTTTCGTGACATGAACCTCCGTGCACGTATCTCCTTACAACTTCACCGTATATCACCTTCACAAGCTTGATTAGAAATATATAATATATCATCTCCCCTACGGTCTAATAGGTTACGTCTTTGCCATCTGTGCCATAGCCAGCATCACATGTAGCACACATCATGGTTTCTTGAGGTAAGCCAATCACTTTCTTAACCGCCTTCAAGTCCCTAACATTCTCTTTCTTCCCGATCCTTTGGACCGAAATCGTTACTCTTTTGATCTTGTTAAGTCTCCTCTTGTTTGCTGCATCAATCCTTATGTTGGTACAAAACATTGGATTTGCAGTTGATTACAACCCGGTTTTCTTCATCTTGTTAATTGTACTCATATATAGTTTCACATGAATTGTCATTGGCCTTTGTGGTGGTGGTTGTTGAATCAAAAAGGGGTATCGAGGCTTTGATGAAGAGTTCTTATCTAATTAAATTGATGATATCAGTTTCTTTGATATTGTTGTTGAGTTATGGTACTTTTTGTGGGCTTTTGGTATGGGTGTTAATAGACAGTCTTCATAAATTCAAACCATTACATGTCGTCCTAGAGGAGTAGTTCAAACCGTTACATGTCGTCCTATCTAATGGCGATATGTATAATGTTAGCCTGCAACGTAGCATAGCAGAATTATGAATTTTATAGTTTATGTTTATAAAATGAAATGACAAATACATATAAGTCGAGATTAAAAGTTTGAGACATCATCATACTTGCTCATCTCGCCATATCTAAACTGTATGGCTCATTTTGTCTACCAATTAGGTGTGAGTGTCATACGGACATGCATACACTCATCTCCTTCCCTTCCAGAGTACACAAACTACAACAATCTAATATAGATTACATCATGCTCCTGTTGCGGCTGCATATGCTAACCTCTTTCCCAATCATTCATTTTGAAGCATAAGTAATCATATAGTTAGTGGATGTTTGAAATTTCTTGTTTACTTGTTTAATCTGCTTATTTTGACAATAAATAAGTGATTTGATGTTGTTGATCCCAACCCTCCTTATAATCAGTTTCACTATACAAAACAGTAGGATGTTATTATTTTTGGTGACTTGAAACACAAAAATGATATAATGTTCGCTTCCAAAACGCAATGTTAAACACTCCCTTAGTTTTAACTTAGCACTATAGCTGCAACACGATTCTCATAAATAACATAAAAAAATAAGTAACATAATTACCTCCGATCGTTAAACGAATGTGTATCATTTTAATGTAGGCAGATATAGGTTGCCGCCACCAGTTCGTTCGTACATAAAGCAAAACCAGCCATTATCATGTCAATCTAAGCTAAGTTGCGGCTTATTCACTGTTCAAAAGAAAAGAATGACATGTAATGTGATCAATCAGCCTATAATTATGTGTATAAATAATACACTGCACCAGGATTACAGGTTTAATAATGAAAATGAAAACAGTTATAAAACAGTCCAAACAACCCTCTTGAGCAAGCTATACACACCTTATTCGCAGCTTAGTCTGTAATCGACCTTTTCAAGTCCATTCAATTGTACTCCTGTGAATGCAACATATATCTTTACCCAATTTCCCAATGGCCACAACGTCTATAGGTTTGTTGCCTACCACAACCTACAGAAAGACATTATTATAACGGGTACAAATCTATTATCAGTAAAAAAAATAGGCCCAAAGTCAAAGAAAGTGTATTTTACTATTTTGTAATACATAAAAGTATAATACCTTGTTTCGAGATCAGAACAAATTGGTAACTTAAATGTACCAGTAAAATACAAAAGTTTCCATAATACTAAAAATGGATTTGCATTATATGAGCTACTCATTTTTTGCCTCTATAAGTATACAAACGTAAACTGAACTGACCCACTCGTAAGTGATATAGCAAGGTTAATTCATTTATAGGTCTATCTTGTCGAGATCATATGATTTGGCTTCCACCTAGGCAACAATATGAGCTAAAATCTTTCGTATATTAGTGTAGGGAGGGTATAATAGACCCTTGTCAAGATGCTCTTGAGTAACTTGGTTAGCGAGTGCTTTCGCTGTTCAAATCAAAACATTAAGCATCATTAGTTTATACACAAAGAAAATACGTTTGTATTATGTAGATTTACAGGCTGCTAAAAGCATATAATCACGAACACATAATGTACCCAATATAATCAGACCACGACCAAATCCAGGGAAAATAGACCTGCCAAGATACATAGCAAATATGTTACAACCCTATGTTTGCACAACTTAACAACATTTTCTCAAATATCAAACAAGTTATAATATGAAATTCACTGTATATAGAAGTAAAAAATCAGAACTTTTAAATTACCTGTGCATAATCAATTTTGCTGCTCAAATAAGAGAACTCTTTGACTCGAGCATTGAACTACGTTTTCATATATTTAAGTTGATGTGAATGATGTAAAAGAGTAACATAAAGAATGCAATAGCAAGTGAACCATATTACCCAAACAAAGGCTTCATAACAGGCTTATTTTATTCAAACATTTAAAACTTCTTAAAAAATCTATATTTAAGCAGAAAGGGATTTACTTAAACAATTTCAATCATTGAATTTTAAGGTGGTGATCTAATTATTTAAACAAAATGGACTTTTGTGCTATCCAAAATGCTTGTGATTTTCTTTACTGCAGCTGCTTGTTTCAAATTAATCATTTTAAGATGTTTGGAACTTCTTTAGGAGGATACCTTTTGGAGTTGTGTTTATGATAAGAATAGAAAAGGCATTACCTTGGCTTATAGTTAGGCTGAGGCTGAAGATTAGTTTGTACACAGAACTAATGTTGACCTTTAGGCCTTCTACCAACATATTGTATTCTGATATATGAAGTGAAATTAAGATCTTGGTTAATACTTTTGAACTTAGTCAAGAATATTGTGATGCATTATGTGTAAAAAACAGGAGTAGAAAATAAATCAACTTACAGTCTTGTGAATACAATGCCAATAATCAAACTATTGTCCATGCAATCCCTTTCTCCACTATTATCTCCTTATACCCTTTTCACACATGCATGTACAATCCAAAAAAACTGAATTAGCGGCCACCACAAAAATTACAACGAATAAGAATAAACACATTGATCGCAGAGCGGGTGAGTTGAGTAACAGGTTGGTTTTGTATTAATAAGAATTTTTTTTATGTTTGGATAAAGAAAATAGCTTAACAATAAGCATTCCTGAAGACCCCTGCACATCCAAATAGCCTCCTTTAGTCCTTTAACACAGTCACTTATTATGTGCATTTAACAGATCATGAGATGTAGCTTTTTGAGAATTAACATATAGAATGTACTACACTAAATATATTAATTCTGTGTATGCATGTTTCTGTGTACCTTTGTTGCTCTAATGGTTCTTAATGCATATTCCAGCTTATTGCTTTTACGCTCAGATCCTTATGTTTCAAGGTCTTTAGGTTTATGGTCTTATAACTCAGGTTCTAATGGCTCAAGGTCTGTTGGATCATGGTCCGATGGCTCAGATTTTGGGAAGGTGTAATTTAGTGCAGAAGTGGTGGGCGGGTATTGATGTTTATAACAGATTTTGGAGTTTTCTTGCTAACTTCTTTAATGCGGATTTGGTGGATTTTAGTGTTAGAATTGATGGCGTTATGGTGGTTTGGATTGCTCCCTGGACTAAATACCCCTTCACCCATCTAGAGCGTGCTGAAAGATGTGATGTCTTGCATGGGCAGGGGTTCATATTTATACCTAGAGTTAATCATTACCCTCTAATGTTTCCAATATTTGAGTTTCCCATTGGTTGGTCAACATTGATACCGTCCACATACTTCAAAGCTGCCACTTCCAAATCCTAAACCTAACCTACAACCACACTTTTTATCCAATTCATTACGTAAATCAAACTCATTCACAATCACATCACTATAGCTAAAAAAAAACCTCAAATAAAACTTAACTCTAAGCCGAGTACACAATCATTATTCTTCAGAACCAAAGCATCTACAATCGAACCTAAATCTAATCATTCAAAATAATTAACACAATCGTTGAATTGCTTACAAAAGCCTCAAATAAAACCTAAAACTAACAAAATTAGCAAACCTTCTTCTTCGCAGCCGAACCATCAACTATATATCTAACTCATTACCAACTCACTCCATTCACAATCAAATCACTACCACAGCAAAAACCTCTAATAAAACCTAACTCTAAGCCGCGTACACAATCATAGATCGTTTTTGCAACCAAAGTATTGAGAATAAAACCTGAATCTAATAATGCAAGCTAATTAACAGTCACATCATTGCAATCACCTACAAAAACCTCAAAAAAAAACCTCAAACTAATTACAATTCTCAAACCTTTTTCTTAGTGGCCGAATCATTGACTATACATAAAATTAAATAGTAATATCTTATATCATCAACAAATCAAGTGATCCTACTGCAATAAAACCTCAAATGAAAACTAAATCTACTGGTATAGAAAGATAACAGTAACATCATTAACATTCGAATGCTATAAATTTCCTTGATTTCTACTGCTAAAGTTTGCAATTAAAACAATATTTCATGCATATTCATCTAGCATTATTTAACATCGAATACAAAGAAAAATATTAATACTTTCAGAATGAACAATAGAGATTTCATAAAAATAAATCATATCAAGTCATTATGTAATTAACGACAACTGCTAATGGAATCCTAAAAATAAAAAAATTATTGATATAAGTTACCTGATCATGATGGGATATGCTTTTAGTGTGTGATGTATTATGAGCGGCTATGTTAAGGTTTTTCACTTTTTTGTATAGAGGGAGAAAAGTGATCAAATACATTCGGCTGGAATATGATTTTGGATGTTAAGGTGGTGATTTTCAGGTATGATGAATTGACATTAGGGTTTAAGGGATATAGGGTTGTTGAAAATTGACGTTTCAAAAAGATAGAAGATTGACATTGCATAGCTTTATAATTTTTGATTTGAAAACTGTAAAACAAATGTTGTGTTGATCCGGTGGTTGAGATGTTGTGTTACTCTTTAAAACAGCGCTAGTTCAAACCTTATCAGCATTATTTTTTAAATGTTTAATCCGATTTTCGTAGCTTAAATACATGATTATGTGGACAAAAATTGATGACATGTATTAATGACATGGCATTATGGGATGCCAAGTGACATTATGACGTGACATGCCTCCTCTTATATATAATGTATAGATATATATATACTACATATAATAGAAAAACGGTCAAACTTTGAAAAGTGAAAAGTTGAAAGTCAAAAGTGAGAGAAATGTATTGTGTAATTAATACTTTTATTAAAACACCTCATTACTTAAAAGTACAATAATTTATTCACATTGTACAACCAATTAAAAGCATATCTACCAAATTAAAAACAACCAATTAAAACACCGCTTACTAAAAAGTACAATAAAATTTTCGCAATGTACAATTTAAACAAGCTATAACATAATTCTAAATATAAAATTATTAAACACACTAATTAATGTTATTTTTAAAACACCCTAAAATGAAAAGTATATGTTATTATACACATTATACAAATTAATAAAACACACAAAGCTTCATACAAGCTAACAAGTTAATGGTACATATAGTTTTGAAAATTGGACCGGACAAACGGGTTTAACTTAGAAACCGTGTCGCCACCGCTTTGGCTAACCAATATGACCATCCGAAACGAACTAGAGAGGACCCGTTGAAACCGATACAAACTGGTGAATCAGGTCTCATTGAGATCTATTTCTCCGATTAAACGTCACAGGGTACCCGCCTCCCAACGCGCGGGTACCCTGCTATACTATATATAAAGGAAAAACCAAAAAGTAAAAAGTGAAAATTTGAAACTATTAATACATATCGAAAACCGGGTTGACCCGGGACGCTTCAAACCCGGTGGGTTGATCCTGTTGACCTAACATGTCGGATTGACTCGGTTTAAATCGACCCATTTTTCGACGGGAACAGTTCAAACGGTTGAACCACCCGGGTCGAACCGGGTTTCAAAACATTATGTTTAATCCCCAAATCTTCAAACTTTTATTATTTTTCGTTTAGAACCCATAAACTTTTTTAACACAAAACGATCTGTCGCTATATAAATATATTATATATATGTATATAAGTTTTTCTTCAAAAACGATTATAATGTTTTACAATTAAGAGAAAATATGTGCCCATTAGTGCACATTTAACTTTTCAATAGGCTAAATACGCCCATTTCAAAAAAAGATAGGGCTAAATGTGCCCAAATCTTTTACAAAATAGCCAAAGTTAGCCTATTTTTTTTAATTTTGGTCTAATCACATTCATGCTAATTTTGGTACTTGCGTTCTTCTTAACAATGACACCATTAATCCCATCTTTGTTAGTTTTTACGCGGCAAGTAACGTGTGTGGTTAGTTTTTGTCTCATAATTGATGTAATGTTTACTTTCATTTTCATTAAATGTTTTTATATGTTGTTTGATAGATGTTAAGAATTTTGTCTAGACTTTAGTTATCGTATAGTACAACCATTTGCAATTGCATTTTTATCGGTTCACGTTTTATTTTAAACGCTACACAAAACACTCACCACAATATCACAAATCTTTAATTATCTGACGCTAGAAACCGCTGCCGCTAGGCGCGGGTACTCGCCTAGTATATATATATATATATTCAAGTATGATATAGAATAATGTATTTAGCTTCCTTGTATGTTTGATGGGAAGCCATGACTTTGTGATGTTTTAGTTTGATTTGGTTTGTGTTTTCATGTAATTTTGATGAAAGTTCTCTTTTTGTTTTATAGTGTTGTAAGTGTTAATTTTTCATTGTCAAAGGTCTACTCTCTCAACACAATTTTCATTGTCGTAAGAAAAAAACTAGTTGATGATCCTGCAGGATCATCTCTTGTGTCCCAAATGTTAATTTCCAAAATGTTACTATTACTTTCTACAATTGACATCTATGAGAAAAACCTGTCCATTGGTATAGTTTGGTGATTTTGACCCAATCTTCTGGTGGAACTGGCTTATGTTACGTGCACTGCATTATGAGTTGGTGATTTCGACTTGATCATTTTGTATTTTCCTTACAACATCTCAAGCACGCCGATTGTTTCAAATATTTCAAGTTGTATTTTTATAAGTCCTGCAACCTATTATTTAACTTTCAACTTACTTTGCATCCTCAAATTTCAGATGATTTTTTTCCTCGACCTATTCACCCAATAACCTTTTTTCAGGTTTTTACTCTAATGTAATAATCGTTTGGGCTACTGGTCTAAAAAAGCATCGAATTTGCCACATTTTCTTTTTGTATGCACTAAACCTTTAATTTTCCTATTAAATTCAAATACTTCCTTAAATTTTCTATTGTATGCATCATTAGGGAATTTTCTGAGGTGGCATATTCTAATTAAGAGTTATTTACATTTGTTATGTCACCATATTAGTAACACAAGCATCAATATAAGAAATAGAGAAGACAAGAGATCGGTTGAACAACACACACAAAAACTATGCGTAGGAATATAGAGAAAGGTTATGCGTATGCAAGTGAAAGAGAATGAATTGAACAACCAACCCTCAAGTGAGGGTTATTACAAGGTATTTATAGGAGAAGGAGCTAGGGCAACACTCCTAGTCCCTTCCTTTCCTTATTGGACTTGGGCCAAGGCTTTTGGGCCTTCTACATAAGCCTTAGCTTAATAACAAACATAAAGGCCTAATTAAGCTAACTATTACATATTAATTACTAACACTTGAATTCTAGTTTAGGAGTGATTCCAAAAATCTCCCCCTAAGTGTTAGTGATTGATAATGTGAGCAGTGAAGGTGTTGATGTAATAGTAGCTTTGGCGTCTTCGACATTCTTCTTTCTTGTGAGAAGAATAGCCTTGATTCGAACAATCTCCCGAAGTAGAGAAATTGTTTCCTTTGAAAATTACGCTTTGATGTCATCATTTTCTTTGTTCTTTGATCCTTGTTCTTTGTGATGGTAGTGATAGTATGTTGTTGTTATCGCATCAAGTGCGCCCGTTGCTCAAAGGTGTCTCTCGTCTTTCTTCAACATGCTCACACGCTCTTTAATGTTGGATTACAGATCGATGAAGTTCTCTTAGTCTTTAAACTTTGTAGATTCTTTGATTTGACGTAGAATCATTCGACTTTTGTGTTGCCTTTTGAGAGAACTTGTATTAGTGATGATGTTGGTATGAGCATGTGAAGAATCGCACGATCGATCCGCTCCGAGCTTCCATAAGAAGAAAACATACACACGATTAGTAATAAGCGGATTCCGCACTTACAAGTTTGAACTTGAGAGTGTTAACGACATAGTGTGAAAACACAACTCTAATTCTTACAAAGGCCGTTCTGAACCGGAGTCCCACAAGTGAGATAACGCGATGTGCAAGTACACCTACATTCGGATGAGTCATTGAGGTACACCAAGCATCACCTCATGATTGTAGACCGTTTGAGACACACTAAGCGTAATCCACGTGGAGTTACCAAAGTGACTGCTTTATCGGGGATGTTTGATGTTGACCTTGGCGGGGTTTCCATTCAATCACCGAGGATCACAATAGTGAACCTCTCATAAATGTTCTCGACAGTTGCTAGGATCCGTAGGACTCGATAACGTACCCTTGTTGTTCTTATTGTTGAACAACAAGTGATGAAATGTCAAGTGTACCTAAGAGATCTTTTGATGAATCTCGTGGCTCTAGACTCAATAGTGCTTTTTGGTTTTCCCGAGCGAAGACTAGGGAGAGAGTCTCCTTCTTCAATACCAAAGAATCTCTAAGAGAAAGCCGATAGTTTACGTAGGGTTCCTGTGAGAATGAAACAAGCTTACATTGGGAGAAACTTGAGTGGCTAAGAAGGTTTAGTGCATCGTCCTCGGGTCCATGACGACTTTTATCTTCAATACCGTGTCATCTAGTGACGACCAAGAGCATATGAATTGAACCCTGTGTGCCTCTAAGTTGAATAATACTGAGGGCTATTTCTTTTCACCCTTTTCTTTGCATTTCTTTTAATTCTTCAACTCCTTCTTTCTCCGATTCTCATTTTCTCCTTTTATAATCATACCTAAGGACTTCTAATTCTAACTATTGGTAGTGTCCTTGGGTAGATCCTCCGACTCACAGTGGATCATAGGACGGTTATTCCTAACCTTAATCACCTTATAACTCTATTGCCATAAAACCATTTTCATGAAAATCTCTCGAAGTGTTTGTGAATGAAAACATGTTTGAACACTTCAAGAGTTTTAGATTTTCGAAATACTCCCCTCAACATGTGCTTAAGAGCTTTGAAAGAAATCGCACAAAGGAGGAAAGAGCCACTTTTTGAATTGATCGACTCAAGATAGACAATCCCTTGCGAGACACGATTCGTTGCATAGTTAAAGAGATACATTGTCATCTTTTAGGTGACAAATAGCTCTAATAACTACCTTGAAGATGTGGACAACCCCGAAAGGTTGTCAAACCCATCAAATTTCATGTCTATCAAGAGTTTCTCGAATAGGTACAATTTACTTGGATAAGTCTTGGAAGACAAATCTTTTCAATGTATGACTGTTCAGTTCCCGTCAATTCATGGGTTGAAGTCTTTTCACACGAGGATTCATTAGCAAAACACAACATATTTCTTATCACATAATTTTCTCCCCCTCAAAAATGGCATATAAATGTTATTTTTGAAGAAATGTTGAGAATAAATATGACCATTTTGAGTTTTGTGGGAAGATTACACAAAGAACAATTTGTGAACAAAATTTTATAAGTCAAGTACTCCCCCTCAACAAGTGATATAAACGGTTGAGGTTTTGAAAATCATAAGAGGAAGTACTTGTTCTTTTGAGCAAAACCTTTAAAAGTGAAAGGTTTGATAGGTTTTACTCAAAAGTAAGAAGCTTTCGCTCCTTTTATAAGGATTGTGGCACTGAAACGTACCACAGGGACCTTTCAATACAAGAACGGGTTGTACACTGTTATGTGTGCACAAACCATTGTCAATATAAAATCACACATCCAAAATAATATGAAATAGAAGCAGTTTAAGGGGTACCAGGAAGTCCATCAATCTTTCCAGGAATGCGATCGGCGTTGATAGCCGGTGAGAGAAATCTCGACGACCACCTACAAAGCTCTCCAAAGTTACGAATCGGTCCCTTCATACAACCTTTCATCAATCTGGTGATGATCCTCTTCACATCCCTTCTATCCTTAGAATTCCATCGCTTTGGAGAACCAATTCCTTCATGTATCTCCTTCAACCTATAGGCCAAACCGTCCTCACCATCTTCAATGTGTGATCCCCAAACTTGTGAAGATCTCTACACGCCATCAAGCGGTTGCGATGTAGTTCATTGCGGTAAACTACTCGAATGGTTTCTTGATGAGAGTGTATTGTGAGAGCTAGTTGATGTCGGTATTTCTAGGCGAGGTCCGTGAAGTTGACACGGTCCGATATGATTCAACGACAAGTTGTAAATCTTCTACACGTTCTTGGATCACTATGCTTCGATGAAGATGAGTAAGGACTTGATGTATTCACGTTGAATTTCGATGAGAAATGTCTCATTCTTCCCCGTACTTTAGCAAGATCTGATCTTCAATGTCGTTGAGAGACAAGTTCGAAAGTCCGCTTCACGAATTCATAGTCCTTTTCATCTTGTCTTTTGACCACGATAGTCTTGAGAAAGGTGTAATCCCATTTAGGCGAAAGGGTGACATGCTTAATGACCACGATCCCTTTATCACCGAACAATTCATGTAGAGACTTTCGAACAGCAACTCTTGTAGTAGATTCGTCGGCGTTCGCCAATGATGAATCCGTACATTGCATCAATGTCATCTTGTTCCACGCTGTTGGAAAACATGTGGGTAGCCTTTTCTTCGATGGCTATGCGGTTGGAGTATATGGTCACGGGACGGAAGTGTAAGTGATGTAGCATATTTCTTTGTACCATCGCTACCGTGTAGAAGAAATTCCAAATCTTTGTTGAAGAAATAGCGAAATGGAATCCTAGGTTGATCTGGTTGGCCAATTGTTGGTAGAGGTTTAGACAAGTCGGTGTAGTATGGAGGATTGTCTCTTTTGGTAAAGTCGATGTTTGCTTGAGGTTGAGCCAATCAATGTTGTTAGACATGGCTCGTGCTATATTATCAAGGTGATATTCAACTTCAATAGCACTTTCCGACTGTCTTTGAGTAGTTGAAATGCTTCATTCTTGATTCGTTTCAACTCGATTTCGTCATCTTCTTCACGGAACTTCTCTTGCGAAACTTAGCATGCTCCAATGTACTACCTTCTACCATATCTGGATCATCAGTTGGAGCGGGAGTGGCATCAACAAGTTTAGAAAACCATTCAAACTCGGTGTCATCTTCGTCTAGCCATGAAACGACATCAGCCTGAGGCGTCTTCTTCTTCCTCTTTGGCTTTGATGAGGATGATGGTTTGTTTGTTGTTGAAGCGGGAGAGGTGGGTTGTTGTTGGGGCTCAAGGACTTCCTCATCGTCACCACCAGTGTACTTAAAGTGATCACCGGTTTTCTCTGTCTTGGGTGGTAACTCAGAGTCCTGAGGTTTTTCAGTAGAAGAACGTGTAGGAGATCGTTGTTGAGCTGGAGTCCTTTAGGGTGGAGGTTGCATGGAGGATGATTCACCAGTTTTCTTCGGGCGTTTAGGCTCTTTATCCTTATCCTTATCTTCATCGTCTCTTGGGCGCTTAGGCCTTTCAACTTTCTCCGCATCTTGATTTAAGTTGGTATTCCAAAATGCTTCAAACAATTTACCTTCATAAGAAGCAAATGTTGTAGATCGTTTGACATTTGAGATACCACCGAAACCAATTCAACATCGAGAATATTATGGGATCAATGGATTGATGTTTACTTGCATAGGTGTTGATCTCATAGTTTGCTTCGCCAAATGCAATAGATTCGGATAGATTTGTTTGGTAAACATCTCCTTGTAACTCCGTGAACGATGTCAAGAAGGAACTTGTGAGTGTAACCTTTGATCATCTCGTTCATTTCCCTTTGAGGATCACGTTCCATGAACTTCGGATGTACTCCTTTGCACCGACATCTTGTCATTCTCGTCATGAAGATCTTGAACACAGTCGTGAGAAAATTGACTTTCTTTAAAGCATGTCTTTCTTCCCGACCGCTTGATGCCTTTAACGATCCTTGTCTTTGCCCGAGAAGTCCAAGAGTCTGCTGGCTTCTTAATGATTTGGATGTGGATTTGGTTGATCTTCCGGATGGTGGTGGTGAAGAGTGAGAGGATGAATCGATGATGAAGAGTATGAGGAGGTTCGGGGTCCTTAGGAGGTTCAAAAGTTTTCTCCTTGGAATGAGTTGAATTCGTTGAGAAGATAATCATCATAGTTTACTTCGTCATCTTGTCCGCTTTTAGCCTTTTCTTCACTGAATCTGGCCTCTTCCTTTGCTTTGGTATGAGTGCGACCTCTTCATCGATCTTTTCTTTCTCGACTTGTCCTTTTACGGTTCTTTAAGATCATAGGTGATGGTCTCCTCCGATCGTTGTTGTTGTGGATCGTGGGTGGTGGTACCGCCCCCTTATCGGGTTGATTAACCGCATCGGGATCCGTGTAGTTAGTGCACCACTTGACCCTCCAGGCCACGAATTTGTTCTTTGTTTAATTTTTAACAACGTGTTGGAGTCTTAAATTTTCACCTTTTTCCTGTAATTTTTTCAAGTTGCTCTTCATCGGAACTTTCTTCTTCTTCTTGCTCAAGCACCGAGTCTTTCCCTTGTCACCTTTGGCACTTGGAGGTTTTGCTACTTTCTCGCCTCAACGTTTGGAGTTTTAGAGTAGAAAACTTCTTCATCCGTGTCGATGTTTTATGAGTCTTCATCGACTAGCTTTCTTTGCGGTTCGGACTTGGGAATGGGAATAGGAACAACTTCCTTAGATGGAACTTTCCTTTTGAGTGGAGGTTTCCTCTTAGGGAACTTCGTTGACTCTCGTGCTTGCAACACTTCCTGACCGCCTCTTCCGGTTTTCCTAATAGGTGTACCGAAGACTTGTCATAGAGAAACCAACTTTACCTTCATCAACTGCTACGGATACCGTTTGTATGAATAAAGTCGTTTGATTTCATCGAGAGAGAGGTGATTCGGCAACACAACACCTTGTTTCTTTGTTGTTGATTCCTTAACCGATCGTTAGAGTAGATTCATACAACATGTCGTGATTATTGGGGTCATTGAGTCTCTTGGGGATATCAAGGTTATACCCAAGTGCTCTTTGGATCAACAGCTTTGTATATCCGATATAAGGGATCTTTGAGCCAAGTTTTTGAGGAATGTCATCATGTCGTCCCATATCGAGCTTCAACTTGATATGCTTCATGTTGACCATAGCCCAAAAGATTTGCGCCCATGAGCTTGGGATGCTCATAGCCACCGCCATGACCGGAAATGATTTGGTGATGATGATGTAGAGTTCTCCGGGGTTGAGGAATAGTCTTAAGATCCACATGTGAATGCTTAGTGATTACTCCCAAGCTTCGTCATAACCAATATCGATCGTGAATTGTAGAACAGTCTCTTGATTGGTGTGGCATTGAGTTCGGTTGGCTCGATGACCGGAATGAGGAGAAACGACCCTTAAATCGCCAGTGTGATGGTGATTTGTTTGTCATTGAGAGTCACCGTCACAAATGTTTTGTCCTTTGATCTTTTGCATTGTAGTCAAGAACTCGTGAATATAGATCTCGTGCAATCATGGCGTAATTGGAGAGCATGTTCGATAGGGATGATTCTTCGAATATCCACAAAATTAAGCAAGAGGACTCGAGCGGTGAGAGTTTCAAAGTCAACACGAAGATTGTTCTTTCCAATCTTCATCGGATATCCATTAGGGAAGATATCGACAACGTTGAGAACATTTGGTGCATCCACATTCGCATTTGGCGTCCATGTCGTGATCTCGAAAGATATTTAGCCAAAAGAACCAACATATCGAAAGACATTATGTTAGTCAACAGATGGTTATATTGTCTAATTATTGAATGTGATATGTCGATGATTGTTACGAGTCCAATGTCACTTGTTTGTCCAATAGTCCAATGACGTCGTGATAAGTTTCGTGAGTAGATTAACTTTTAAGTTTTAAAGTCCATATTTTCACTTATTATTTACAACTTGTTAAACACTTAAGCTTATAGTGACATTATTGGTTTCGTGGCGTTATGATTTATTTATTTACAAGTTTGCACGCGTAACAATTTATAATTAAGGTTAAAACAAGGCTTAGGCGTAGAAATGGCAGCTTATGCGTAAACAGGAGTGATATACGCGTAAACGCAAGCTTATGCGTAGGTTCTCAACTTACGCGTAGGAAAGAGGGGACCTTATGCGTAGAGCTTACGCGTAGACGTATATAGAACCTTATGCGTAAGGCTTACTCGTAAGAGTCAACCTTATGCGTAGAGGTCACTGTTTACGCATATCCTTCACTGGATACGCGTAGTCCCATATGTAGAACCTTGCGGCGTAACGTTACGCGTAAGATTTCTCTTACGCGATAACATGCTACGCGTAAGGTGATCCTTATGCGTAGATGATAAACAACCTTTTTTCCTGAATTTTCACGCGTAATAAACCTGAAATAAGTGAATCATAGCACCAATGTTAACACGTACATTCAATCTTCATCATCTCAAACATGAACATTCAATCAAACAGTTATGCGAAGAAACAGTTTACGCGTAACCTAAACCCTAAAGTTTTAAGAATTACGAGTAAGCAATTTAGCCATGGAAAATGCACCAAAGTTTTTCTGGGATATCTTAGATGCTTAATGAGATGTTTTGTTCAAGTTTTAACATCAAACATGCCATAAATAAAAAATACCCAAACCGTATGAACTTAAACCCTAAATTTTAATATTATCACAATTGATGTTACTGGGTGAGTTCTGAGTATGGATATGATCAACTCAACGTGTATACAACATCTTCTAACCATCTAATTAACCAGAAGCACTCATACACGTAAATACCCAAATCCACGCATAAACCCTAGTTTTCAGAAAACATTCAATTCGTGTATCTGGATACGTTTGATGATGTAAATGGTTTCAAAGTGATTAAGTAAATATTTTGACACTATTATATTAACCCTAAAAACACAAACTTGATTTGGTGTTCATACGCATATGCGTAGAACACTAAATCGCATCAAGGTGAAGATTTAACCGTTGGTTTTTCAAGAAAATCAAAACCTTTGTTTAAAAACTTGTTACATAGATTTGAGTCCCTCCACCTTAACCATTTTCATCCAATGCCCATAACTTCCATTTTGGTTACCAAACGAAGGATATTTGGAAAGAATTTTGACGACACTCCCCCTTGACTTAAGAAATAGAGAAAGTTTTATAGATTTGAGTCCGAGGAGTGTCAGAAAACCAGAAATGTGACCACCATCAACAGAGATAAGATAACATGCAGGTACAAGGTTTTATGAAACTGAAAGATATTTGCTTTCTCCCCCTCAACACTTGATCGGAAAAAATACTGAATTTTGAAAGAATTGAGTGTTGACGGAAGAATTGTACTTGCCATGTTGAAAGAAATATAGATAGAAGAATATTTTTGTTGTTTTATCTGATTTTATAATTTTGTATTTTGTTTTTGAAAAATATTTACAAAAGAGATTTTGGTGTTTGATCGGTTTTTAAGAATGTTTTAAGAGTTCATCCGGCCTCTTGAGTCAACACCGCATACCAATCCGGTAGACCAACTCATTAAACCTAGCGGGAGCTAAGGCTTTGGTGAGGAGATCCGCCAATTGGTATTCTGTACCTACAAAGTATAATTCAACAAGACTGCTCCACGTGGTCCTTGATGAAATGATATCAAGATCGATGTGCTTTGATTTTGAATGTTGTCTTGAGTTGCACGAGATCGCAATATCACTCCGATTGTCGCAAAGACATCGGGATTTTGTCAAACACGTAACCATAGTCTTTGAGTTGTGTTCTCATCCAAATGACTTGAGCACAACATGCCGACATGGCTACATATTCTCTTACATTGAGGAGAGCGAAGTACAATCCTCGCTTCTTCGATTGCCATGACACCGTTTATCACCAAGAAATTGTAATGATCCCAAGTACTTTTCCGTGAGTCTAAGTGTCTTGCGTGATCGGTCTCGAAAAGCGATTAGTTCAAAACCGAATCCTTCGGATACGGATCCCCAAGTTAATGGTTCCCTTGATGTATCGGAGGATTCTTTTAGCCTCGAGAGGTGGGTTTCATTGGTCTTAACCGATAACGGGAACAAAGATATACATCAAAAACAATATCGGGCCCGCTAGTCGTTAGATACATGAGAGACCCAATAATACTACGGTATTTGGTAGGGTCCACCAATTTCCCATGTAAATCGGCGTCTAGCTTCTTGGTATGAGCCATTGGTGTGGCATAGGTGTCACAGCTTTGCATTCCAAATTTGTTTAACAGTTCAAGGGCATATTTGGGTGACTCAAGAAAATACCACGGGTGATTGATGAACTTGCATTCCTAGAAAGAATGTGAGTTCACCCATCATTGACATTTCAAAATGTTTTGTCATTAATTTTGCAAAAGCATTTGAGTATTTTAAATGTGTTGACCCAAAAATGATGTCATCCACATAGATTTGAACGATTAAGATGTGAGCCCCGTGATATTGTATGAAAAGTGTGGGATCGACCGAACCTTTGGTGAATTTATTGGCAATGAGGAAGGATGATAACTTATCCTACCACGCCCGAGGAGCTTGTTTGAGACCATACAAAGCTTTGTTCAATTTGTAGACATGGTTCAGGAACTCGGGATCAACGAATCCTTCGGTCGATCGACATAAACTGCTTTTCGGTTGTCCATTCGAAAAGCGCTTTGACGTCCATCCGAAAGACCGTTATGTTCATATGAGCCGCGAACGCGAAAAATCCGAACAACCTCAAGACGAGCAACCGAGCAAATGATTCTTCAAAGTCAATACCTCTTCCCGTTTATAACCCTTAGCCACCAGACGTGACTTGTTTCTAATTACGCCCTTCAAAGATCCAATTTGTTCTTCCAAATCCATTTGAGACCAATGACGAGACTCTGTTGGTCTTTCAACCGCCCCATACTTCAAGAAGTTTGAATTGGTTGAGTTCTTCTTGCATGGATTCAATCCAGTTGTCTTTTGTCATTGCGTCTTTAATGTTTTAGGCTCGGTTTGGCGATGCGGTGAGTGCATAAATGCAATGTTCACCATCTCAGTGAAGACGTTGTCTTATAACGATTGGTTGATTTGGGTTGCCAATAATGTTCTCAAGAGGATGGTCTTTTGTCCAACGATGTGTAGAGGGTTGATATTGGTATACATTGTGCGATTTTGAGGATTCAAATGGTTTGTTGATGATTCCGCGACATCGTGCAGCATTTCATTGGCAAACGGGTTAAAGAACGATTTGGATCAAAATCTGCGGTGGGGTACTTCATTAAGAACATCGGTTGGTTCAACATCGTTGGAAGCAGTTTGTTCACCGTTGTTGTAGAGTCAACAGTGGTGCTTCTTCAATAGTAGTTGTTGTAGCGGTGTATCGGTATAATAGTATGATCAGTTGAGCAATGAAACAATGGATACACCGAGCACGTTCATCAATGTCATCACTAAACAACGGAGCAAATAACGTTTCCATTTGTTGCGAGTAATTTGGGGCTTAGTTCACCGATGATGGGGTTTGAGGAAGTTTAAATGGTTGTGACCGGTTCTAAGTCGTTATGCTCGAAGCCATCTCGTAAGTTAATCAAAATAAGCATGAATCGCTTCCATAACCCGCTTTGTACGACGATTCCGCATCCGAAAACCCTTAGAATTTTCACAATATCCTATCAAGACTCCAATGTCGACTTTGGCTTTGAGCTTTCCAAAGTCATCACGATCATTATTTGGGTAGCAAAGGATCCAAATACATGAAAGTGTTTTAGATTCGGTTTATGGTTGTGGATAAGCTCAAAAGGTGTTTTGTTGTGGCGTTTAGTAATCATTGAACGATTTTGAGTATAGCATGCGGTTGATACGACACGCCCACAATTAATCTGGAAGTTTAGCATTGATTAAGGTTGATCTTGCGCCCACTAACGTTCGGTTTCGTCTTTCAACAACTATGTTTTGTTCTAGTGTACGTGCAATAGATGTCTGATGCACAATTCCCACTTTCTCATAAAATTCTCGAAGAGTTTGGCTAACAAATTCAGTTCCTTTGTCTGTTCTGATTTTGCGGACGGTGTTCCGGAGCTGAACTTGAATTTTCGTGAGAAAGTTGATGATCATCTGTGGAGCTTGATCTTTACTTCGAACAAAGTAGACCCAATTCCATCGTGAGTAGTCATCGACAATTACCAAGATGTAGAGTTTGCCATTAATCGTTTGCACGCGCATCGGGCCACACAAATCCATGTAAAGAAGATGAAGCACATCTTTGAGAGTCAGGTTCCACCTTTGAGGGAAAATGAGCACGGTGCTTTTTCCTTGTTCACAAGTCGAACATAGGTGATCTTTAGAATACCGGAATCTCGGAGACCTTCAACAAGTTTGTGTCAAGCAAGGTTGGTGATGGTTTGAAAGTTTAGATGTGAGAGACACGGTGCCATAGCCAAGATTTTGTAGATGTAGCCTTTGAGAGTAGATGGATGGGAGATGAAGCAACCATGTCTTGCATTGAGATTGTGTATAGACTAGAATTGCGAGAGCCGACATAAGATCATTTCCTTGTAGATCACGAATGAAACAAGTTTTCTCCCTAAAAGCAACTTCCAAATCTCCATCACGTAATTGACCGATCGAAAAGAGATTGTGACCGAGGCCTTCCACATAATAAACCCCGCTAATTTCAATATTGCCATTGATATAATCTCCGTAGCCCATGATAGTCGCAAGTGATCATTCCCGAATCGACATTGCCAATGAACTTTGCAATAAAGTTTGATAATAGTTTAAGATTTCATGTCATGTGTCCGAACATCCGCTATCAACAATCCAAAGGATGATCAGATCACCGCATTACACACGCATTTGACACAGATGGAATAGAGGTAGATGTGGAACCCAATGAGTTAGAGGGTTCCTCGTGAGCTATAGTAGAAATATACACATCAATGATTTTAGGCATCCATTTAAATCCTAGTGTATTATGTATCCATTTATGCCATCTCCAACTAGTCTTAGCTTTAGTCTTAGTGAATGCACTAGGTGGTACTACATTCTTTGGAGGTGATACTGGAACTACAGTTACATCAATGTGTTTTTTAGAATCTAAGGAGGGCGGTCTACCAAGCACAGACTTAGAAGCATTAGTGGGCCTAGAGGTATTCTGATTCTTAGGATTCCGTAAACGAGACAAGATAGCTCTAGCAACACATTTGTCATGACAATCAGAAACCATACTTTTACGACAAATAACACAAGAAGCATCTGACTGAATATCAAAAGTACTTAACGGTTTAGCATCCGTTACAACACTTTTTCCATTACATTTGTCAGACGCAATATCTAAAGTGAGTGCAACATGAGTCTTATTCAAAATCCTAAGGTGTTCTTCTACTTGTAATTCTTTATTGATCTTTTCTTAGGTCGCAACTTCCTATTCTTCCTTGTATTGCTCCTAGGTCGCGAAGTGCGGACGTTGGGAAAAGAGGCAACTATTCTGTTTCAATGAGGAAACACATTAGTATCTTGTGTTTTGTCGAGAGGCATTCGGGTTCACGCTTGCTAAGTGTTACAGTGCAATTCTCTTAAGGATGCTAGGCTGAACTTGTTCATACTTTCCTAACATTTCCCGTAACTTAATGATAGTGTGCACAAAATCTTGATTTTCATAACGAAGATTTCCAGCAAAATTCATGACTTCTTTAGTGTGTGCAAGATAATGATCAAGTTTGTTTGATGCTTCATCACGAGTCTGTTTGAGTAAATCAAATATGACACCATATTCCTGTTTAACTTTTGAAAGTTCATGTTCATATTTTGAGATTTGACACTTAAAAGACACGTTTTGATCATCCAGTTGCTCAAGTTTTGGATGAAGATTTTTTTCATGCAACTTGGTGATTTTGTTCTGAAAAACAAGTTGTTGATCGTGAATATCTTTTTGAAACCAATTAAGACGACGTTTTGCATTTGAAAGTTCGTTTAATAATCGTTCATTTTCAACTTTTAAAGACTTGATTTGAAGCACATTATCAGTATTCTCAAGAATTTCAACAGAATCAACAATATCAGCAGAGAGATGATCAGATGCATATGCAATAGATTGTAATAACACAACATTATGGATATCAAGACGAGATAACATCTTCCAAGAGTCGATCAACATCTTTTCTCAACAGCTTCTTTTGCGTTTAGTATTTGAAATCGATGTTTCGCTTTCTCAAAACTGCTTTCATGAGACCAAGTTCCTTGTGAAAATCCCTTTCCCAATATTGTGCACAAGTTTTTAAATTTTGACATGGGGTAAAAGTCATTTTGAAGAATGTCTTGTTGTTCTCGCACCATTGGCGATTGAAAATGTTCAACTTTTATTTCGTAATGAAATTCAATCTCACGCTCCAAAATATTGAGGTCGATAAAAAGTGTCAAAGTATTTTATAACGCGACAACTTTCGGCTTTTGTTTTAACTTCACTAAGTGACGGTAAAGGACCATTAATTTGTGCACCATTGTGTTTGGGACTAACTTCGTAGACCGGTGTGATAACAAAAGGTTTGTTAGAAGTATCTTGTTGTTTGACAAAAGTGACGGCTTTTGAATAGTTAAATGGTTTGTTATAAATGACATTTTCCATTTTGACCGACTCTCGCCATCTCGCATCTAATTCCTCCATGCGATTATATTCAACAACAATCATAATTGAATCATCAATTCTATGTTCGTTTGTAAACTTGTGATTTGGTTTGAATGCTCGCTTGAAAACTTAGGTTTGTAATCGCAAGTATTGGTCCATATCCATTTGGATTAGGTTTAAAAGTAAACTTTTGAATGGTTGTGATTGACTCACCATGTTTATAAACAACATTTCGAAACTCTTTGATTTTGGTTTGTAAGTCAACAATTTCTTCAAGATAGTTATCTATTCATTTCGTGGAATGCTGTTTGTACTCTGAGAAATGTTTTTGACAAGTAAACAACTCAGCCTTGGTTTTGTGAGTTTCCAAAGTAAGAGTGTTGAGTTGTTGTTTATGTTCATGTTTCAGTTGTTCTATTTGAGACAACAAAGCATTCTTGGGAACGGCTAGATCACGTATCTGTCGTTCTAATGATTTTTCGTTTTGATGAGATTTAGCAAAAACGACTTCAAAACCTTCTTCATGTTTTTCTTGAGTTTTGAAAAATTGATTTGTCGAATTAAGCATTCATTATCCCTAATTAACAATGCATTTTTCTTTTTTAATTTCGTGCAAATTTCCAACCGAGAGTGTTGGTCTTTAATTAAGGTCGAGCTCAATTTCTATTAGACCGAAGCTCATTTTGTTCAACGTGAGTCTCAACATGATCATTATTTAGATCCTCAAATATAATCACGAGTCAACTTGATTATCAATATTACCCATAAGGTCATCTTGATCGTCAAATATAACTACGGGATCTATTTGATAATCATCGAATGAGATGTGGATTGCTCATGTTGAACACTCGATCCTGGTCGGATGGAGAAATTGGCGTAGATATCGATCGTGGATGAGTATATTTTGTTCCGGACGAGACAAGCCATCGATGTCATACACCGGGCCTGTGTCACTCATGTGTAGAGCTTGCATTTGTGCCATCAACATCATCGCGCATTAGCCGCAAGTCCTCCATATCATCATCGAATCAGATCCGCCATAAAGCTCGCTCCTTGTTTGTAAGAGTTCCACCGACTTCATCCTTAAGAGCCAAAAGCAACGCCTCTTTGTGATAAGACCGCCTCTTGTCCTCGGCTTAGGACATGCATTAGCCGATGACCTTTTCATTGCGCTTATAACAACGAAGACCATTAACCCCATTCGAGTATTCCCTGCTCAACCACTTGAGCTCTCTGTTGTTGAGGAGCACCGGTTATTCCTTCCAATAGCATTAAACCCTTGACCACCTCCCATCTAACGACCATAACCACGGTTCGAACTTCAACACGCCCATTGTTCACAATAGCTTGATTCCTTGTGTTGGATGAGGAACGAATTCGATTGTTGGATTTGTTTGTATACCGACCAAGGCTTTAGCAATCATAACAAATCCTTGTTGCAATTCATTGAAAGCGCAGAGTCCTCATCGCCTTCACCGTAAAGTGCTTGAGCATTGTTGTTGTTGTATGGAACCAATTGAGTTTGTTGAGGTTGTTCTTGTGATCGATCATATGGTGTGATGGTTGCGCTTGGTTGAGGAGCTGGTTGCTAAAATCGTTTGAGGAGGAAGATTAGTTTGAGCCCACAAAGCAAGTTGTTGATTATCGTGAATTGACCGTGAAGTTGGGAGTCCAAGGATAGTCCTTTCTTTGTTAACTTCTTTTGGTGAGGCTTCAAATAGTTATACAACAATCCGTATGTAGCATGATGAAGGTTCTTAGCTTGACGGAGAAAATGACATACTTCTCCCATTCTCGGACCAAGACTACTTAGAAACTTAGTGTTGTGACAATTCGAGGCATGATGATGTTGTGTTTGTCCAAATCATTAATGATGTCTCGGCGATGATGATATGACTCTAATGTCTCTCTAGTTCAATCATGAAGTGTTCATAATCCAAGTAGATTTTGGATTCCATGTCTTCTTGATTGAGTGTCGTGCCTTCCATTAGAAGATGAATATGTTCCACATTGCTTTAGCATTTTTTTAGCATCAACACTTGAAGGATCGGATTGGGTAGTCCTAAAAGGATGTATTGCATTGCTAGTTCATCGCTTCAAAGTGTAGAAGTTCATCACCGGTGAGGTCGGAGATAGTTGCAATGTTGGTGACAAGATCTCTTGGTGGATTGGCATCCGGATCTGGGGTGTGATAACAATGGGCATTTGAAATAGACCTTCCATAATGACTTTCTTTAAAACTTTCCATGTGGCTTCTTTAGATCACAAAACCTAAAGAACCTTATCACCCATTGATCATAATTTCCGGGAGTGAGCATTGTAGGTCTATCAAGTGAGCCAGCTTCATGAATTGATTGTTGACTACTTAAGGCTTCACACATCTTGCCAAACCATGTCGGTTCCTTCATAGTATTCCTGGATGGATGTTGATTGTAGAAGTTTGTGTAAGGTTGTACTTGAAGACTAGGTGGTGGTTGAGCCATTTGTGGTGGTGGAATTGCTCCAAGTTGTGGAGTATGTTGTTGATTAAATTGTTGTTGATAAATTTGTTGTTGATGATTAAATTGTTGATGTTGTGGACTTAGTTGTTGTTGTTGTTGTTGATGATAAGTGTAAGGAAAATAGTTAGAGTATGGTGGTTGTGACATGTTGAAAAACTTGTGTTGTTAAATGGATCTTTGTAGTCGAATGAACCGTTGTTGATGAAGTATCCTTAGGCGTAGAAATCACAAAAAAGCAAAGTACCACTTATGCGTAAAACCACCAAAGATACGCGTAACAACACTAGTTACGCGTAGGATTAGCTTAAGCGTAAGAAATGAGAAAACACTAAAGTTATGCTTAAACAGAAAGTTAAGCGTAGAAAACTTAGGCGTAGGATTAACTTATGCGTAAGACAAAGCTTAGGCGTAAGATGAATCTTATGTGTAATGGGTTCTACGCGTAAGCTTAAGCTTATGCGTAATTTTAGGGTTTTACCTAAACGATCTTTTACACTATCACAAAGGCAAAAGATATCCAAAGTCGAAGTGTTTTCGTGGCTTATCCAAGCAAGAAAACACCGAGTAATCCACAAACCAAGATCAAATCAAGGAACTCTTATGCGTAGTTTTAGGGTTTCGTTATGCGTAGAACTCCACCAAAATGATTTGTTTGCCCAAAGATGTTTCTAAACCGATTTTTGTGATGAAATAGCTTCAATATCATCAAAATAACACAAAATGTGAAACTTGATGATCCAAAGCTTATAAAACAGCTTATGTGAGAACTATACCCACGTAAAAACCAAGCTTAAAACAATGATCCACACGTAAAGTTTGAAACTTTTTGCCAAAAACAGTTATTTTAACACCTTAAAACGTTGAAAGTACAAGAATCTTGGATTGAAAAGTGTAAAAAATAAGTTTTAAGCGAACCAAAGTATCAACCGTTGTTACGCGTAAGACCGAAACTATTTGGCTCTGATACCACTGTTAGGTCACCATATTAGTAACACAAGCATCAATATAAGAAATAGAGAAGAGAAGAGATCGGTTGAACAACACACACAAACACTATGCGTAGAAATATAGAGAAAGGTTATGCGTATGCAAGTGAAAGAGAATGAATTGAACAACCAACCCTCAAGTGAGGGTTATTACAAGGTATTTATTGGAGAGGGAGCTAGGGCAACACTCCTAGTCCCTTCCTTTCTTTATTGGACTTGGGCTAAGGCTTATGGGCCTTCTACATAAGTCTTAGCTTAATAACAAACATAAAGGCCTAATTAAGCTAACTATTACATATTAATTACTAACACTTGAATTCTAGTTTAGGAGTGATTCCAACAACATTAATTGTCCTTGCAGCTCTAAAAATTACTGTGGTTCGTCCCGAGTTAATTACATAAAGGTCCTTGTGGCTCTAAAATTTTCACCGTCGTCCTTGTGAATTTAATCAAGATTTAATTACGTAAATCGTCCTTGTGACTCTAAAAATTACACAATTCTTCATTAAGTTAATTAAATAAATCGTCCTTATGGCTCTAAAAATTTACACCAATCGTCCTTGTGGCTAGAATTAATTAAAATTACCCATAGGTGAGGCTCGAACTCGAGTCTGCTACTTTACAATCGAAGGACTTACCACTGGACCAAGCGTCCTTGTGGCTAGAACTATTTAAAATTGCCTATAGGTGAGGCTCGAACTCGGGTCTGCTACTTTACAAATGAAGTACCACTGGACCAAGAATCTAGTGGTGTTATTTTTCTTTTTATATTGTTTTATCCAATCTTTTTGCATGAGTTTTTTTCACGTTTTTAGCTAATTCTTTTATCAAATCTTTTGATCGACCATTATTTTGCTTATTTTTAATACGTTTTTTTATACGTGATCGATCACCACTGGACACTTGGTCAATTTTTTTATCATTTTTTTGCTTAATTAGGTTCGGGTTGGATTTATTTACACCCCTAGTTATCGTTAATTACTTAATTATTACTGTATTACTATTATTATTAACGGTTTATGTAATCCAAAATCAAATTGATTGTGAAAAGAGAACTTGATTCCACCCAAGGTTGCAGAAGTGGAAATGCGTCTCGCTACAACGTGAGAACAATAAAAATCTTGTTTAGATCATATATGTTATACATCAAATAATATTTAAAATCGGTATTATGTAATGTATTAATTTCCATATAGATATTTAACTGTTGCTTCTTGGTAACAACTATAATTGTAACAATAGAGAATGATCTAAACCCTTAAACAACATGTTTCTAATTTAAAGGAACTGACAATACAAACAATTGAATAATGACCAGTGATCTTATATCTAAAATGGAAAGACCAATTTGGAAGAGACGGTGCGAAATGTGCAAAGGCATTATACATTCATCACCGTTTGTTAGGATTTAGTAAATCCAGTTATTAAAGTGTCGGTCACCTCAAGTATATGTAATCGTTAGAAAGCTCGTAGTCGTAGTTATTTAATGTTAGTTAGTATTTAGTTAAGTAACACCGTGGAGGACGGACGGGTCTTTACCCACCGTATGCCCGATCCACACCCGTAGGTGGCGCTTTATGTAAGATATATAAATACCCTCTACCTCCCAAGGTAGAGGGTTGGAGCTCATAATAAGATTTTACTTTCTCTCACTAAGTTCCCAAACCTCTAAACTTTCTCTCTAAAACCTATAGTGTACGCCTTTATGTATCATGGTTTGATGTGTTTGTGAAATCCAATATGTTACAAATGGTATCAAGAGCCATGGTTTGATCATCTCTTACATATTCTTGGATTTCTAGTGGTTTTATATGGTTTTGGGTTTGAAAAGTTTAGTGGTATTTGCATCATTTGGACCATTTCTTGTGTTAAAGTTTGATTTTGATTGTACTTTTGTGTTTAGAATCATCATAAGTGCTTAGGTTTTGATTTGGAAGGCTTGAATCATTGTGGTTGGATTGTTTTGGATTTAAAAGTGGCGCTTTTGTTTGTTTTAAAGGTAGCGATTTGTGCCTCGTAAAGTATTCAAACGAGCGATTTGTCTTTGTTTGGAAGCGATTTGTGTTAGTTACAAATCACTTATTTAAGCGATTTGTCCGGTAGTGGTTGTACTTGTGCGATTTGTGTGCGGGAAGCGATTTGTCATTTTCAAATGACTTGCTTATTTAAGCGAGTTGTAAGTTTAAGCGACTTGTCTTGTTTATGCGATTTGTCACTTTAAGCGACTTGTCATTTTAAGAGGTTTGTTGGTTGCGACTTGCTTATTGAAGCGAGTTGATTGTTTAAGAGATTTGTTAGTTGATGCGACTTGTCTGCTTTTGAGCGATTTGTTGTCCACGACTTGTCACTTTTGAGCGATTTGTTGCGATTTGTCTTGTTTGAGCGATTTGTCTCTTTGAGCGATTTAGTGTTTTTCTTTGTATTACGCTTTACGGTTTTCTCTTGATTTAGTAAAACCCGTGAAAGAATCTATTTCCGGTTTAATCAAAGAGTTTTAAAATCCCGTGAAATTTGTAATCATGTCTACCAACGCACCCACTATCATCTCTTCTCGTTGTCGAAGACGCTCAAGCCACCGGATCCGATACTCGCCCACCCATGCTTGATGTAACCGACTATGACTCATGGGCTCAACGAATTAGGTTGTACTGTTTGGGAAAGGAAAATGGGGTTAACATTCTCAAATCAATTGATGAAGGACCTTATCGATTGAGACTACAAGAGACACACTTGAAACCGCTATGGATGGTACAAAGGATCTTAGGTTTGGATGCACCAAAGACGATGATGAGCTCAAGGATAAGGAGAAAAGAGATACGATGTCGATATCGTGGCTTCAAACATTATACTTGTGGTCTTCCAAAAGACATCTACAAGTTAATCAATCACAACACCGAAGCCAAGGCGCTTTGGGACAATGTCAAGATGCTTCTCTCTCGGTTCGAATTAACTAAAGAAGACAGAGAATCACAACTATATGATGACTTTGAGCACTTTAAGATGAAACCAGGGAAAGTGTCACCGAATATTACGTGAGGTTCCACAAGCTTGTGAATGACATGAGGAATATCAAAATGACTATGCCAAATATTCACTAAATTCAAAGTTTGTGAACAACATGAATCCCGAATGGCACAAATTTGTCACTTCACCAAGTTAACAAAAGGTTTGAGGAACACTAACTATGAGCAATTGTATGCATTCCTCGCTTCGTAATGAGAGACATGCTATGTTTGAACGAATGATCTTGGAAAATTCAATTCAAATTCGTAATGCAAGTTCATCAAATGATTCAACAACCTCTACACCAATGTAGGAATTACCACCAAAGCTTCTCAAGTCATACCAATGGGTAATGGTAACCACAAACTCATTCCCGATCCAAGGTATAAGCAACCCGATGTCAAGCAACCATGGAACATTTCATCAATCAACCGGCTCTTATGGTTAAGCAAAATCAAACCTCACTCCACACACTAACAATGATATCGAATCGCATCCAATCTACACAATCATGCTATTGTCGAGATGGTAAGATCATGGTGCAACCAAGGAAGACAAGGAAGACAATATGAACAAGGAAAAGGTGGAGTAGGTGGAGGGTATGTGGCTAATCGTAATCGTGGAAGGAATGCAAATCAAGGACAAGGAAAGCCAATCAAGTGCTACAACCGTGGTGGTGAAGGACATATTGCAAGGAACCGCACATCTCCAAAACGCCTCAAAATGCGTAGTATTTCGTGGACAAGATGTCACCGGTGCAAGCTCGTGACAATGGAGCGGTTTTGGATGAAGAAGAGTTGTTGTTTCTTGTCGAGGAAATGCCAAAACCTATGATGCCGATGTGGATGAGCACCAATTCAGAAATAGGTCACAATCATCAAAATGCCTTTCAAGTTGCCGATCGTGATGCATTTGACTCGATGTCGATGATGAACCCATCGCCTGCACAATCTTCATGGCTAGCATTTCACCAATGGTCTCTCCAAAGGTCTCATCACCACAACAGTCGGTCCATCCAAAGATTCAATCATTTCGCAGGTATTAAAACTATACGATGAAGTTGATGAGCAAAGATACATAACGGTACAATCTCATGAAACTTATGAATCGATATTGATAATGTGGGTAATAGTAATATTGTCCCATATGATCAATATGTGATACAAAGTGAAAGTGAGATTGTACCAAGTGATGCATCTTCTCGCAATCAATGATGACTATGTTTTGATGAATACACCGCATGTGCCCTCGATGATTCTGTTATCTCTCGAATCGAATGCCTATAAAGAACAAGTTGCTATTTATGAACAACGTGCTAAGTTTGAGTTAACTACCCGTGAGCGTGAAATGGATGACCAAATGCGCATAATTATTAGAAAAGTAATTTTAGAGAAGAAGTGTTAAAACAAGAGTTAAACTCCTTACAAGAAAAGCTTTCTAAAATCATAAGCAAAAGCAAGAACTCCAAGATAATGTTAAAGTGCTTAAACAAGAATTTAATGCTAAGGAATCAAAACTTTTGAATGACTTTTCCAATCTAAAAACTTTGAAAACAAGCTTGAAAATAAGTTGTACGCACAAGGGAATACCATTCAGATCGCTCACATGATCACTAAGCACGTAGTCTTAAGCGATAAGCATAGTATTCCCTAGTAGAGGAGCCAAATCCCGAGTATTGTAAAAGGCTAAAGCTTTCCATACGATTGTATATGATGGTAATGAGATCCTCAAGCCTAGGCAAACACCATCATGTATTGGAAGCACGGAAGAGGATAGAAAATTAGAAGATGCCTCTAGGAGAAAATGGATAAGAAGCTAAAAGATCCCGAGTGTAAAAGAAAAACATAACGATCAAACCCCATGATTACACTAAAGAAAATTGGATCTCCTCGAACATGTTTAAGCCTCAAACTCAATTAACCCCGTAACAAATTTTTGGAAGAAAGACATGGATAAGCAAAAGCAAATGTACTTGTTGAAACAAACACTCCCTTAGGAAAGTGCTCAGCCATCGTGTATCCTCCGAATACACCAATGCATTTAGTTCCTAGAACTATTTCCACTAATAGCAAGACCTTAATCACCAGATGTTGTTTATCAACTATTCGTTGATTTTGAGAAGACATGTAAGAAGAGAATCACACCTACTGTGGATAATCAAGGGAAAGGGTTTTGAGCAAACTAAAGAATGCTATTTAACCGAGGTCATACCTTTCTTTAAACAATTAAAAGGTCAATTTGAGAGTCTTCAAAAGGGATAGACTCGTATATTAAAGAAATGGAAAAGGAATTTGATGCAATGATAGTTGAGGTCAATGATTATGAACGGAACTCAAATATAATGAAATTGAAAGGAAGAATCGCATATCTTAAATGAGAACTTAGTATTGAGTTGTGTGGCTCAAGATGTGTTTTATATCGTTACTAAGCATTCTATTATCGCTTCTCAATTTCATGAATTATCTGTTGCTTTGAAAGTTTCCCATGATCGTGTCATTGAGCTTGAAAACAAAAACTCAAAACTAAATGAGAAAATTGACCAGATGATCACGATAATTTGGTAAAACATTTTTCTAAGCTAGAAGTTGAACATTTTGATTTGCAACTAAAATATCAACATCTCAAAGAAAATGTCAAAACCTCAAACATCAAGACATCCTCAAATGTTCCGAGTTTGATGCGCTTTTGAAATAAACAAACGTGACGAACATGATTCAAGCTCACCGTAACACGATCGAAAGTTGAAAGCCCAAATTTCACAATTAAAGGGTGAAAAGAACAATGTGACCGGCTCCCAAATGCCTCCTCCTTTAGATTCTCAATTTTCTCAAAACTTTCATCTTCAAAACATCATTAACGACACAACAAGAAAATGAGAGTTTTCTAGAAGAAAATGAAAAGGTCAAACGACACTTCAAAGAGTTATACGATTCAATGAAAGTCACTCGTGACAAAAACAATGAAAAATAACTTCATATAAAAGGAAATTGAGAATCAAGAGTCGTAAAAGGGAAAATGCCACTTGTCTTTAATGAGAATGTTGCATCAAAGTCATCTGCAGACTCTAAATATATCGTGATCATTAAATACATTCCTCCTCATCTTAGAAATAACGAACTTGTGTTTCATAACTATTTCTTTCACCTTAAGGATAGTCTAGAATGTCTCCGTGAGATTGTAGAAGAGGATTACATAAATAAGCCACTTGATAGTGAAATTAGGTTTGCTTGCATTCATGCCAAACGATCTCGTGAGTCGTTAGAATGTTTAAGAGCAACATGTCCTAAATCCTTATGTGAGAAAGATAAAGTCAGTGATGCCTTGTTCTATGCCTAGTGCTAAGTATGCAACCCATTCTATGCCCAAGATAAGAAAGTGAACTTTAATGTGCCTTCAAGTAGCTCGATCCCAAAGACTTCTAAACCCGAAATGCAAAAGTAGCAAAACCAACTAATGTTCCCATTCCCTACAGAGTAAAAGTGACACCAAAGCGAAAGGTGTCAAAGCCTCAAGGCAACACAAAGAATGATAGGACCTTGCAAGCTAGGAATGTTCAAAGGAAGAGAGTAGAAGATCACCTTAGGAAGAATGAAACTATGTTGAATAAAACGAATCGTGTTGATTCTAGTGTTAGCTCTAAGCATGTCAGTAATTAATGCGAATTCGCTACTTTTGGCAAAACATGTAATGATGATTGCTTGGTTTCACTAATCATGTATGTGGTGTGAATGATTTGATTAATGTCATTAAATACCCGCTTAAAATTGTTAATGCCAAAAATCAAGCTAAGAAGGCTAGAAAGCAAAGGCGGAAGAAGGTTAGAAAACATTGGAAACCCACAGAAGAAAATTTAGTAATATAGGTTATCGCGGATACCCACCGCCGCAAATTTAATCTTAATGAGTTGTGCCCTAAATTATCTAAGTCAATGCCCATTAGGAAATGGATGCCCACCGGTAGAACTATACCTTTAAGAAGTGAACATACTTTGAATAGATCTAATGCTTTACTAGCCCGCATCTACCACTAATGATTTTATTGACTCGCTTCGATGTGGATGTTCCAATCTCTTTGTTAACCAAGTGGAACCCATTATTGCATGGGGATCCCAATTATCCGCTTATCCATTCTTGTCTGTGTTCAACCGCAGTCGCTCAAATCGCTCGTGGTACCGGACTCAGCCGCTCCAAGCATATGACCGAGATCGCCATGCTCATGAACTTCGTGAGTAAATTCATCGGACCGTTAGATTCGGAAACACCATTTTGGTGCAATTATGGGTTATGGAGATTATGTTGTTGGTGATAGTGTAATCTCCGTGGTATATTATGTTGAAGGTCTTGGTCATAACTCGCTCTCTCGTTGGTCAATTCGTGATTCCGATCTAGAGGTGGCTTTTAGAAAACATACTTGTTTCGTTAGAGAACTTGATGGTGTGGAACTTTTAAGAGGAACACGTGGTTCAAACCTATACACCATCTCTATCGAAGACATGATGAAGTCTTCTCCAATCGCTTGTTGTCAAAGGCTTCAAAACAAAGTCATGGTTATGGCATCGCTGCCTCAATCACTTGAACTTCGCACCATTAATGATCTTTCCGTAAAGGACCTTGTAAGAGGCTTACCCAGATTAAAGTATGAAAAGATCATCTTTGTTCAAGATGCCAATTGGGAAAAGCAGAAATATGCCCACAAACCCAAACCCGCAAACTCGCTTATGGAAGTTCTTCATACTCTTCATATGGATTTGTGCGGACCAATGAGAGTGCAAACGATAAATGGGAAGAAATATGTTTTAGTCGTTGTTGATGACTACTCTCGATTTACTTGGGTTAAGTTTTTGAGGACAAAGGATGAAACTCCGATGTCATCATCAAACTTATCAAGCAACTGCAGTTCGACTTAACAAGACCGTTAGAATTATTCGAATGCATAATGGCACCGAGTTTGTTAACAAAGACCTAAGTCAATTTTATGAAAGCATTGGAATCACCATCAAAGAAGTGTTCCACGACGCCTCAACAGTAATGGTGTAGTTGAAAGACTAAATCGGACCCTTGTTGAAGCCGCAAGAACTATGCTAATTTATTCAAAGGTTCCAATGTTTCTTTGGGTCAAGCCATTGCCACCGCTTGCTACACCCAAAATCGCTCCTCATACACACCACTCATGGAAAACTCCATACGAACTTGTCCATAAACGAAAACCCGATCTCTCCTACCTTCGTATTTGGTGCTTTGTGCTATCCAACGAATGACGGTCAAGATTTAGGTAAATTAAGAGCTAAGGCGGACATTGAGTTTTTGTGGGTTATGCATCAAACAAGAAGGGTTACCGAATCTACAACAAAAGAACTCGAGATATCATGGAAACTATTCACGCCACGCTCGATGAGTCGTCGGGCAAATGGCTCCGTGACAATCAAGTTCGACCCGCATCACAACCTTCATTAAGTAGTCCCATTAGTTCTTCTCTTGTACAAAATCCTCACCAAAGAACTCCATATGTACCCCTTCGAAAGATGATTTGAAGAAATTGTTTGATCCAATGTTTGATGAACACTATGAGCCTATTGCTAATGATCACCAAATCCATCAACAGAGGTCGCCCCTAACCCGCCAACGAGATAACCCTTCGCTTATGTCATTGAGTCAAGAAGCGCCACCGCATGATCACTCATCCTCATCATCAAATCCTCAATCATCAAGTGTACATCATGGAATTGTTTCGCACCTATGATGGAGATAACCCTTTGCTACTCCCAAAGATGCTCCATTTGAGAACATATTTGCTCCCGAACCATCATCGTAACCATCTTCATCGTGGAAAACGACTCGCTACTTCAGCCTCAACAACAACCACACGAACACCTTAGAAAATGGACACATGACCATCCATTGGACAACATCATTGAAACCCTCTCGCCCAAGATCCACTGTAAACAACTTGCAACCGATGCCTTATGGTGCTTCTTCAACTCCGTACTATCCAAGGTCGAACCAAAAGACGTTAAACCGCCATGAATGAAGACAATGGTTCAATGCCATGCAAGAAGAAATTCATGAGTTCGATCGACTAGATGTATGGGAATTAGTACCGCCTCCGATCGTGCTATGATCATTGCTCTAAAGTGGATCTTCAAAGTAAAACTTGATGAGCATGGTGATGTGTTAAAGAACAAGGCTCGATTAGTTGCAAAAGGATACCGCCAAGAGGAGGGTATTGACTTTGAAGAATCATTTGCTCCAGCTTGCACGATCGAGGCAATCGAAATCTTCCCGCTAACGCCGCAAGTAAGAACATGGTAGTCTATCGATGGATGTAAAGACGGCTTTTCTTAACGGAGATCTTAAAGAAGTCGATACGCCACCAACCCAAGGTTTTGTGAATCCGAGCATCCTACTCATGTCTATCGCTTGAAGAAGGCTCTTTACGGTTTGAAGCAAGCTCCAAGGGCATGGTACGATACGCTATCAAAGTTTCTTCTATCTACCGGATTCAAAGAAAGGAGCAGCTTGATCCGACATTGTTCACCGTAAAGTCGTGCAAACACTTAATTCACGTTCAAATCTATGTTGATGATATTATTTTTGCCTCGACTGACCCCAATGAATGTGACCGCTTTTCTAAGGAGATGGGCTCCAAATTTCAAATGTCAATGATGGGACAAATGTCATTTTTCTTGGGATTACAAATTTCACAAAGTCCCGGAGGCATTTTTATCAATCAATCTAAATATGCTAATGAGATTTTAAAGAAATTTGGATTTGATTCTTGTGACCCTGTTGACACTCCCATGGTGGAGCGTACTAAACTGGATGAGGACCTCTCGTGGATCATGGTTGACCGCACTAAATATCGTAGTATGATTGGGTCCCCGATGTACCCATCGCCAAGAGACCGTACATTCTGCTCACAGTATGCATGTGTGCTAGATACCGTGCTAAGCCTACCAAAAGCACCTTGAAGCGGTTAAACGGGTCTTTCGGTATCTCCAAGGAACCATCAACATGGGACTTTGGTACCAAGGACACCGGTATGTCACTAACAAATTATGCAGATGCCGACCATGCAGGATGTCAAGATACACGTCAAGCACGCCGAGGTGCTCGCTTTTGGGTGATAAGCTTGTGAGTCGGTCTTCAAAGAAACAAATGAGTACTTCTATATCCTCTACAGAGGTAGAATACATAGCCATGTCATCTTGTTGTGCTCAAATCCTATGGATGAGATCCCAATTATCCGACTATGGCTTTGAATTCAACAAAATCCTCTCAGATTGTGATAACAAAAGTGCCATTGCTCTCTCATGCAACAACGCTCAACATTCAAGAGCAAAGCATATCGACATTCGACATCATTTCATCGTGAGCAAGTGGAGAACGGTGTGGTGGAACTTTATTTTGTGAGGACCGAATACCGCTAGCGTACATCTTCACCAAAGCTCTTCCTAGAGAACGCTTTGAGTTTATCCTTCCACGACTTGGTCTAAAGAGTCTACAACCGAACACTCAAACGCCTTCAAGAGGAAGACGAGGAGTAAAAGTTTTTCTTCATCCATCTCTTGTAAATATTTATTCAAAAAGCAAAATACAAAATTATAAAACCCACAAAAGAAAATAGAAAATATAAAATTTCAAAAATCCATAAAATCGAAAATCTTTGAAAAGCTAAAAATATTTTTCCCATCTTTTCTTTTATTCGATTTCATCTACGGTCTTTGTGTTGTCATTCAAAGAGTGACACGGGTCTTTAGATGAAGTTCGAATGTACATAATTTAAAAAAAAAAAAAAAAAATTGAGAGAAAGAAAACAAAAGGTTTATAGTCATTTCGACTATACCCGCTTTTAAAAGAAAGAACAGAGCCATGCTTTATCTTATTTTTCAAATCTCATGCTCGATTCTAAAACAAATGTTTGTCACCAAAAGACAAATGTTTCTTCACAAATATTTTTCCTTCTATAAATTCTTCCGAAAAATATTTGTTATCTAATGAAAACTAATAGCTTTGAAAATAACTCGACTCAATTTTTGAAAATCATCCGACTTGACATTTGTCAAAATCTCTATCTCTCAATCAACAACTTATGTCATTGATTGAGGGGAGAATGATTTCAATTAAATCAAAAGGTTATTTGTCATACAATTGGTTCGCACCAAGGCTTATGTCATGTTTTCAAAAGATACTCAAGCATGTTTAATCATTGGAGTTTAAAGTCTCGATTTGATCCTTATCGGTTAAATGTTTTCATAAGCAAGTCACAATTCTCCTCAAAAGCTTTCAAAATCAATTTAAATCTATAGAGATCACAAATCTCAAATGACTTGAAAATTGTGATCGGGGAGAATTTGTGATTTAAATTGGATTTAAACCGATAATTCGATAAATGGTTTTATAAGTGATTAGCAAGCTCTCCTCCCTACATGTGCCAAACGATTTCAAATTTTCCATGCACATGTTAAGGGGAGCATCTATATCAAACCAAAAGGATTGAAACGTGATTGATTTGTCTCTAAGTGTGTTTTTTCCTAATATGTGCAAAACACTTTCAAATCTCGATGCACATATTGAGGGGAGCAACTTTTGAAAACCACATCCTTTCCCAAAATATCTTTAACTAAGTATGAAAAATACTAATCTTGATCGGAAGGTGATGTCGATATTTTTAGAAAATGTTAATCAATGAATTGAATTCTTCCTCTTGCCTCCATGTGCCAAAATGATTTCAAATATACGATGCACATGTTGAGGGGAGCTCTTTTCTCTAAAATATCAAAACAATTCAGTACAAAATGCTTTGATAATATATCACAAGTACCGGATTGATTTTCAAATGGTTTTCAATTGGTTCCAATGGCGTATGAACAATACCAAAAGACCGACCAAATTTACTTTATGTATGGTGATATAAGGATGGTTAGGTTAGGTATTCGTTCCCACGATCCCGCCAGAGTCGGAGGGATCTACCCAGGACAATCCACTAGATAGTGTAGAGTCCTTAGGTATGATGAAAAAGGAGAAAAGTGAGAAATGGGAAGAGTGCGGATCGAGATAGAGCTAGAACTCGAATAAACCCAACAAGGTTCTAGTAATGAAGTCTCGTAAGCACCAAGGGGTTGAAGAATGAAAAGAAATGAATGTGAAAAGGGTGAAAAGAAATAGCCTCCAATAATTCAACCTTAGGGCGTAAACCGGTTCAATACATATGCTACTGGTGTTTACTAAGGTAACACCGGTATTGAAGACAAGACGTCATGGACCCAAAGGACGACCGCACTACAACTTCCCAAGCTACTCAAGTTCCTCTTAAAAGGACTTGTTTCATTCTCACGGGAACCTACATTATCTATCGACTTTCTCTTAGAGATTGTTGATATTGAAGAAGGAGACCTCTCCCTAGTCTCCGCATAGGAACCAAATGTGCACTATTGAGTCTAGAGCCACGAGATCATCAATAAATCTCATTAGGACACAATCAATGAAGACTCTCTGCTTCACACAATGTGGAAAGAGAGAATATATTTTAAGAGTCCCACGATTATCCTTGTGGTATTGCCGTAACATCCGAGTGATATGCAAACATATTCACAATGAAGATGGAAAGCCTTCTAGAGCCAACATCAAACAAGCTCTTGGTAGGTGGCATGTGAGATCTATCCAATAGATCAACCATGTGACAACCGAATTGAAACAATGGGGCGATTCAAAATTATGAATCAATCTTGGTTCAGTTATGGATTGACGGATACCTTTGAAAACCGGTCGTTGTGCTTAAAATTCTTTTCTAGCACATCGATCGTGTATTAATATTTCAAAATAAAAGGTGTTTATGATTGATAATTGATTTTCCTTAAAACCTTCGTTGTATTGCAAAACACTTTATATTGAGCAAGACACGATTGTTTTTCAAATCTCTTTTCATCAATCGCTGAATCTCAAATTACCGGTTCACTCACTCCGTGTTGTCTTCTTTGAGACGCTCCGGTTTGAGAACGGCTAGAGCAACCGCGAAACCCCGTCAAGGAGATTCTTCGAATTATACCGATCACAGCAAGATTTGTACCGATCAACGGGAACCGTGGGCGTGTACCTCAATTCAACGAAGTGATCAAAGACACTTTCGTGCGCTTTATTGCTAATCGTTGTATGCGTGTACACCCAACGCTTGCACCGATCGTAATGGAGAGGTCAATCCATAGCCGCATGCTCACACAACACATTCATTTCTAAAGAAATCATGATAAGTGCATCAACGACTCGATATTTTCACTCCATGCTTCGCTACGCCGCAAATATCATGAATCAACTAAAGCTTCCGCTACTCGATGAGAAGAAATCATGATCCGTAATGTGAGCATGTCGGTCCAAAAGTCACAACATCACATAATGTCAACACTACAAAGGAAGAGTCGAGATTTATGGTAGTCGATGATCTCAAAGTCGGCTCAAAACTCATTATCACGTGGATCGCTTAAAGACCTCCACTTGGATTAACCAAACATGCAAAACATGAAGAATCAAAGACTACGGCTACAGAGCAAAGAACTTAAACAAGAATCCAAGAACAATCTTAATGTAATATCTGTTTGTATTCAATGTAATTTGAGGTGACCTCCTTGGGGGAGATTGTTAGGATTTAGAAAATCCAATTATTAAAGTGTCGGTCACCTCAAGTATATGTAATCGTTAGAAAGCTCGTAGTCGTAGTTATTTAATGTTAGTTAGTATTTAGTTAAGTAACACCGTGGAGGACGGACGGGTCTTTACCCACCGTATGCCCGATCCACACCCCGTAGGTGGCGCTTTTATGTAAGATACTATAAATACCCTCTACCTCCCAAGGTAGAGGGTTGGAGCTCATAATAAGATTTTACTTTCTCTCACTAAGTTCCCAAACCTCTAAACTTTCTCTCTAAAACCTATAGTGTACGCCCATATTTAATCATGGTTTGATGTGTTTGTGAAATCCAATATGTTACATTTGTAAATTAAAGTTTTTCTGATAGATACTGTGTTAGTAAGATTACAAAAGCATATTATTACCATAACAATCGGATCACTGCTATATTTTTTACCAATATGACCAATTTTAACCGTTTCATTTTAGCTAAACGTTTAGATTATACCCACTAGATCCACCTTGGGTACAAGGATCAAACCTGTCCATATCGGCCAATTCAGAAGAAAGAAAAAATAACACCATTGGACGCTTGGTCCAGTGGTAAGAACTTCGTTTTTAAAGTAGCAGACCCGAGTTCGAGCCTCTATATATGGGCAATTTTTAATTATTTCTAGCCACAACGACAATTGGTGTAAATTTTTAGAGCAATAAGGATGAATTATGTAATTAACTTAAGGACGAATTGTGTAATTTTTTAGAGCCACAGGGAAGATTATGTAATTAAATCTTGATTAAATCCACAAGGACGACGGGTGAAAATTTTATAGTCACATGGACCTTTATGTAATTAACTCAAGGACGAATGGTTGTTGGATCGATATACTTTAATCAAACTAACTTTAACTAGCTTGTTAAGGTTTAATAACCCTGGATAAATCCTAAGTTATTAACAAAGAAACACCGAGCAATCTTTATCAAGTACGCGGAATTTACTTAACAAAGCTAAGAAGAATAACTTTTATTATAAACTCTAAATCGCTTATTATGCGATACTCTAATACAACTCTAAGATAATCGAACTTTTTAACTCTAAAACACTAATTCATTAAACTCTAAAACTCTTTTGAATCGCACTCTAATGCCAATCTAGGAGTCCTTTTATAGGCTCAAGGATATCCTAGTCGGTTTACAATTTGTAACCTTGTACGACAAGTAATCTAAACATAGAATACAATTCTTTCCATAAACGAATGTAACAGCTTCTTTGTTCTTGCAAGATTTTGACTTCAGAGTGCAAGATTTTGACTTTGTCTTTAGCAAGATTTTGACTCTTTGACTGCTTTGACTTCTTCCAAGATTTTCATGTCTTCAAGATTTTCATATCTTCAAGACTTTCATATCCCAACAATCCTCCCTAACTTGAATTCTACTTGCTTGACTTCAAGTTCCTTTATGAATATGTCTTTAATATTTTCATCTTTAAAACGGATTGTTTCTTAATCTTTAGATTTTATCTCTCAGAACATCCGTCCTTGTCAAAGTATCTCTTAGAATTGTTCTTTTCACAAAGAAGATCCAAAGAATCTCCATCTTTTCAAAGAACACAAAGAACATATGACAAATTGTACATTAATTCGCTTTAAGTTGCATACTATTCTCATCACTTCCAAGTGAATCATTGAAAATTTAATGGATTTAGATCTCTTTACCAAAGCCATTAACTCGAGTAGCCAAATGTTTTGGTGTGTAAGACCATGGTACATTGATAACCATATGATTTTTAGCAAACCACCGCCTATCAATGATTTGTTTTGTCTTTACCAAAAGTTGTACCTTCCGGACTAGTTAGTTCTTCTATCTAATGGTGAACTAATTACCAATAATGGTTTTTCCACGCCTTTACCACAAGCCATTTTCTTGTGGGCTAGCCAACTCTTCACATTATCGATATGGTGAGTTGATTACCATCCAACTTATTAGCAAGTTGTCAACTAAAACGGATTTGATATATCTTTACCGAGCCGCTTGCTCATGGATTAGTCAATCCTTTTGTAACCATGGTGGATTGATAACCTATTGATGTTATCATCACAAAACCATTTATTCAACCTTTATTTCAAAATATTTATTACTTAGCAAAAGGTTTCTTCTAAAATTCATTTAATCGGTTTATTTCGCAAACAAGATTTTGATGAAAGTATCGTCGATCGCAAGATTTTGAATAAAAGTACCGATTTATCAAAAGTATTTATTCAAATAAAATTCATACCGCTTATTGATCATCTTCAAGAATGGTAGTCCAGTTTATAAACAAGTTGATAAGCATGCAAGCGCTTCATTATCCTCTTCTACTTCCAATCCATGCTCTAACATTCTTCTCATGAGCTCAACTGTGAGAGGGTATCTTCTTTCTCGCAAACATGTGTATCATTGTTCCATTTTCCACTCTAAAACATGAACCCGCACTCTTCAAAGAATCTCCAAGAAACAATTTCCCAAATTTCTTGATTCTTCCAAATATCATCGTTTGTCTTCTTCGCTTCCCATATAGTTATGAGATCACCATGTAAAACTAAACCAATCCTTCTAATGGATTATTTTCAAAGTAAGCCTTCACCACATGATATAAATAGAATAGGTCTACTCTATCTATAATGTGCAAGAAGTCCCATAGCCTTTTGAAAACTTTGAAGCTTTCATCTTCTTTATGAAAAATCATGTAATCTCCATCCTTGGATTTCACAACTTCAAAAACACTAATCTTTGATCCGCTCATCTTCATGTCATCATCTTCCTTTGTATAATCAAAATCTACCACTCGAGATAATTCCTTAATTCATCACTAGTCTCGCATCTTAATTCAACTTTTTCTTTCTTTGAGAACCGAACATCCAGAATTTCGCTTTTCCTTTTCTTTTCAAACTCTTCTTTCTTTCACCTTCATCTGTAGCTTCTTCTCTAAAATCTTTAATGCCTCGCAACATCTTTCTTATAATCCTCCCTAGCAAAGATCATATAATCTTTTCATCTCAAAATAATTAAACTTCGCAATCCTTTATACCCTTGACTTTTCGGATAAGCCATCATAGCATTTCTTTAGCTTTATTAAGTCTTGGCATAAATCTAATCGAACAGTGATTGTAATGGTTCAAGCAGCCTTCAAAGATTCAATTCCTCATGCAACTTCTTAGTCGCTTCTATTCTCGAGCTTCTTGAGCTTCCCGAGCTTTTCTATCTTTAGCATTTAACTCTTCTTGAAGCTTTCTAGTCAGCAGCTTCATTCCTAGCAACTTCAATTGCTCTAAGTTCTGCTAAAGTTAACTTTTTCTTCTTAGTTTCAACCAGAACACCTTTTCCTTTATCCTTAGGATCAATTGCAGGTTGAGAAGTTCTTTGTTGTTCTTCTTCTTGTACATCTCTAATAGTAACTCCTCCTCTTGGTTGTGACAAATCTCCTAAAATTGTAGCAATGAATTCATCATCACTTGCAGAATGAATAGGTTTGAATGTAGCTTCCTCCTCTTCTTGTATAACAGTTGTAGAAGGACCAGCTTCCTCTTCAAAATTTAACACTCTTGGAGTAATTACTTCTTGTCTGAAAGTATCCTGAAAACTAGTACTTTGTTGTTCAAGACCTTGATCATCAAGACCTTGAACATCGAAACTTGAACTTGTTCTTCTTGTTCCTCAAGATTCGAAATAATCTTTTCTTCAAGACCTTCGTGTTCTTTCTTCTTCATAACATCTTCTTTCAAATTTTCTTTTCTAAATTCCTCCCAAGTTGACAGAAGATGGTTTAGGAACCTTTTGGGTTTACTTGACTGAGACTGCCTTTGTGCTTTCTTCTTTGATTTAAGCCAGATACGAAATTCTTGAACCAAAGGCCAGACAAAAGTTTTTAGCCTTCTAAACTTTTTCTTCAATTTCTTTATCTGCTTAGCTTGAACCTTAGTAGTCTTTTGCAACTTAACTATCTCCCTTGTCAAAGCATAATTATCCAAAGATAAACCTTCACGAGGTATAGTATATGGATCTTCACCTTGAATATGTGAATGTTCCTCTGATGAAACAGGAACAGAACGTGGTGGAGATGGAGTAGGTGATCTTACAATCTCTTCTTGAACCTCAGGGCTTGGAGAAACAGTACCCTGTAGAGATGCAATACCTTCATGTGAAGCAAGATTTGCAGATGCAAGACCTTCAGATGCAAGACTGCAGATGCAGACCTTCAGATGCAAGATTTGCACTAGTCGCATCATCTTCATCATCTCGCTCTAATGTACCGAACAACTTCCATCATAGAAGTAGTTAATGGTGTATCCGGACCTCTAAATAAATCACTTCTTCGAGCCATAAAAGTAAAAATCTTTGATTGTCGAACAATAACAGTAATAAGTCCAGAGGTTTTGGCACATCGCAAGTTGCTTGTTTAAGAAAACCTGTATAAACCGTGGGTACATTAGCCAAGTAGATCCATGTGAGATATGTGAAAGCATCCCATCCAAGATTAGCCTTGAGAAGTTAAAACTCGATCCGTAGCTAACCCAACCATAGCAGATGCTATATTGGACCCAAATCGCTCCCAAGAAGTACTCTTAGCACTTATACAATGTAGCAACTCATGAACCAAAAATTTCCATTGAGGACAAAACAACTGCTTTTCAATGTTTGTTCATTAAAGAACCTTCATAACCAATATGCCCAAAAGTTTCCCAAATCAATTCCTTGGCAAAACGAATAGCACCATCATTATCATTAAACAAAGAAATCCTCTCTAATAGATGCTTCAAGAATCTTCACAGTCACCCAACAACTGTAGCCCTAATATAAAATTCTTCATTCTCCATGTTTTCTCTTGCAAGAGCCCAAAATTCTTGAATCCAAGGCTCAATAATATCCGCTCCACTAAAAGAGCATAACCGATTTGCACCCGCTTAAAAATCAATAATATCGTGAAACGCCGCGTTGTCTTCGGCCTTGTCTAAATTTGCTACCATATTGTGCTTTGAAACAAGAGGTCGATTCGCCATTGGTGATTATGTAAGCACAAATTGAAATTGAATAAGAATGAGAGAAAGATGGAAACGATGCTAATGTAATAATATGAGAGGAAAAGCGAAAGTAGTTATTTATAGGAGATTTGAAAATCACCGCCCAAAATAAAATAACCGTTAGCATTAATTACCCTCAATATAACCGTTGGAACAAGATTTTAATACGACAAACAAGATTTTCCACGTATGCAAGATTTTCCCAAAGCAAGATTTTCCAAGCAAGATTTTCAGAAAAAACAAGATTTTGCCAAATTCCTCCATAGAAACTAAGTATATACAAGTATCCTCCCTCAAGCAATACACAGACTATACTAACACCTTATAGTCCTCCCTTAAATGTAGCTCAAGAGTTAATCATGCCAATACTCACCACCAAGTGATTGAATCTTGAAACATCAAAGCCTTTGGTGAGTAAATCACCACATTATCATCTCGTGTGAACTTTAACCACATTAATGAGCCTATGCTCATAGCAATCTCGATAAAGTGATGCCTAATCAATATGCTTGGTCTTGGAATGATAAACTGGATTCTTCACAATACAAATGGTACTCTCATTATCAATATTGATAGGAGTATTTTGAAATTGAACCCATAGTCCAAGAGTTGATTCTCGCATCCACAAAACTTGTCCACAACAGCTTGCGCAGCCTACATATTCACCTTCAAGAGATGATGTTGTCGCAATTGTCTCGCTTCTTGCATTGCCGTGAGACTAACCTTCTTCCAAGATATTGGCATCCACCGCTTGTTGATCTTCTATCATAATTATCACCGCATAATCACTATCCGAAAAAGCCTCTAAGTGAAAAGGTGACTTTTTGGATACCACAACCCCAACTTAGGTTGTTGTTTCAAATAATGTAAGATTCTTTTACCGCATTCATGTGAGAGATCTTTGGTGAGACTTGATATCTTGCACATAGACAAACCGCAAACATGATATCGTGCCTTGATGCAAGAAGATACATAAGAGAGCCAATCATTGATCCGTAAAGCTTGACTTCAACCGGTTGTCCATCTTCATCTTTGCCCAATGAATTGATAGATTTAATAGGTGTAGTAATGCCTTCATATCATCAAAGTTAAACTTCTTAAGTATGTCTCAGAACATACTTGTCTTGACCGATAAAAATTCCTTCCTTTGACCGCTTAACTCAAGTCCCAAAAGAAAGTTAACTCTCCCATTGAACTCATTTGAAATTCCTTCGCATCACCGCTCAAACTCCTTAACCATGGACTGCTTGGTAGCCCCAAAGATGATATCATCAACATAGACTTGAACTAACATGATATCCTTCTTGTCTCTCTTGATAAACAAAGTCTTGTCTATAGCTCCCTCCCGTATCCATGTTGTAATAAGAATGTAGAGCCTCTCATACCAAGCTCTAGGTGCCTCGATGAAGGCCATAAAGAGCCTTAACCACCTTATAGACTTTGTTTGGGTGTTTAGGATCTTCAAAACCTAGAGGTTGTTTCACATACACCTCTTCTGTAATAGTACCATATAAAAAGGTACTCTTGACATCCATTTGGTAAACCCGAAACCCATGTATGAAGCAAAAGCAAGAAATATTCTAATAGCCTCAATCCTTGCAACAGAGCAAAACTTCATCATAATCTACTCCTTCTTCTTGTCTATAGCCTTGAGCGACTAACCTTGCCTTGTTTTTGATAACATTGCCTCTTTCATCTCTTTTCACTCAAGACCCATCTGGTGCCAATGACTCTCTCCCATCCGAAGATCACATAAAATCCAAACTTCTTGAAGTTTAAATTGAAGAAGTTCTTCCCGCATAGCTTCAACCCAACTTTCTTTAGTCAAAGCTTGAGCAATATTCTTGGGTTCCTCTTGAGAGATGAAACAAGTAAATAAGGTGTTTGATGGTCCTTATGATTCAAATTGTTTTGTTTATACACAAAGCTAAGTAAAGCATTGTGAGGTTTTGTGAAACCCTTAGCTTTGTGTCTTGTCATAACTCCGTAAGTAGAAGGACCAATGATTTGATCGCTTGATGATTCTTATGAACTGTAAGATTGAGACCTGGAACTCCATATGCATCATCCGATTAGTATAATCAAGACCTTCATTGGAATCGAGAAAATACCTTCATCTTCAAGCTCATCATCGCTTCTTCTAATCCGTGCATGGTAGGATCATCCAAATCATCTAAAGCATCACAACAACAGTGCAAGAAGATTTTGGTTGAAAGTACCGCCAAAGCACCGTGAGAGTACTGCAGCCTTGTTCTTCTTTTGCCTCTTCATAAGCTCTCCTTTGTTCATCGCTGTAAGAATGTGCTAATACATCTTGAAGAAGCATCCGATTAAGTTCCTCTTGAATAGATTGATCCTCAGCAGCTAATGAGGATTGTGGTGCAACAAGATTTTGTTTTGGAGAATCAAGATTTTGCTTAGGAACATCAAGATTTTGTTTTGGACTTACAGGATCTTCATCGTGAACAAAGATCGTCTAATATGAACTCCATGAACAACATATTGTAAATCTTCTCCATTGTGCATCGTTGATTTTCTTCTCTAACAGTACATAGTTCATTGAAGGAGATAAAACCTCAAGATCAAACATCCAATCGACCTTTACCTTTCTCATTGTCTTGATCTTCTAAAACTCAACATGAAGATGCAGCCTTGAATCTTCTTAGTAACTCGTTGTATACTGAAAGCCTTTATCGTTAGTGCAATAACCCAATAAGTATCCTTCTTCCGATTTGCCATCAAACTTCCCCAGATTATCAATGGTGTTTAAAATAGTAAGAGGACATCCAAAAGGCTTCATAAAACGAATGTTGGGTTTATTGCCCATCGCAATTCATAGGGTGTCTTCATCTCGTGGTTTGGTGACAGAGACTCATATACATAGCATGCAAGACTTACAACCCGCCCAAAATTGAATAGGTAGATGGAATCGCTAGCATTGTCCTTGCCGCTCAATCAAAGTCCTATTCTTCCTCTCTCGCAACACCATTTTGTCGTGGTGTTCTAGCAATACTAAACTCCCTCTTTATGCCTTTATTTGCACAAAAGTCATCCATAGGCTTGTTCTTGAATTCGCCCATTATCACATCTAATACCTCTAACCTTGAGTCGTAATTGGTTTTCAAGTGCTATAATCGGTCTCGAATAGCATCAAAGGTATCATCTTTAAAGCCCAAAAGAAAACCCAACCGAATCTACTACAATCATCTCAGAATAACCAAACAAGACTTTTTCTTATTTAAACTTGCCACGAGACAGTCCAAATAAATCCATATGTAACACTCCAATGGTTCTCTAATAGTTCTTTCCTCAAGCTTCTTGCAGAAGCTTTGTGTTGTTTACCCTTCTTGCATGCCAAGCATGATTGATCATTCTTGTAAGTCTTTGAAGGTAAACCTCTAACTAGATTGCCTTTGACCGCTTTGTTGATATTCTTGAAATTAACATGGCCCAATCTTCTATGCCATTGATGTGCCTCTTCAGATGTTGCTTTAGCCACCAAACATGTGGCTCTTCCATAAGAATGTAGACTCTTCATGTCTAAACTATACACATCATTTGTCCTTGGTACTCTAAGTACTACCATGTCATCATCAATGTGTTTAAAGTCGAGGAAAGGATGAGACATTCTGTCGTTGAATAACACAGATGCTTTTATCACAAATTTGAGAGACCGAGAGTAAGTTGAATTTAAGCTCCTTCACATATCTAACATTCTCAAAGTCAATAAGCCCCGCTTTGATAGTTCCTTTGCCAAGAATCTTTCCTCCATTGGGATCATTCCCAAATGCAACTCTTCCTCCACTAATATTTCTAAAATCGCATGTAATCTCTTTGTCTCCGTCATACTTCCGAGCAACCACTATCCACAATTAGATGATCTTTAAGCTCCTCTTCCGGGTTGCCCCGCACACAAAGAAAAGAGTTAGTGACTTTAGGAACCCAAGCCATTATCGACTTGTGTTCCCTTGTGGAGTTACAAACTCAAATTCTTTGAGTATGTAATTCCCACTATCTTTCAAATGATGATCCAAAATTATCTTTTGATTTTTAACATGGATTTTCAAAACTTTCTCGGTTTTCAACATAAATCTCTTTCACCGATTATTAGCATTTTCTTGTATCACAAAACATCGATTCACTTTTTGTTGAAAGTACTGTGTGTCCCTCAAGAGTACCTTCCTTCTTAACCCATTCTCGTTTAACACGTGGTTCCCGTGATCTAGATCCCCTATGTGAATTGTAATACCTTCTAGGTTGATAGTGAGATCTCCTAGAATTCCTATTCCAAGTAGTGTGATCAAGACTTTGTTTCGAGCAAGACTTTGGAAAGTACCGTGAGATATCAAGGTTTTGAAAAGGTCTTCTCGATGCGGGTATCTGTGATCCGTGTGAAGTTTCGTGATTAACCCTATTTGAATTATTCCAAACCGGTTTGTGCTCTCTAGGTTTGTGGTTGGCGATCCGTTTTTGAAATTTGCTAAGGTATTCGAGTGTCGATCACAATCTTTGATTAAGTGATTAGGACTATAACACACAAAACACGCTTTTGACCCATATGTCCAAAGTGATTTCTTCTATGTCTATGCCCAAAATTATTTTGCCTTCTTGGTGAATGATAAAACCTGCTTTGACCAAAGTTATCCCCAAAAGGTTTAGCAAGACTGCTTTGAAAAGGTTTTGCGTAAGATATCGCTTGTTGAGCAAGACTTTGTTTTAAAGGTACCGCTTGATTTTGAACATTATTTTCAACAACTTCTTTGGGTTTTTCGCACCTAGATTGAGCAACAAGCTTCTTCCTAAACTCTAGACAATCTACTCCAAAGCGAGAAACATCGTGCCTAGAGGGTTGATGAATGCCGATGGGATGAGGAACAAGATGATAACCATTGTCTTTCTTATACTCGTGTGGTGGTTCACTTATTGAGCCCTCATTACTAGATGTATCAACATAGTTAATGAGTTCATCATCACTAGTGGTTATGTCCTCAAAATCACCATCATCCTGATCACTAGGTTGGTTTTCATCTATGTTACTAAAGTCCATTCCAAATCCTAAGCCTGTTCTAATGTAAGCCCTTCTCTGCTTTTCAACATAAGCAACATGGGACAAGCCGATTCTCCCAAGCAAAGAAACTTAGCTAACAAATCATCTCTTTCCTTAGTCAATTTCTCAATTTCAAAGAATTTTACGCTTTAGTTTCCATTCACTAAGTTTTAATTGATAATCCTGTTGTTCATATTTTTCACCCCAAGCCATTTCATTATTTTCATGAGTTAATATTTTGGCTTCCATAGACTCTAAAGTGATTTGATAACCTCGCTACCTCGCACCTAGCCCTAACACAATTATCTCTTTCAATCACATAATCATAAGTAATTTTAGATAAAACTCATAACAGCTTTGAGCATACCTCGTAGATAGGAGACCGAGTTGGTGAAGTAGCCACCATAGCAAGAAGAACAGATCATCTTCACTTTCTTTGCTCCAATCAAATCCTCCAAAGCCATCATCGATTCCAAAGCAAAGATGTTCAGTTCTTCATCAAAAGCAAAGGCTCAAATTCAATGCTTCCACCGTGTCTTCAATCGCATCTTCCATCGCTACCATACAAGAAGTCACCGGTTCATCATCAAATTCTTCACTCCACCAACTTCGATAACTTCTCTTGAGCAACCAAAGCCTTTGTTTCGCTTATTGGAATTTCTTTGAGCTCAAGTTTTGGCTTCTCGATGTTCTGCTTGCTTGATACTTAGCAAACCCGCACTCCTTGCAAAGTGACCGCCTTTTGACAATTGAAGCATTCAATTTGAGATTTGTCAAAAGTTATTCCTTGTTTTGGTTTGAAATCAATACTTTTGCCTGCCTTCTTCATGTACTTTTGATCCTTGCAAAGATCATAGCAACTTGCCACCGATATCTATTTCTTCAAGTGCATCTTCTTCAACTGCGCTAGATCCTCTTCATAAGTGATGTAAACCGCTTGTTGTGCAAAGAAGGAGCACACAACTTCATCCGAATGCAAAGTGGTAGATGGTGGGGCTCACGAGCATATGAAGGGGATTGTAAATGCAAGATTTTGAGAAACAAGATTTTGAGGAGAAGCAAGATTTTGAAGTACCGCTTCTTTTTCGATGATAGAAAAGCAATACTATGAGATTTGGAATTTGGTTGACCACTCATCTCATGTTCATACACCTTCGCTGATGATAGAGATCATCAAAGTCCATAACATCCAATCCTTGTTGTCCTCTCGATCATAGTAGCAATCACATGCCATGTAGATGGCAAGCTCCTTAGAAACTTCAAATTAGCATCCTCAACCGACACTTCGCCTTTGTATAACTCCAACATGTTGAGGAGATTTTGAAACCTATCATATGCAAAGATCAAGATTCTCTCTTTCACCAACTGTGAAAGTTTCAAATTGTTGCTTCAAAGAAATTTCTCAGATCTTCTTAGAGGCTTCATTCCTCCAAATTGGTCTTGAGAGCAGCCCAGTCGCTTAGCATCTTTAGCATCATGAAATTTGAGAAGATGACCATCCGAATGGCGATAAGAGAATGTTTAGAGCCTTCTCTTGATTCCTTAGGGTTGTCACGGTAAGACCGCTTTGGTGCTATAGGTTGTCCAGAACATTAATGGGATCTTGAACTACTTCATTCCCATTCACAATTACATTCCATAGAGCATGGTCTCAGAATGGCAATATATCGCCTCATCTTCATGCACCGTAGATCATATTCTCCTTCTTGATTATTGGAATTCGAGTGAGGTGATTGAGGGTGGTGGAACAACTTCAATGACATCTTGAATATAGTTGAAGTAGGTTTCTTCCTAGTCGAGTTTCCACACAAGCTCGATACCACTTGTTGGATCGATATACTTTAATCAAACTAACTTTAACTAGCTTGTTAAGGTTTAATAACCTCGGATAAATCCTAAGTTATTAACAAAGAAACACCGAGCAATCTTTATCAAGTACGCGAATTTACTTAACAAAGCTAAGAAGAATAACTTTTATTATAAACTCTAAATCGCTTATTATGCGATACTCTAATACAACTCTAAGATAATCGAACTTTTCTCTAAAACACTAATTCAGAAACTCTAAAACTCTTTTGGAATCGCACTCTAATGCCAATCTAGGAGTCCTTTTATAGGCTCAAGGATATCCTAGTCGGTTTACAATTTGTAACCTTGTACGACAAGTAATCTAAACATAGAATACAATTCTTTCCATAAACGAATGTAACAGCTTTTTGTTCTTGCAAGATTTGACTTCAGAGTGCAAGATTTTGACTTTGTCTTTAGCAAGATTTTGACTCTTTGACTTCTTCCAAGATTTTGCATGCTTTACAAGATTCATGTCATATCTTCAAGACTTTCATATCCCAACATTTATACGGTGCTAGGCTAACCACCGGTTCTTTCACTCCAAGGTGAACCACACCTACACAACATCGCCTACCCTTTATTAGGTACTAGGCTAAGCACCTAGTTCCATTACTATGGAGGAACTACTACCCATTACAACACAACACCTAATCTCGAGGAGATCCACTCCTTGTTACAACACCATCAAGGATATCACCATCCTTGGATCTAAACAAATACTATATGTATAACGATGCACCTCATCGATTATCGACCTAGGCATTCTTCACTAATGCCATTTACACGATCCTTGACACCTTTCACTAATGCCTTCAACACGGATCTTGGCACTCTTCACTAATGCCTTTGACACATCTATGACACCCGTTATGTTTTGTGGCCCAACATAACAAACCTTGTGTTTTATGGCACAAACACATAAACCATCTAGTCTAGTCATAGATACAAGAATATGATACTAGACAATATCCAAGACAATGTGTCTAATGGATATGACCTCCTAGACTAAACATCAAGAACCCAAAGCATGATGTAGTTAGTCTTCTATGAATGAAGATGACAAGTTTCCCAAGCTTGTTGTATAAGATCTTCATGTGCTTGTATCTTGTGATGGGTGATCACTTCAGTAGGTAAGGAAGCAAGATCTCTAAGCTTGCTTTGGAGGATCACTTCGGGAGTATGCTTACAACAAATGAGAGTTAGAAGCATTATGATCATATAAGATGAGGGTGGTTTACATGTTTCCTAATGATCTAAATATCCTAGATTTGGTGAAGAGAAACTGTAGGACCTTACTTTTATCAACCTTATCACAAACCCAACACGTATATCACGTTAACACAAACACAAACTATGCGTGAAGATGAAAGAAATAAAGATGAGAAAGATGGTGACTTGATGTTAAAACCGTGTATGTGGAGAGAAAAATGAACACAATATGTTGTATATTCCAAAGGAAAAACACACACACACACACTCAAGCACACCCCTCAAATGAGACTTTGAGGGGTTTATATAGTACAAGACAAAGGATGCCCTAAAAGGCTTTCCATGGGCTCGTTTGGGCTTGGGTTGGATTAAATGATACATAAGGCTAGCTTAACTAAACTAATAACCAATTAGCTTAGCCCAAGTCCACGAGCCCGTTGACTATTCTATCACGATATCTAACACACGTTACAAAGTTCCTAAACGTGAATGACCATCACTTCTAATAAAACTATTAAGGCTAACAATCTCCCCCTAAGGGGTGGTCATTCAAATGATGCTCCACTTGATTATGTCTTTACTTTTCTCGAGCTTGAACTTTGCGTGTAGATATAGAATAGTCTTAATTCTTTGTTCCTTCATGCTTTGTGATCAATTAATGTGGTTGTCTGCCGTTGTCAACTTCGTTGGTTTGGTGTCTCCACGTCTTTCTCCACCATGCTCACACTTCTATTTGACTTTAGGTTACCAATGATGTGGTTCTCGAGTCTTTAGACTTTGTAGATTCTTTGACATTGACGAAGAATCATCTTTAACTTTGAGTTGCCTTTGATTATGATGATAACTTTCATATGTTTTTGGTATGAGCATGTGGAGAATTTGCACGATCAATCCGCTCCAGAGCTTCCATAAGAAGAAAACATAAAACAGGTTAGTAATAAGCAGATTCCGGCACTTATAAGTTTGAATTTCGAGGGTGTTAACAGCATAGTGTGAAAACACGTCTCTAATTCTCACAAAGGCCGTTCTGAACCGGAGTCCCACAAGTGAGATAACGCGATGTACCGAGGTACACCTCTGATTCGGATGAGTCGTTGAGGTACATCAAGCATCACCCCACGACGTAGACCGTTAGAGACATACTAAGCGTAATCCACGGGAGTTACCGGTGACTGCTTGTCAAGGTCGCTTGATGTTGACCACGGCGGAGTTTCCATTCAATCACTCAAGATCACGGATGTGAAACTTCTCATAAATGTTACGGCGATTGCTAAGATCTGCGTGGGACTCTATAATATATCACTTGTGTCCTTATTGATGAACAACAGCGATGTCATGTCAAGTGTTCCTATGAGATCTTTTGATGAATCTCGTGGCTCTAGACTCAATAGTGCATTTTGGTTTTCCGAGCGGAGACTAGGGAGAGGGTCTCCTTCTTCAATATCAACAATCTCTAAGAGAAGTTAATAGATTATGTAGGGTTCCGGTGAGAATGAAACAAATCCTTTTAAGAGGAATTGAGTGGCTAGAAGGTTTAGTGCGGTGCGTCCTTTGGGTCCATGACGTCTTGGTCTTCAATACCGGTGTCATCTAGTGACAACCAAGAGTGATGAATTGAACCCGGTTTACGCCCTAAGGTTGAATATGGAGGCTATTTCTTTTCACCCTTTCTTTTACATTTCTTTTAATTCTTCAACCCTTCTTTCTCCTTTCTCACATTACTCCTTTTTCAATCATTCCTAAGGATTTCTAATACTAACTATTTGTGATGTTCGTGGGTAGATCCCTCCGGCTCTGGCGGATCATAGGACAATTTCCTATCCTTAGTCACCTTATAACTTCATGACTGTCCTATTGTTGCCATAAAACCATTTTTCTTGAAAATCTCTCGAGTGTTTATGATAGAAAACATGTTTGAGACACTCGAAAGTTTTATATTTTCATAAACACTCCCCTTCACATATGCTTATAAGTTTTTGATGTAAATCGCACATAGAGGGTAGAGTTCACACTTTTGAATTGATCGACTTTAAATGAACTAGACCGATTCGAGACACGTTTACATCACTAGAGAACTAGCTTGAAATTATTACCCGTCCTGGTCAAGTCCATAGAAAGTTTCTCGAGATGGTACATGATTCCTCGTCAATTCATTGGTTTCAACTGAGTCAAGATTCAAACAACGATCATTAAACTTTTTGATCACATTTTAATCACGTCTCCTCCTCCTCAAAAATAGCATATTCGTGATATTTTTTATATCAACAGATTAAATAACATTGTAAAGTCTTTTGGGGAGACAAACAGATTTGATTTAAGCATGAATTTGGAACATTTTGTTTTATACTCCCCCTTTAATAAAGCATAATCAATTAAAGGGTTTTAGAGGGAGTTATCTTGAGCATAAAATATTTTGAAAGATTTTTAAAAATCTTTTTGAACAATCTTGAAAAGGTGCTCAAGATGATGATGATTTCTCAGCATTTTTAAATGTAGTGCAATGAAGCGTACACTAGTGATTTGCAATAAAAGCACGAGTTTTGATTTGAAAAATAATCAAAAGTCATAATTTTATTCCGGGTTTCGTACTGATGTATACGAAAGCCATTTTATGAAGAAATTTTGAGAAACGACATGTTTTAGATAACATATTAAAGAACTCTCGCTCAAGCATCTGTACATGCCCGTATCATTGTTGAATGACATTTCTAGAAACGTCTGAGAATATTGATTATACAAGAGACATGTCGTTAGAAGAATATTTTGGATTTTTGATTTTATATTGTTTTGTATTTTTGAAAGTTTTATATTTTTATATTTTGCTTTTGTTGGTTTTTCAAATTTTGTATTTTGTTTTTCAAAATATTTACAGATGACTTTTGGAAAATCATTTTCAAGAAGATTCGAAGGCGTTCTAACTCCTCGGGGTTAGGCTTCGCATTCAATTCGTCGAACTAAATAGTCAAACCTTTCTTTTGGAAGGGCTTTAGTTAATAGATCGTGAGTTGGTAATCGATCTTCACGAAGAATAATTCAACGATACCATTTTCGACGTACTCTTTGATGAAGTGATAGCGGACACGGATATGCTTAGTCTTTGGTGATGAGCAGATTGCATGATATGGCTATGGCACTTTTCGAGTCACAATACATAGGTATTTTATCGAAAGTAAAGCCATAATCTGTGAGTTGTGTTCTCATTCATAGAACTTGAGCACAACACGCAGATAGAGACACATACTCGGCTTGATGGTTAAAAGTGCGGTGCAATCTTGTTTCTTTGAAGACCGGTGACTAACTTTTCACCCAAAATTGTGCTCCTCCGGATGTACTTTTGTCAGAACTTGGTCACTGCGTGGTCCGCATCCTAAAAGGCAATTAGATCAAATCCGATTCCTTCGGATACCAAAGTCCCATGTGAATGGATGTCTTGGTGTACCGAAGATCCTTTTAACCTCTTTGAGGTGCGGTTGGTGAGCTTTGCTCGAAACCGTGCTAATAAGCAAGCAACAAAATGAATATCCGATCGACTAGCGGTGAGGTACATGAGAGAACCAATCATGCTCCGATATTTCTTGGGATCAATAGGTTTCCCAAACAAATCGGCTCCAATTTTTGGTGAAGTTACCATTGGTGTTCAATCGAATCACAATTATCCATACCATGATTTTTCAAAATCTCGGTTGTGTATTTAGCTTGATTTATAAAAATTCCACGAGGGGCCGATGTATTTGTAAACCAAGAAAGAATTTTAGTTCCCCATCATGGACATTTCAAATTTGCTTTTCATGAGATTTTCAAAATGTTTTGAAAGATTCGGATTAGTGGACCCAAAGATGATGTCGTCCACATAAATTTGAACAATCAAAATGTCGTTTTGCATTTTGTGTAAACAAGGTAGGATCAACTATTCCTTTGGTGAAAATTTTTGGATAAGGAAAGAGGATGTTCGTCATACCACGCTCTCGAGCTTGTTTTAAACCATAGATTGCCTTTTGAGTTTGTAGACGTAGTCTAGATGTTCCAAGTCGATGAAGCCTTCGGGTGACTCACATACACTTCTTCTTTCGAGTTCCATTCAAGAGCGGTCTTAATGTCCATCGATAAACGTGATATTTTGTGAGTGCATAGGCTAAGAATATCTGATCGCTTCAAGTCTAGCTACCGCACGAATGACTCTTCAAAGTCTATCCCTTCCTCTTGTCTCGTATCCTTTGGCCACAAGACGAGCTTTGTTGCAATCACCGTCATCTCTTCATCCCTTTTGTTCTTCCATAGCCATTTGAGATCAATGACGAATGTCAATTGGTCTTGGAACCATTCCCAAGAGTCATGTAGACGGTATTGGAGAAGTTCCTCTGCATTGCTTCTATCCATGCGGATCCGCCATTGCCTCGCGAATGTTCTTTGGCTCTATATTGCTAATTGAGCAAAGGTAAATGCACAAGTCGCAATCGGTGGCAAGTTAACGTCTCGTCTCGAATTGGCCTTGAAGGTTCACCAATAACTTGTTCAATTGGGTGGTCTTTAGTCCACTTGAGTAGAAGGATACCGTTGGTTAAGCGTATGTGAGTTAGATGGTTTTGGAAGCTTGAGGATGATTCGGTGATTCCGTAGCAAGCGGGTTTTCAAATAAGTCTTCATCTAACGTTGCATCGTTCGGTTTTGGTTTTGCTCATCAACTCTTTGGTAGAGCGGGTGCAAGAACTTGAGTAGATGTAGATGATGTTGATGGAGTTGGTGCATTGGTTTCGACCGTTGTAGATGCATCTTACATTGGTGGTGGAGGATGATTTTGAGCGGGTGCGGTGAAATGATGGTTTGATGCATTTGTCGAAGTTCAACCATAGTATTCATCGAACATTAACTCAAGAAATTCTCCCATTCTTGTTCTTTAGGATTGTCAAACGAAGTTGATTGAGCTCTTTGAGGTACGAGTCCCGAATCGATGTGTCCGTAAGTCTGCTTTGGTTTAGTGCGGGTTCTAGGCGAGTCTCTCGGAAGCCATGTGTGAAAGTTCATCAAATTTCACATTCATCGTCTCCATGATCCTCCTAGTTCTCTGTTATACACCCCAATGCCCTCGAGTTATCTCGAATATCCAATGAAGATTCCAATATCACCTTTTGCTTTCGGTTTTCCAAGATCTTCTCATCATTCGTAGGATAGCACAAAGCGCCAAACACGTGAAAGTAAGAGATATCGGGTTTTATGTTGTTCACTATCTCATATGGGGTTTTATTGAATCTTGGATGGATGAGGATCGGTTCTCGAGTGAAACAAGCAAAGGGCAACACATCGACCCATAGAAATAACGGTGCACTAGAATAAATTAGCATTGTGCGGCGACTTCCACAAGAGTACGATTTCTTCTTTCAACTACCCCATTTCTTTGTGGAGTTCTAACAAGCGATGTCGATGAGTGATTCCAACATCTTCAAAGAAAGTTCTTAACTCACGATTAGTGAATTCGGTCTGGTTGTTCGTTCTTACAACCCTTACGGAGTTTGAAGAAGTACTTGAATACGTTTGAAAGGTGATGATGATGCTCGGTGCTTCGTCTTTTGACCGCAGAAACTTAACCCATGTATATCTTGAATAATCATCGACGATAACAAGAATATACGTTTTCCCGTTAATGCTTTCAACTCTCATTGGGCCACATAAGTCCATGTGCAACATATGCAACTTTGCTTCCGAACTAGGTACGGATTTGGGTTTATATGATGCTCTTTTGCTTTTTCCTTGTTCGCATGATGGACATAAGTGATACTTGGTGTATTTGAACTTTGGAAGTCCGTTGACGATGTTGTCTTTGGCAAGATTGTTGATGTTGTATTAGAAGTGATGGTCATTCACGTTTAGGAACTTTGTAACGTGTGTTAGATATCGTGATAGAATAGTCAACGGGCTCGTGGACTTGGGCTAAGCTAATTGGTTATTAGTTTAGTTAAGCTAGCCTTATGTATCATGTAATCCAACCCAAGCCCAAACGAGCCCATGGAAAGCCTTTTACGGCATCCTTGGTCTTGTACTATATAAACCCCTCAAAGTCTCATTTGAGGGGTGTGCTTGAGTGTGTGTGTGTGTGTGTTTTTCCTTTGGAATATACAACATATTGTGTTCATTTTTCTCTCCACATACACGGTTTTAACATCAAGTCACCATCTTTCTCATCTTTATTTCTTTCATCTTCACGCATAGTTTGTGTTTGTGTTAACGTGACATACGTGTTGGGTTTGTGATAAGGTTGATAAAAGTAAGGTCCTACAATTGGTATCAATCGCCTAACAATCGTTTAGGAGTGTTTTGGTTGAATTTTTTTTTGTAGTGTTACGCGTAGCTTCGTTATCAAAGTTTTCACGCTTAAAGCTTTAATTTTTGCACTTAAAAATTCAAGATTCTTGTGGTTTAAGGTTTATTTGGTGCTAAAGTTTCAGTTTTTTGCAAAAAGTTTGAAGCTTTACGTGTTTTTCTTCATTTTTAAGCTCGTGTTTGGTTCATTGGTCATTTCTACGCATAAGCTTTCTAAGCACTTTGGGTGAAAAAGGTCAACATTTTTGTGTTATTCGAGTGTTTTTAAGGCTATCTATGCAAGAGAAATCGTTTGAATCACTGGAAATTTTTTACGCGTAGGTCAAAACCCTAGTTCTACGCGTAAGAAAAGTCAACGTCCTCTGTCTACGCATAACTTTCTACGCATAAGCTTTTGGTGCAGATTCTTCGAGCTATAACGATTACTCAGTGCTTCCCTCACTTGGATAAGTTTGTGGAACACTTGACTTTTGGATATCTTTTACCTTTGTGATAGTGTAAAGGATTTTGGGCAAAACCTAATCTTACGCATAAGCTTAGACTTACGCGTAGAACACTTTACGCTTAAGTATTTTCTTACGCCTAAGCTTGTCTTACGATAACTAAATCTTACGCATAAGTTTTTCTCGCCTAACTTTAAACTTACGCATAAGCATTTCCTACGCCTAAGGAATCCTTCGCCTAAGCCATCCTACTCAGAACTTCTTCGGTCTCGCCTAAGTTTAAAAAAAAAAAAAAAAAAAAAAAAAAAACAACTTGTTAGGACCGTTTAACATGTGATTTATGTGGTTTCGGAGGTCGGGGTTGGTTGAAGAAGATGAAGATCTTTATCTTTTTAGTGAGAGAAAGTAGAGAGAGGGAGGAGAAAACAATGAAAACTTTTATTGATAAAACAAACACACACTAACTAAATGCTTCACCTCACCCCTCATGGAGAGTCATGAGGGGTATTTATAGGCTCTATACATTACAATTTTGCCATTTAAGCGATACTAGTCCCTGCAGGCAAAGTATACTACATATCTAGTCCATTTCACTTAAGTGACGTTATCTTTATAAAAGAGCGAGGCTAACAATCTCCCTCCAAGATATCGTCACAAGTGAATGGTTACAATGAGACCTATAAATACAAAACAAAGTAAATTACAATAGTAATGAACAATGTTGACTTTGTTGAAGTGCGAGTCTCGTAGTCTGAACCGAGGCAAACTTGAAGTTCTCCTTCCGGCGATCTCGACATTTGATCTTTGGCGCCGACGGCACAAATCCTTGTAGCTCGAACTTCAATGTAATGGTCTAGTTAGGTTATTACTCCTCCTAACTAGTGAGCCTTTTTCTTTCTATGCTCCCTCCTGAACCGACAACTCTCTTCCAACACGCAGCGGAGAAAGTAAACTCTTGATTGTAGCACAATGGTTGTCGTTCTGGGAACATCATAACAACATAACTCACTTAGTATTGCATCAAAGTTGGTAAAAAGCCCCGATGTACGCACACTACTTCTCCTTCTTCGGTCTTAAGCACAAATCCATTCGTAATCCAATCACGGAAGATGAAATACCAACTTCTCCCTCCTGATGGTTGCGAGCTATCGGAATCATCATAATGTAGCGTACATGCCATATTACCTTTTTCTTGATGCAATATTAAACCTTAGATTGAGCATAATTTCGTGAGAATATGTCACAAAAATACTCTCAATAATTCTCTCAAACCAACCTTTAAACGAACCTCCTTTGAATTCACCGGCTAATAGTAATGACCACATATGGAGAAAACCCGATACGACTAACTTGAAAAGGAAGTAAACATCCCAACTTTGTGACTTACTGCTTGTTCTAAATTCTTGAACAATCTACAACGTTGTGTGACACTGAGCACTACAACGTAACTCCTTAAAGTGATGGTTACACACTATGAGCACTACAACGTAACTCCTTACATCAGTTATAACCAGATTGTCAATTCAAAATCACTTAAAGTGACAGTAATACCCCAACAAGTTATCTTGAGACATGCATCCAACCAACCAACGCCTCAAAGATAAAGAAGTTCACCCGTGAAACGTCACTTCAATTTCGCATCAATAATACCGTACAAAAACCCCGTAGTCATTTTTCAAATCTTCGTTCAAGCCGTGAATATATGTATCCCTTCGTGAAAATATACCATAAAATACCACTCTTAACCAAATACAAACATTTTATCCAAAATTTTTAAAAAGAATTCGGATGAACAATTTTTGTAGAGATTCTTGCGTATGAAAATATGCAACCCACGATGATCCATCAACCTTGAACATATCTCAGCCCATAATCAAAGATAAATCCAAAGCCCATGTTTAAATTTTAAGACGCTGCCCAAGTCTAATTCAACCAAAACGTAACCAGTTATATAATAACTTTGTCACATATTAACCTAAACCTAAAAAACATTTGCTTATGTTTTACGCCTCTATCATAATATCTCTCCCACCAGTTTCATCTCATCACCCAATCTCAAATCTGCTTTCACACATCAAACCCAAAGCAAAATCAAAACTCAGCTCATTCATCACATCCCCAAACACACGAACAACAAACTCCCTTCTTTCTTTTAGATAGTACGAATGAAGAACAAAGGCACTTTACTCTTCAAGATCCGTTTGGTCTCGGGTAGGTTTAATTGATGTGTAAATGTTTTTGTTTTTGAAGTTTAAAACCGAATGAAGGAACGATTGAGACATAGGTCTTGGTCTTTCTTATGGTATATTCGGATATTAAAGTGGAAGGTTCACTTCAAATGGGTCGATGATGATGATGATTCAAGTAAAAAATCTTTAAAAGATTAAAAAAAACTTAATCAAAACTGAGATCATTTATTTATTTTTGGGGAGAGATTGTGAGGGTCTTGGGTTGAGTCTAGATGAAGGATTTGTGTTTCGGATCATGTGATATTGCTTCGACTTTTTTCCGTTTTCTTGAACTGAAATGGACCAATGATGCAATTAAACTGAGGTCAGGTTGATATTTGGTATTTGGTATATGGTCGTTGTGGTCGTGGTCTTTTACGCATAACATTTGTTTAATCAGTTCTTACGCGTAAGAAACATACGCGTAACTCCTTTTTTTTTAAACCTTATGCGTAGACTGAATTACTTAAGCATAAGCTTAGTCTTATGCGTAGCTTAGGCGTAAAAACATACGCGTAAGTGTTCTTACGCATAACTTCACAGTTATGCGTAAATACTCTGTAGATGCTTCTTATGCGTAGAAAATGAGGGTTTTGACCCTTTGACCATTTTTTCCGGCGAGTTTTTCCGACCACTTTTCCGTCAATCTTAATAAAAACCCAGAAAAACTGCTTCTTTTGACCATTTGGACCAAGAAAACTGAAGGTTTGACCACGAATAAACTTCACATATTTGGTACAAAAAAGTCATAAAAGATGATGATACTACCAATATCTGTTTTGGACTGAGATGACACAAGACAAGATATTGTATACATGATAGCACAAGACTGTTTTGACCAAACTAAAAGGATACAAAAGATATGTATAAAACTGTTTACCCACAATACTCGGAAAAAATATTCTGACCCACAAAATAAGTACAAAAAAACAGTTTTAAACAAGATTCAAACCACAATAAATCATCAAAATGTAACCTGGCTTTGATACCACTTGTTAGGACCGTTTAACATATGATTTATGTGGTTTCGGAGGTCGGGGTTGGTTGAAGAAGATGAAGATCTTCATCTTTTAGTGAGAGAAAGTAGAGAGAGGGAAGAGAAAACAATGAAAACTTTTATTGATAAAACAAACACACACTAACTAAATGCTTCACCTCACCCCGCATGGAGAGTCATGAGTAGAGGTGTAATTGAGTCGAGCTGAGCTCGAGCTTAACAGGGCTTGAGCTTGGCTTGAAATTTATAAGTTAGGCTTGAGATTGGCTTGATAGCTTGACGAGCTTTAATCATCCAGGCTTGAGCTTGGCTTGAAAAATTCTATTAAAGCTTGAGCTTGGCTAGAAAAGCTTGAATGTATATAAAAATATTGTTTCTAATAGCCAAACTCGTCAATAAATATATGTAAAAATAAAACAAACTTAAACCATATAAAAATATATGTATAAAAATATTGTATTCAACTAAAACAAAACATTTTAGCCAAGAAGAGTAAATAATACAATTATACAAATAGTAGAATACAAAACGTTTTGATTAATTAGGGTTAATCTAGAATACATGTTTAATTATTTACAAAGTAAGTCTTTATAATTATGTTAATAATCAAATTATCCTAGTTAGTTATATGAATTTATAATGGAAATATATTCATATTAAAGCTTGAAAAATCTTGATAGGAGCTCGAGCCGAGCTATCAAAAGCTTGAGCTTGGCTTGTTATATGTTTCGAGCTAATTTTTGGGCTTGAGCTTGGGCTTGAGCTTGATAAAAGCTTGACTCGATCGAGTCAAGCCCGAGCTCGAGCTCGAGTTGCTTGATAAAAGCTTGACTTGATTATAGCCCTAGTCATGAGGGGTATTTATAGGCTCTATACATTACAATTTTGCCATTTAAGCGATACTAGTCCCTGCGGGCAAAGTATACTACATATCTAGTCCATTTCACTTAAGTGACATTATCTTTATAAAAGAGCGAGGCTAACAGAAACTATGTGTGAAGGTGTGAAGAAATGGTAAGAAGTGGTTTGCTATTTATAGGCAAAAAGACCAAAACCATGTTCTGCCCCAAGGATCCCTCCTGGAGGGATCCGGCCCTTGTAATTCCAAGGGATTCGTGGGTCATTGGAGGGATCCGTGCACGCTCCTCTTTACCCAACATTTATGGGTTGAAACCATGGGCTATGGGTCATGGTTTTGAGTGCCCACCAATGTACAATGTATCTAGACATTGGGTATGGGTCTTGGGTCATGGGTTTTACCCAACACATTTACTTATGTTTATATATTTTATAAAGTGTTTAACTAAGCATGTTTAATGGTTTATTAGGGGTTTGATCATAACGCAACATAACAAACATGTACGAACTTGTGTTGTAGCATACAAGGACTTGAGTCGTCGAGAGGTGTTGAGAGTATGTTGAGACAAAATATAATTACAAGTAACTTATACATTTTACGTTATGTATTACAAGTTACATGTTTGTCATCAACAAAACAAATGAGAATGTATAGATTAAATATCGTAATATTTACACTAACATGTGTGATAAGAAGCTTGGTTTAAAATTGCATTTTGCGATTCGATGCGCTCAAGGTCTCAGAGGCAATGCGTGATGTGAATGCGAGCGCAATTTAGACGCAATGCGTTTAGTGTTTAAGAAAATAAAAAATAAAATATTTATACATAATATATTTTACAAGTACCAAGTGTTGGAATTAAGGTAAACTCTTGATTACGCGAAGTATCTGCCAAAGAGATTCTGTAGAAGAAGAATGGATTCTAAGTTATACATCGCCAGAAGTGTTAAAAGCGTAAATCGTGTTTCTCTTTGAAGTGCGAATCGGCGTGGGAGATAAGCTCGTTATGTAGTAAAAGTCGTCAGCCGTATGAAAGATAGGTTGGCGCCGTGTTGTATGAGCTTACTCGAATAAACAATATGATTAGTAAAACAATATGATTAGTTGCATGGTTGTCTAGATGCATGCTTGGTCTATGTTTGTATTAGGAAGCGTACATTGTAAACGCTCGTGAGTCCTTAGGGTTTCTTGCCTATAAAAGGAACCATAATAGTTTGTAATAGATAAGCTTTTCTTAAGTCTTTCAAGTCTTGTAAACTATCCGAAACATAGAGTTTCTATAATCAAAAGATCCATAGAGGATCAAAGAGTTCTTAGTTATAATAACTTGTATTTACTTTCCGCTATAATACGAGTTGTAGAGATCTTATATTAGTTTGCTTGTGATTACATAGGCAACACTAACGATCTCCGAGTGCTTAAGATCTATCAAGGTCTGTGTGTATTCAACAAGTGGTATCGAGCCTGGGAAAGTCTCTACGGTACTAAGAACCATTCTCACCCCATACAATCAAACATTCATTCACCATGCACGGATCCGATAATGAAACCAAGTCACCAACACAAACAACACCAACACCACTTCCATGCATGACTTAGTCTTTCAAGCGACAATGGTAAATTTCCTTATTTAAAAGGGAAGAGTATGATCTTTGGACTATGAAGATGGGCCTGGATTTCAATATTGATTGGAATCTGTGGGAGGTAGTGAAGAAAGGAAGCAGTCTAAAGAAAATGATTCACAGCGGGGATGGAAGTTTATCATGGCTCCTCCCAAAATAGCGAAGAGGTCTTGGCTATGCGAGAGAGCATAAAGTAAAAACTATTACGCTTGAGCCATTCACAAGATCATCTGTGATTTTCACCGTATGGATGATGCAAAGGACATATGGATGGCTCTCAAAGCAAGGTTCGGTGGAAATGAAGAATCAAAGAGAATGAGGAAGTCCATGCCGAGACAACAATTTCGAGGACTTTAATATCTCCGAAGAAGAAGGTATCCACAAGGGATCTGACAGTTCCATAGGATTTTGAGTCATTAAACCACATGGTGAATGCAAAACTGATAATGATGATGCAACTCAAAGTTCCTTCGATCTTTACCTCCATCATGGTTACATGTAAGTATTGCCTCAAGGCTAAAGGTGGGTTGGACATGCTCACCTTTGATGAGTCAGATATGCACTCGGAACCTTGAACCTCGATGTCGAACTCCTACAGTACATCTTCTTCGGCCATGCGACTTTTGTTGGGACATCTCACTCCAACATGATGGTACACCGCTCCTAGTTCCAACTATTTTCCATCATCTCTAGCTCCAACTACTTTCCATCATCTTGCGCTCCACTCCACCACATAACACTCGTCCCACTCCACCATCTTCTCAAACTAAGACTAGTAGTGTGATGGAGGATGTTCTTCATTCATTTGTTCGCGACTATGATACTCGGCGGTATCTTGCATATGAAGACTTTGATCAGTTGTACCCACTTGAAATGGAGGAGATGGGCGAAAATGCGGTGGCATTCTTTGTCGGTGGACATCAAAAGGTTTGAAGAAGTGCAGGAGGAAGTTTGCTTTCAAGGGAAAGGAACCATTCGCTTTGATAGGAGAAAAGTCAAGTGTTTCACTTCACCGGATGGGGCATTTCTCAAGGAATGTAAAGACAGGAAGAGTGGAGATGGAGCTAACTACCTTCCTGTCGCTGCGGCGGTAGAAGCTGGAGCTTGACAGCTCTCACCATGGATGAACAGGTCAAGCTGGATGCACATGAACACATGAATGAGGAAGCTCGTAATCTTGATAAGCTTGGATTCTTTGGCAAGGTGCACTTCGGATGAAAGGCATGATCGGTTTGCCTTGATGGGACGTGGTGACCTCACTTGTTTGGTGGCTAAAGCATCTCTTGATGAGTCTACTAAATGGCATAGGAGGATGGCTCATGTGAATTTCAAGACCATAAACAAACTCTCTAAAATGGGTCTTGTTGAAGGTCTTCCTCAAAAGTTTTCACCAATGATCATAATTGTGCTTGCAACAAAGGAAAACAACACGAGCCTCTTCACAAAGCTATCAATGCTATGAGCATCATTCTTGAACATCTTCGGTTGCTACACATGGATCTGTTTGGTCAACTCAAGTCGAAGCATTGATCATAAGTACTTACATTTGGTTATCACCGATGGCTATAGCATTTTGTTGGGTTTTCTTTCGTAACCAAAGTTGAAACATCTCAAGTCTTGATGAATTCATCACTCTCGTTGAAAATCAGTTGAACAAAAGGTTAAGGGAATTCGGTGTGATAATGGGACGAGTTTAAAAATGCTATTCTTATAGAACTACGTGGGTCAAAAGGTATAAAAGGGACTATAGTAATCCAAGAACCCCACAACAAAATGGGGTGGTGAAAGAAAGAATAGGACCTTAATAGAGGCTGCAAGATCAATACTTGGACTCTAAACTCCCACTATGTTCGGATGAAGGATTTGTTGGCTATGCTATGTGCTAAACGAGGTCTCCATTACTAGACCACAACTCAAAACACCATATGAACTTCTCTTTGGGAAGATTCCCATCATTCACTACCTAAAACCTTTTGGTTGTCAAGTGACCATTACGAACACCGGTCCGTTGGGAAAGTTTGATGAGAAAAGTGATGATGGTTACATTGTGGGTTATTCACTCATAGTAAGGCATACGGTGTACAATTTGCAAGCCAAGAAGATAGGAGACATTGAACACGAGATTTTTGGAAGATAAGCACAATGTTCAGGGCGGGGTCATCGTGGTCTTTTGACCTTGACTATTAGCGATTCTTTGGGTTACACTAGACATTTGGCTAACCAAAATGCAGGTCCTCGGTCTCCACTAACAATGCGGGTCCACTTAGATGATGACTCGAAAATGAGTTTGAAGATGATGAGCAACCTATACTTGTGCCTTCTTTCTCCCTAACAATATTGCGGTACCACCTCCAAGGATATTTAAGAGTGATGAAGATGACTCACATTATCTTTGAGGACCTTGCTAGGCTTGGACTCAAATTTCTTTGCTAAGCTTGAAGCGAGAAACCGAATGGAGAGGTTGCTAATGAAGGTCGATGAGAAACCATGTTTCTCCGAAGTTGACTCATCACACCTATCATCCACAAATCTGTGAAAGGCTATCTTGTTTCTTCTCATGTTCCTTCTCAAGTGTCTTGGACTTTGAAGAACCTCATACACGCTTTCCAAAACCCTCCGATCTTGGAAATCATCAACCCAAAGTGGCATTTTCACTTCACCTCTTATGATCTGAATTTGAACCAACACTCACTAATCTTGATTCATCCATTGAAGTCATTGCTTCGCTACTCGGAGGATCAACATTGCTCATCCTCAATCCAACATCATAGGTGATCTTCGGCTGTTAGAACACGAAGGGCTATAACAAGTCCTCAATTTGGGCGATTGCTTTTCTCTCTTATGTCTCCAACCAAAGAAAGAGACAATCACACGGACTTCAAACATTGTCATTTGCTTGTTTTCTTTCTCAAGTGGAACCAACTAGTGTTTCTCAAGCTCTTAACGATTCAAGGCGGCTAGAAGCAATGCAAGAAGAAATGCAACAATTTCTGTCAATCAGTGGTTTGGATTTTGGTTCCACTCACGATGGCAAATATGCCATTGGGACAAAGTGGATTACGAAGAATAAGAGAGATGCTCGGGGTGTTGTGATCAAAAACAAAGCAAGATTAGTAGCTCAAGGCTTGAGACAAGAGGAAGGATTGATTATGATGAAGTGTTTGCACTGTTGCGAGTTGAAGCAATTCGCATTTTCTTGGCTTATGCTTCTTACATGGGTTTCATGGTGTATCAAATGGATGTTAAAGGTGCTTTTCTGTATGGTGAGATTGAAGGAGGTGTATGTCACTCAACCCAGGGATTTGAAGACCCGGATCACCCAAATCATGTTTACAAGGTTGTTAAAGCTCTATATGGCATCATCGCACCTGAGAGCTTGGTATGCTGAGCTTTCATCATTCCTGTTGAAGCATGGCTATAGGAGAGGTGCTATTGATAAAACTACATTCCTAAAGAAGAATTACTCGGACATCATTCTTGTGCAAGTTTATGTGGGCGACATTATTTTTGGCTCCACAAGCGAAGCTTGGTGCGTGAATTTGAGGAACTAATGAAGGGTGAATTTCAAATAAGTGCTATGGGAGAGCTTACTTTCTTTTGGGTCTCCAAGTTCGTGAGAACAAGATGGCATTTTATCATCAAGATAAATATGTGAGACATTTGAAGAAGTTTGGTATGGAAGGGGTTAGAAGCGCCACAACTTATATGAAGCTCAAAGACTAAAGCAAATAATGAACGGATCTACATGAATGTTCATCCATGCAGTCCATGATTGGTTCATTGATGTATCTAACTTCAAGGCACGATATTACGTTTCTTTGTGAGTGTTTGTTCTCGACATCAAGTCACTCACTTACTTCCCATCTCAATCTTTGTCAAGAAGATCTTTAAGTACCTCAAAGGCCAACCTCTTTAGGCCTTTGGTACCCAAGAGTCTCCTTTCAAGTTGGAAGCATATAGTGGCGGTGATTATCTTTGGTGCAACGGATAGAAGATCCATTAACCTGGAGGTCGCCAATTTCTTGGCAAGAGGTTGATTTCTTGGCAATGCAAGAAACAAACCATTGTGGCTGCCTCAACTCTTCAAGCGGTATGTTCTCACTGCAAATTCTTGTAGACAGGTCCTTTGGATTCAAAACCAATTCTTGGACTATGGGTACAACTTCATGAACACTACTATTCATATAGATAATCAAAGTACCATCTGCATACCGGTGTTTCACAATCGAACAAAACACATTGAAATCGGGCACCACTTTATAAGAGATGCATATGAAAACATTTGATAAAAGTGGCTAAAATTCATCTTGATGATAATGTGGCGGACTGTTAACAAAAGCGTTTGATGGACCAAGGTTTCAACACCTCGTGGTCAATATTGGAATGTTAAACCCTTGACTGCATAGTTTAAGGGGAGGCATAGGCCTCAGGGGAGGCATATGCCTCAGGGGAGGATTTGTGCAAACTCTGCATATTTTTGTGTCATAATTTTTCTATAAATAGTTTTCCTTTTTATATAAATTTTCTTCTATCATTAGGTTTGTAAAAACATCATTTTGCCTATAGTGATAGCGTTTATTTAATATATTTTATCTTTTTAATTTTCTCTAATTTGCATTTTAGCCTCTGTTATTCATAATTCTTTACTAACACTAACTGTCTAATAATTCTTTAGTTTGTTGGTCTTTGTGTTGTTCTTGTGTGTTTTGTTTGTGTCTATTTTGCAGTTGTCTGGATTGCATTTTGTATATTCCTTGACTGGACTGCAGTTTGTCTATCCCATGATCAAGATCAAATTCATCAAGTGTGGTTCATTTATATATGGTCAAGATAGCTAAAAGATTGTTGCTTGTTTCTTCTGAAATCAAAAGTATTGAAGCAAACAATTTGATTCCACTGAAGTTATAACACTGAAGAAAAGAAATTGAAGTCAAATTGTTCATTCATTCATTCAAGAAGCAGTTCTGACTTCGACTTACATAAAGTCAACCTACTACATATGCATCTTCAAGATCTGAGTTGTACACCTAAGCTAATCCTAATCTAGTGTATATCTTTCATTCCGAAATCTAAGTGAATGTTGGATATGCATTAGATCTTGCTTTGCTTTTGTAGGTCTTGCATAACCATCCATTCCGTCTATCTAGATGGTTGGATATGTATGACCGGCCACGACGAAGATGCTAAGGACCAAAATGGAGAGGATGGATTGATGTAAGCGTTGATGATGACGATGACCACGCATGATGGCGGAGAAAATAACATTTAGACGCAATGCGTTTAGTGTTTAAGAAAATAAAAAATAAAATATTTATACATAATATATTTTACAAGTACCAAGTAAATGCAATAAATTTATAAGTGCAACAGTAACATATTCAAATTTGGCCAATAATCCATTTAATAAACCACCTAGTCATAATTATGTGACTTGTGGTTCTAAAATTCGTTTATGACATAGACTCAATGTTCTGTTTCAACTTTCAAGTAAATGAAAACGTCACAGCCATATCACAAGTAAATGAAAACGTCACGATTAAATGTGCATTTGATGTATGCTTTCTTACACTTAAAAAACCAATTACCTAAAAGAATTTAAGTTTTCAAATGCAATATCAAGCATATGAAAGTGCACAATCTTTGCTAGTACTGGACTACTAGGTATACAATCATAAGCACTAAGAAAGCATAGAAATGATCCAAGATCATATATTGGTAATCATGAATTTTGTAACTCTAAACGTGCATTGTTTTGGTTCTATAATTCATGGCTAGACCCTTTTGTTTATCAATGAAGTTTTATTAACATGATCTAAACACTTGATAAATCATAAAGAGCACATCTTGATAGATCATAAAAGGTCCTCATTAAAATAGTTGGGCTATTAAAATTGATTTTACTTTTATAAATCAGCGCAAATTCCAAATTGTGCTAATTGCGACTATTGCTAGAATTACATAAATACGAAAAATTACGGTCAATTGCGAGCGCAATTTGAGATGGCTTGCATTAGGTGTCATAATATGAAATTTTATATGCAATGCAATGATGCGTGCAATTTACGTATGCGCACATTTTTAAACTAAGGTTGTTAAGAAGTATCTAGTACGTTTGAAACACGGCCATGTAGAAATGACCACTTAATAGTAAATACCAACCACAACTCTCCAAAAGTTACACTAATTTGTATTCTTTCACATTCTGTACGGGCATCTCTGATGGGTTTTTCTTCTCGTGTCATATCTACTCCAAGTGTACCAACCAATAACAGAAAGCAATAATTTATACACACTTTAAGTGCAAAGATCAAACTTAGAAAGACCAAAGTCATTTCAATGAGAAAAAATCATGCATTCCACGTAGCAATTGTTTCTACAACATTTACATGTACCGGAAGCATATTGAGATCAATATAGAACTCATATTTGTCATAGAACAAATGAACCAATTATAGCCCTTCATTTTTTATCTAAATTAATAAAAAATCATTTTCCACTTTTTTTTTTAAAACAACGTATCTTACAAACGGTAATTTTCAAACTATAAAAATCTGCATCGCGACGAAATTAAATTATATTTATATAGATATGCACTTTTATATATTTTCGACAAACATTTTTTTCAAAATTTCGTCCGAAAAATCAAATATGATTTTACGAATCATATATGATTTTCAAAAATCATGTATGATTCGATTTTTATGAATCATATATGATTTTTACTTAATCATATATGATTCTCAAAATCATATATGATTCAGTAAAATCGAATCATATGATTTTCACAAATCATATATGATTTTGTTGACCGAAATTTTGAAAAAAAGTGGTTAAAATATATAATAATAAGATATCTATAGAAAGATAATTTAATTCGCCATTGATATAATTTTTATCACAGAAAGATTAACGGTTTGCGAGATATTTAATTTTTTAAAAGAGGTGAAAGTTTATCATAATAAAAAACTGATTGACTATTATTGGTTCATTAGATCTATGGTAAATTTGAGATCTATATTGAACTTTTGCCGATACATGATATGTCATGTAAAGTTCAAGAGAAAACCACAATAAAACTCACTATACATGAATTCAACCAATCACCTAAAATTTTTTCCTTCGCAACATTATTTTTAAGCTACCAGTCCGAGAATCCTGGACTAGAACATCAATGCTGCAAGATATGGAGCTACGGTTGAAGTCTTATTCACAAGAAATATTAGCCGACATATAGGACACATGTGCGCGCAACTGCTACATGAATGACCAAACATATACATGCCACGTGTATAGTTCTCTCACATGACATGCAACTTCATTCCTTTCACCACCTATACAATCTTTGCATCATCTAAAAGTTTTTCTTCTATATAAACCCTCACAAACCTCAGTAAATTCACCAAACAAAACCTTAACAACAAAATCATACATAACTATCTTTTGCAGTGTTTCTTGTACTATTTCCCAATAATCTTATAGAAAAATGGCACAATTTGGAGGAGACCAACAGTATAGACAGCAAACTCGCCACACAGATGCCTACGGTAACCCTATTCGACAAACTGATGAATATGGGAATCCGGTTCACACCACAACAGGTCACCAAAGTTTGGGTTCCAAAATAGGTGAAGCCACTGGCTTGGGCACAGGTGGTCAACATGGTATCCTCTTGGGTCATGCTGCAGCTGGAGCCACAGGAACTGGTTATGGAGCCCCGGGTCATACCACTGGGGGCACTGGGCCTGGACTTAGCTATGGTCAAATCGAGCACCAGGAGGCTGGTCATGGGAGTGCTGAAGATGAATTTGATTTGGGTGGAGGATTTCAAAACCAACCTACTGCTACACCTATTGGTGGTACTGGTATTGGAACTGGTACCAGGATAAGTACAGCTGGGGCTGAAACAGGAACTGGGGGTGGTATGCTTCATCGCTCAGGAAGTAGCAGCTCGAGTTCTGTAAGTCTAAATGTCTTAACTATTTATTTTTTAAATATTGTTCTGATATGGTTTTGGAGTCTAAAGTTATGAATGTGTGAATTGATTTTTGTGTAGTCAGAGGATGATGGGATGGGAGGAAGAAGGAAGAAGAAGGGTGTGATGCAGAAGATTAAGGAGAAGCTTCCAGGCAGTCATGGTGATCAGCAGCAAACAACGACGCATACGACCACGACCACAACAACGGGTGAAGGTGTTGGTGGAACTGGTTACGGCGAGACGCATGAGAAGAAAGGAGTGATGGAGAAGATCAAAGAGAAGCTGCCAGGACACCACTGATTTAGATACGTGTTATATAGTATTACATATGTAATAGAATAAAAGATGGGATAGTAATGTGTTTGGCTCCCTTGTATTTTGATGGCAGCCATAGTGAGGCTGTGAGTTGGTTCCTGTTTTTATGTAAGTCTGATATAATAGTTCTGTTCATTAACTTGTTTGTTTTTGTGGAACATTTATGTAACCTATGACTTAACATTCTGGCTGGATGGGTGTATTATACAGACGGAACCAGTTCATTGTAGTTGATTATGCCTACTATAAATGACATCATCTTTAAAAAGAACCAGTACATTGTTTAGAACTTATGTACCAAATGTTACTAGATTAATATTATCTAGTATATAAGTGATCGAGAGCATCTATGAGAAAAGCAATTAATTGGACATAAACGGTGTCTTAAAAAGACGAGAACAAATTTAGATCTTCCGAGTCAAATCACATCAGTAATCTGAATCCTAATTATGTAAACCCAGTTCACACCACCACCGGTCACCAAAGTTTGGGTTCCAAGTCCTCCTAATTACAGAAAGACTAGTCTCTTGTTTTACAACAAAGTTAAGAATGATCAGCTAGAAATTCCGAGTCCTCCTTATACACTAATTTCAAAAATTGCTTTATTTTTTCCTTGTTATTCCTATAAAGGCAGACAATAAGTAAGGCAAAAAGTAACTTGTATGCAGGGCATGCTTTGATCATTGAAGATCTTCATGAACTAGTTAGAATTATAATCTTTGTTCGAAATATGAGTTTCTTGAAGTTCTAAACACATCTTCAGAGCCGTATATGAGGATGTGCGAGACGTGCAATCGCACAGGGCCTCAAAATGTAAACCTCCTAGTATACTCGGGGAGTCAAAATTTACTTTGGAAATAAAATGGGTTAACGATATATGATTTTATGTTTTGTATATTTTGTAAGAATTGGTGCTATATTGTTAAAACACTAAGTTTTTTTTTCAATAGTTGATATGAGATACATTTGATCGTCATATTCAGTTACGACATAAATTTTTGCACAGGGCCTCCAAAATCTCAGCTACGGCACTGTACATCTTTGATAAGTTTTTCTTCTCGTGTCACATCTAATCTACATTGTAACTAAATAAGAAAAGAAACCTATAATTTTTTTAACAGTTTAGGTGCATAGATCAACCTCAGATAAGGCCAAAATCATTTGACAAGTGACAAATCTTGAAATCTGTATAACAGTTCTACCAACGACAGAATCACAGTATAATAATTACTCTCTAGACCCAACCAATGCTTTAATTATCATGTCCATTATACATAAATTCTACCTCTTCAAATGATATGATGTTCTTCCTTAACCCTCTCATACCCTCTCCTTCCCATTGTTAGTCTTCTCTCGACGTGTGTCGCAAGTTTCACCATGTTTGTGGCATGAGGAGTCATCCCTTCTTTTCTAGCAGATGCAGGAAACCTATTGATCCATTCACTACAATTTCTGCAGTGCCTCCAGCTGATGTTCCCTTCCATTTATATCGAGAGAATAATCAAGATAACCTACAACAATTTTGTACGGCGTACGCGACAGCCCGTAATGGAGTAGGAATCATTTTAGCTCTGAACCTTAAGGACAAGGTTGTTCAGGTCACTAGGATTAGCGATAGGATTATGCTGCCTTAGACTAGTTATCGAAGAGGAGACTTTTAATGTCATTAGCGCATACGCACCTCAAGTGGGACTCGGAGACGCTGAAAAGCAGAGCTTTTGGGACTCTCTAGATGACCTTGTGAGAGAATGTTCAACCAGCCAGCAGCTGATCATTGCAGGTGACCTTAACGGTCATATTGGAGCTGAAGCTGATGGATACTCGGGGGTGCACGGAGGCTTCGGGTACGGCATTAGGAACGAAGAGGGCCGAACGATCCTTGAGTTTGCTATGGCACACGACTTGGTGGTCGTAAACTCTTTCTTCAAGAAGAAGGATGCTCATCTCATTACTTTTCAGAGTAGAGACCACAACACCCAGATTGACTACCTACTAGTACGCAGAGGAGATCTCAAGGCATGTAAAGATTGCAAGGTCTTTCCAGGGGAGGTTTGCTTCTCCCAACACCGATTGTGGCATTGGATTTTCATATAAAGAGACGACCACACAAGACGGAAAGGGCAATTAAATCTAGAATCTTGTGGAAAAACCTTACGGAGAAGCGGCAGAATTCAGATCTAGAGTAACAGAGGAAGTCTCTACAGTAGGGGATGGTAGAACAGTTGCGGATGCAGATCAGATGTGGAACAGTCTGGCTCACACCATCAGGGAAGTGGCCAAGGATACGCTAGGAATGGTTGCAGGGGCATTGAGATCTCAAATAAGTCGGAGAGACGCATGGTGGCTTAGTGACGAGGTTCAAAACAAAGTTAAGGTGAATCAAACTCGTTTCAGGGAGCTTATCTTGATGTGAGGTGGAGACCAAGTGAACAAAATTACAGCGGAGGAACGGTATAAAGAAGCCAGAAGAGAAGCGAAAAAGGCTGTAGCCAGAGCGAAAGAAAAGGCGTTTGAAGACCTCTATAAGAGATTGGATTCCAAAGAGGGACAAAACGATATTTACAGGATAGCAAAGTCGAGAGAGAAGGAGAAGGGATTTAGGGAACGTAAGATTTATCAAGGACGAAAGGGGTAGAACTATTGTCAATGAAGATGAGATTAGAAGATGGGAAGAGTATTTCTATGCCCTCTTCAATGGTAGCAGACCTGTACGAGCCGAAGAAGGGGACATTACGAGTGCATCCCCGCGAAAAAACTTCTACTGATCGCGGGTCAGACAAAGGGAAGTAAAGGAGGCACTACGGAAGATGGGTAGAAACTCTTCCAGATGAGATCCCCGCGAAAAAACTTCTACTGCTCGCGGGTCAGACAAAGGGAAGTCGTGGAAGTGCCTCGGAGACGTTGGGACGAAGTGGCTAACTGATGCAGGTTTTACTGACCAGGTCTTAATATTTATAATATCTCGTTATACCTATGGTCTACCCTAGTGCACTAACGGGAAGTGTACCCGGTCGTGTGTAGTGTAGTAATCGGTAAAGTCGAGGTCGTCCCAAGAGCTATGTGTGATGGATTATTACTAAGTCTAGGTGTCACAGACACAATGGTTTTGATAGGATTTAATTAATTAAACTACTAAAGCGTAATAAAATAAAGCGTATAAATCGTAAAGGAAATCAATAGAGGAAAGTGGTGCTAACCTAGTTAATCCTCCTAGCTAGTTGTGTCTCGCTCACTTGCTTCCAATTACTTGTGGGGTCAAAGTCGAGAGGACAAAGATTTGGTCAATTCGCCTAAACTATCAAAGAAAGATGCCACCACAGAGAAGTCGGTGTCCCTCATAAGTCATGTTGTTCCCGGTCCCCAAGCCAAGTCATTAAGTACCACTACATGCTAGATTTATAATAGTGAATGCCCGGCCGTTAGGAACTTAGACACGCACCCCCTAATTCTTAAGTTCATCCAAACGATAGGTAATCAGTTGGTCAAATCGCACAAGTAGAAAGGGTCGTCAGTTGGTCATATCTTACCCTTCCCGTCTTAGTCCGCTCACCTGGGGTCAGTTGGTCATATCTCCTAGGCAATTGGCCTCTATCTCCATTCAAAACTACCGAACCAAGGGTGGCTACCAATAAACTATGCATGCATACACTTAGAAATAATTGTACGGAAGTAAAGAAAATACAAACAAAACAATTAAGGAATCATAACTAGGCCATCACCAAAAGGTGCTTAGCCGCTCATATTAATCCTGCAAACCAATTCAATATTCAAGGGTATGAAATACATGAATTGAAAGTAAAAGAAATATAAAACGCTAATGCTTATCGTAGGGAGTGATTTCTCCTCGAGACAGCCACGTATGCTCCTCTAGACCGCCTTGAGCTTTTTCCCATTTTCTCCGAAAGTTGTGTGTGGAATGGAATGATTAGAAATGCCGAATTGTGGGGTATTTATAGGTCAGATCCGGGTTACTGCAGTAACTAATATAAGAGTTACGCCGTAACATTCGCTTTCTTCATATTTTGCACTAGATCTGCCGGTTACGGCGTAACCTTATGAGTGGTTACACCGTAGTCTTCAATAAGCTCGGTTACGTCGTAGTTGATGTAGCGATTACGGCGTAAGTATCGCCGCGTGGAACCTCATTTGACCTAATATAGTTACGTCAGAACCTTTAGGAAGAGTTACGCCGTAACCTTCGATAAGTTGGTTTTCTCGAGTCACGCAATAGTTACTACAGTAATGAGATGAGATGCGCTGTAGTTAAGTAGCATTAAAACCCGAAAATTTAAAATCCGAATAAAGACTAAAATACCCTTGAACTCGAATTTATAAAATACGTAAAATATATTTATGACACTTAAAGAGATTAAAAGATTAACTTGCGAATATTTAAAACCTAACTAAAATATATTACGTAATTGATTTTGGTACGACGAAGAGTTAAAGTTTCAAGATGATTTGGGTCGCTTTGTTTAATTCATGAGCCTAGGGAAAGCCCATTTGGTGCGTGTGATGGTGTGACCGGTTTGACCAAACCCAAACCCAAACCCAATTACTTTCCTAGTTAAACTCAAATACTACAACTATATATACCATACATAATCATAAGTTTGGAACCCTAGTTATTTTGCTCTCCTTTTTCTTTTCTTCCTTTGCTTCGGCCGAGACTCACAAACACACCCTTGGTGTTGATTTTGCTTAACCAAGTTAAGGTATATTGTTTATTTGTCTTCCTTTAACGTACTTTACTTGTTTATGTCAAGTTATATTTTGTTTCGTCGCGTTTTCTTTGTTTTCTTTTGTGGTAGAGGTATAAAGCAAAACCAAGACAAACCCTAACTAATTTAACCTAGTAACTAATTAAGAGTTGGATACGTAAGATGTAATATGGGATCGAGTCATGTTTGTGTTTATTTAATGAGGGCGAAACATATATATTAGGACCGAACTATGTTTAACTTTCAATAAGGTGTATAAGCTTAATAACTTGAATATGTGAAGTAAGAAGATGAGCTAAGATTAGTGTTGAACCCTAATATGCGAAAACCCTAATAACCGAAATATGTATATGAGATTTGGAGATGCATTACTTAAGTAAAGGTTATGTTAAATATAAACCCTAATTTGATATGTTAATTTAATAAGTTATGCTAAACCCTAATAGAGTAAATGCGTAATTAATACGAGTAATAAGTAAATTATATGTCACATAAAATCATAAACATGTACGTTGAAACATAAAAAGGAAAGATTATTTTGTGACGTGTTAGGTTAAGTAACTAGTCATTAAAAGACGTAACATGTTAGTGCATATACATTAATGAGACATTAAAGAATGAGAAACCCTAAACTTTAACAAAAGACTTATAAACCCTAATTTACGATATTAATATTAAAACATTTAAGTCTCATTTAATTATGGAAACCCTAAAATATTAAAGGATCATTTTGACGAATATGGAATCATTAATAATATATACGACATTAATGTATATAGGTTCTGTGAAGAAGGAGTAATTCTTTGCTTCCCTGTTTCGACTTTTGATCTTTTGCTTTTGAATAAGGTACGGATATTCTGACCTTTTCAGTAAAGGTTTCGTATGAAGTTTCTTTTTGTTTTCATATTAGGATTTCCTAAACCTTTGCTATGAACCCTAATGTGTCTATTTGAGCTGTTGCTTATCTGAACTTTGATTTTTGAATCATAAACCATTTGATTTTGAACTATATGATATGAAGACTTTGATTTTGAAAACATGATTAAACATTTGATAAAATATGATCTATGTCACTTATGACATTCTCGCCCCTTATCTCGTTATCTCAGATGAGCTCAATTTGAATTATATTATGAATATTTGTCGTGGGGCGATGGATGCATCCTAGATCCGTTATATGCCATATATTATCTCGTTATATGTTATTTGTTATCCGATGATTGATGCGTGCATGCACGCCCTTCATAACTCGTAGGTCTCCCACAAATATGTTGCCTTATGTGATAAATCTTTAGATATTTCTCCGGTAGTTAGCTATAAAACTTATTCGCTGCCTCTTTAGCTCCAATGCTCGTAATTTACCTAAAAGTGGAAAACAATGGAAAACAAGCGAGATTTAGCTTTGAATGATCCATATAAATGATATAAATTACAAGCATTATCTTTTGGGAAATTGACACTTAATATTCGTGACTATTTGATGTTATCAAATATCCCCACTGAACTCTACTTGCCCTCCAGTGGACCTTTATAGAAAGATTCCTAAAAAGATATCTCCCATAACCCGAAAATATAAGTTTACAAATCCCTTATGCTAGAATAAAACAAAGCCTAACACCTCACAAAAGGGGAACAAAACACTCAAATCTCTCAACTATTCTAAGTGTCAATTTCGGGTGATCACCAATCGCATACCATAGCATGTATTCTATCATAAGCTTGGCGGTTATACAAATCTCCACCACTAGAGTTAAGGGCTAAATAATTCTCGATGGCAATATGGGTAGACACGACAAAGGTTAAGGGTGACTCGTCATTACTAACATGTCACGGCGAAGTGGACAAAATCAATGATACATGACCAAATCCATGGCCAAGACACCAAAGATTACTCACGCATCACCTAGACACGCTTCATGACTAAAGGGTAGGATAAGACATGGAATATATAATTGGTGTAAAATAAAAAACAAGCAGGTAGGCTAAATCTATAACCAAGTCATCACCACTTACCGTCCGCCCAAAGTTCAAGCTTTGAAGTCAAGAAACCGGATCATGAAATGCAAGGTAGATGTGTCATTAGAGGACGTCGTGATGGGCACACTACCTTTTCTCCAACTGTTGGCATAACTACCAACTCCAATATTCAAATGTGACCGAGGTGGCCTCCTCGATACTAAATCAATAAAGCTCATACTACAGTGCTTATAACATCGCACTTTACAATATCATAACAACTTTTTTTTTTCGAATCACTTTTTTTTTTCAACATAACATAATATCCCCCCACTTGAGATGAACAATGGGAATTCGAGGGGTCTTCAATGATCTTCAGGAATGTTGTCGATGAAAGCGTGATTTCCGAACCTTTCCACTTGAACTTAGGCAAATGATGACTTCCCAATCACAAATAAAGACTACAGGGTAGGCTAAGGTGTATAGGTGTATCGAAACAATATATCAGGTTAACAAAATGAAAGGAATGGCTAAGAAGGGTGTATCTAGGGGTATCTTGCACTAAAGATGAGTGCAACAAAAGGGTTTCACATGGGGATCGAAAAGTCGAGGTGACTAATCGATAGACACACAATGGTAGGCTGTTTGGGTGATAATCCTATAATATTGCCTTCTAAAACTGAAAAGTCCAAATACATCGAGCTAACTCAACATACCTCGTCTTTGGTCTCGAAATGATGCAAAGGCCAAGTTCTAAAGTTTACAAGCTACCGGCGCACTCATAATTAGGTGGATTTGAGGTAAAATATTGGAAACGGATAAGGCTAATCTCACTATATATATCAAGGGTTGTATGTGCTCGGCTAAGGTCTAATCTAGTTAGGTTAAGAAAAACATGTCAAAATTTTAAAAATGGCATAAATTTTCAAAATAAACTAGAAAAATGAGGGCGAAATAATGTTCAAGAGATAATTTTACTCCCGCCCCCCCACTTGAATTGTACAAAGTCCCTTTTGTACTAAGCATTAAATAAAGGTGAAGAGCAAGGTAGAATTTGAGCGAGAACTTCCCTGAAATTTGCTCCATAAAGAAGGAAGGCCCACGAAAAAGAGACGTGCCTTCAGATAAGCATCATGAACAAACTTCAATCCTCGAAATCACACTACCGACAAGCATAATTCTAAAAGACAAAATGAAAATGAAAATGAAAAGCAAACCTAACTCACTTTCAGAGGAATCATGGTCGATTTAGCATATGCAATAAGTTTTTAAACCACTTGGTGTCCCAAGTGGACGAGTGAAGTCTCGTGAGGGTTTACAGGGAACACACCCACAAAGTTCATTTAAAATACTAATACAAGGTTATTGTGTTTTAAAATGAAAGAATTAAAGCAGAGGAAGGTTACATCGTAACTCTTTTGAGGGGATTACGCCGTAAATGGCAAAACCTGATATAAGCTGCAAAGCGAGTGGTTACGGCGTAACCACTAAGATGGTATTACGCCGTAATTGGTAATGCGTCAAGAACTCTACTGCTAAAAGGTTGGTTACGGCGTAATAACCAAGATGAGTTACGTCAGTAACTCGCTCGATCAAGAACCGCAGCAGAATTACTTCCTCGCTTCCCGCAAAAATAGTTAGAAAACACAAAACCCTACAGAAATAGAAATAAAACAAAAGAAAGGGATAATTCGGGTTGTCTCCCGAAAGAGCACTTTTCTTTATTTACGAGTCTTTAAGTTAGACTTAGAGCCATGGGGCTTCTATGGGGGCCTTTGGACTTCCCCGACCTCTTCCATGTCTTTCATTAAGTTACACCTAACCCAACCGACATTTGTGGCAATGCGGAGATATTCTTTGGTTTCAATCTTCCGGATCTTGCAAAATTTTTCTTCAGGTCCCAAATGGTATCGCGTAAACTCATATTTTTCGACTATAATTGGTGGTGGCCTCTTAAACGGGATGCCAAGAAGTTTGCATCATCTTTTATCGTGTACTTCATCATCTGGGTCAATGAAACCGTCTTCGCCTTGTAACTCAAGATAATCGAAATCATCGTCGTCGGAATCGGTATCTCCAAGTTGGTCAGTGTTTTCTATGAGTATTTGCTTGCATTCTTCTTTTTCTACCTTAGACGAGTCCTTGGTGTCATCTTCTGATTTTTCATTAGGAAATTCGTTGTTAGGTTGATCTTTACTCATACATCCATTCCAGATTTTCTCTTTAGTAGACGCGTCAATTTTTCCGTATTTGATTCTGACCCAATCGTTGAATCCGAGATCATCTGGCCAAGGCAATTCTATTCTTTCAGAATCATTAGTTGAAGTGCATAGGAACTCGCCTTCCTCACCTCTCAATGTTGCTTCCGTCCACATTCATACTCAAAAGGGTTGCGAAGCTCAAACGCTTCACATCGGTTTTAATTTGTTCACACCAATGATTTTGAATTCCTTCGTCATTGTCATCTTCGTAAGGAATATCATCGAGGGCTTAATGGTTTTCCTCAAGAATATGTTTCTCATATTTGAGTTCCGTTCGAACAAAGCCAAATTAATTATCGCGTCCCGAATCTTATCGAATACCAATCTCGAATGATAGATTTCCAAAATCAACGCCATGCCTCCCGATTCATGTGGGCAAATCCAAACTTTGTTCTTCACATTACCTCCTCCGCTGCAATATTCACTTAAAGGATTGCACGCTAATGCGTGAGTAATCTCATCTTCCATGATGAGTAAGGGTTTGTAGTAATGCTTGATAGGTGGTCCTTCCACTTCGTTAATCGAGAACTTGGCCAACCTTTCTTCGTCGTTAAGTGTAGTCCACATGTATCTGTCATCTTTTACCCTTTCTTAATCAACTCCTCCATCGCAGGTTTTCCGAGTATCACATGAGGCCCATAAGCTGTAGCATTCCCCATCGTCAATTGCAATAACTTTACACCAATGACTTCTCCTTTTAGGGTTGTCATCCTTGGTGCCCGTGTCTTTGCTTGAATTCGGGTTACGCCGTAACTCTGAGGTGTAATTACGGCGGAACTCACTTTCGCCATCGAGATCGACTCATCGTAGTACTTGTTGTTATCAGAGAAAACAGCCTTACATATAGTAGATTTGCTCTTTTGTTCATCATTTCTTCTTTGTACCTCGTCGCCAAGCTTTCCAATTAGAGTTTCCAAGTTTTTTAGTGATATGTCATGGGAAGAGAGGCTCTTGTTTGTATTATCTTGAAAATTTTTAAGCCATTCCTCTTGCTCTTTTTGCCTCTTGGTAGCATCCACAAGGTACTTGTTAATAATTTCCTCCATATTAGCTCTTCTTTCATTACGCTCATAATACGGTGGGGGTCCTCCACGAAACCCATTATGATTATCCCCGTAGAAAGGCCTATTCTCTCCATATTTAGCTTCCTCGATCATATCTTCCTTGTCAATTTTAGGACAATTTTTAGCCAAATGTCCCCACCACGCCATTGTCGACTTGGATGGCATGAACAGCTCTCGATTTTCAAGATATCTCACCGAGATTCTCAAGCTTGTTGGTTATTGCCGCAATTCCATCGAAACTTCCGCCTGGTTTCTATTACTTCCTCCTTCGTGCCACTTTTGAGAGTGATCACCATTCTTTGAATGGCTTCAATAGCAAGAGTAGGGGTCATGTTCGGATGGGTCCTTGATAGTCCAAAGATCCGCCTAGTAGTTACGTTAATTCCTTTGTAGAAGATGTTGACCTTTTGTCGGTTGTTTAGATCATGTGTAGGACACTTGAAGGAGATCGTTGTATCTATCCTGTGCTTGATACAACATTTCGCCGCCTTCTTGTTTGAAATTATGGATCTCCAAAAGTCGGTTAGAAATCGCCGATGGCGGACAATATCTCTCGAATAAAGTGCTTAAGTAGCACCCAGTATTAATTGCCCGGCAGTAATCTTCGATCCATCTTCCGAAGCTCCAAGAAGAGTCATTGGAATACCCTAAGCATAACAAAGATCATGAGACACGCCCGAATGTTGAAAAGGCTTGCGATGTATAGGACATTTTCAATGTGCTCATATGCATCTTCGTCCCTGTTTCCTGAAAAAGGGTTAGCACGAAGCTCCCTCATAAATTGGTCTTTGATTTCGAAACGGACATCCGCTCCAATTTTCGGTCTTACGAGACCCGACCCTTGTTCCGCTCTTGTCAACGCCAAGTATTCCTCAAGAGTGAGGTCATCAATGTTAACAACTTTCATGGTACCTGAAAACTTGAAATATGATCGTGAGAAAAGTTTTAAAATGAAATGAAAGACTTAATATTAATCCTAATATAACTCCCGGCAATGCGCCAAAAACTTGATGCGTGTTTCTTGACTGTGTCTTAATATTTATAATGTCTCGTTATACCTATGGTTCACCCTAGTGCACTAACGGGCAGTGTACTCGGTCGTGTGTAGTGTAGTAATCGGTAAAGCCGAGGTCGTCCCAAGAGCTATGTGTGATGGATTATTACTAAGTCTAGGTGTCACAGATTAATAATGGTTTCGATAGGGATTTAATTAATTAAACTACTAAAGCAGAAAAAAATAAAGCAGATAAATCATAAAGGGAAATCAATAGAGGAAAGTGGTGCTAACCTAGTTAATCCTCTTAGCTAGTTGTGTCTCGCCTACTTACTTCCAATTACTTGAGTTGAGTCAAAGTCGAGAGGACAACATTTGGTCAATTCGCCTAACCTATCGAGAAAGATGCCACCACGTGAGAAGTCGGTGTCCCTCATAAGTCTTTGTTGTTCCCGGCCCCTAAGCTAAGTCGTTAAGTACCGCTACAAGCTAGATTTATAATAGTGAATGCCCGGCCGTTAGGAACTTAGACACGCACCCCTAATTCTTAAGTTCATCCAAACGATAGGTGATCGGTTGGTCAAATCGCACAAGTAGAAAGGGTCGTGGCTTGGTCATATCTTACCTTCCCGTCTCGATCCGCTCACCTAGGGTCGATTGGTCATATCTCCTAGGAAATTGGCCTCTATCGCCATTCAAAACTACCGAACCAAGGGTGGCTACCAATAAACTATGCATGCATACACTTAGAAATAAGTGTATGTATAAAGAAAACGCAAACAAAACAATTAAGGAATCATAACTAGGCCAACACCAAAAGGTGCTTAGCAGCTCATATTAATCATGCAAACCAATTCAATATTCAAGGGTACGAAATACATGAATTGAAAGTAAAGAAATATAAAACGCTAATGCTTATCGTAGGGGAGTGATTTCTCCTCGAGACAGCTCAGTATGCTCCTCTAGACCGCCTTGAGCTTTTCCCACGTTATCGAGTGTTGTGTGTGGAATGGAATGATTAGAAATGTTGGAATTCGTGGGGTATTTATAGGCCATATATGGGTTACGGCGTAACTAATATAAGTGTTACGCCGTAACATTCTATTTCTTCGTATTTTGCACTAGATCTGCTGGTTACGGCGTAACCTTATGAGTGGTTACGCCATAGTCTTCAATAAACTCGGTTACGTCGTAGTTGATGTAGCAGTTACGGCGTAAGTATCGGCGGCGTGGGCGTCATTTGACCTAATATAGTTACGTCAGAACCTTTAGGAAGAGTTACGCCGAACCTTCGATAAGTTGGTTTTCCGAGTCACGCAATAGTTACGGCGTAATGTGAGAGGCGAGTTACACGTAATTTCTTCAAAGTAGCATACCGTGATAAATCTTTAGATATTTCTCCGCCCGCGTCTCTTTAGCTCCAATGCTCGTAATTTACCCGAAAGTGGAAAACAATGGAAAACAAGCGAAATCCATATAAATGATATAAATTACAAGCATTATCTGGGAAATTGACACTTAATATTCGTGACTATTTGATGTTATCACTAACTATTCTCTTCAACAAGATCTTTCTAAGAGCTAAGATGCTTGAGGAGTGGAGACTCGGTGAGATTATTCCCATCTACAAGAACAAAGGAGACGCGCAAGCATGCAAAGAACTACTGTGGGTATAAAACTACTTAGCCACACTATGAAGCTATGGGAGAGTTATTGAAAGAAGGTGAGACGAGAGACCGAGGTGTCGAAACCAATTCGGCTTTATGCTGGGACGGTCTTCGGCGGAGGCAATACACATTATTAGAAGCCCGATTGAGAAATATAGAGAGGCAAAAGACTTGCACATGGCATTTTAGATCTAGAGAGGCCTATGACGTCATCCTGAAAGTCGATTTGAAGACCGTAAGTGATAAAGGAACCCCGGTAAGGTACATAAAAGTTATCCGAGATATGTACGAAGGGGCGAAGACGCGTGTGCGGACCCCAGTGGGAAACACAGAGTATTTTCCGGTGGAAGTTGGTTTACACCAAGGCTCAGCTATTAGTCCGTACCTTTTTGCCTTGATTCTTGACGAGATATCACGGGGGATACAAGATAGCATCCCCAGGTGCTTGATATTCGATGACATTGTGCTAGTCTCGGAAACTGCAGAGGGACTAAGTGGTAGATTGGAGCAATGGAGGGAAGCGCTAGAAGACAAGGGCCTACGTGTCAGCAGGGAGAAGACAGAATACCTACGGTGCGACTTCAAGAGGGACGTGAACGTCCAAAATGAGGAAGCAACAATCCGTTTAAGAGTACACATCCAACAACCGAAGGAATCCTTTAGATATCTCGGATCTGTGATTTACAAATCCTAAAGGATAGAGGATGATGTAACACACCGTACATAAGCAGGATGGTTGAAGTGGAGAGCAGCCACAAGAATCCTTTGTGACAAGAACGTCCCTCTAAAGTTGAAAGGAAAATTCTATAGAGTGACGGTTCGACCAGCTATGTTGTATGGGTCAGAGTGCTGGCCGTTAACGAAGACCCTGACAAATAGGATGGAAGTGGCTGAAATGAGGATGCTAAGGTGAACTTGTGGTAAGACTATGTTAGACATGATCTCGACTGGAGTTTTCCGTAGGGTACTCCAAGTTGCGACTATTATCGATAAGATGAGAGAAGGAAGATTGAGATGGTTTGGGCATGTCAAGAGGAGACTACAATCAACACCTGTCAGGAGAGTGGAGTCCATCACTGTCGATGGCTTGAGGAGAAGAGGTAGACCAAAGCTCAGGTGGGAGGACAGACTGAAGCTTGACATGAAGGAGCTCTTATTGTCCGAGGACATGATCTCTGATAGGAACGCATGGAGAACTAGGATTAGGGTAGATGAGTTCGATGCATAGGTCTAGATGTGCGTGGTAGCTTGTCCGGAGGCACTTATTGTCAGCATTTTTTATTTTATTTTTTGTATTTGTATGATTCTGTATCCTTTTTTGTGGTTTATGCCTTTCGTTTTGTATGTCTGCTCTTGTATGCTTTTTGTCAGTATTTTGGTGTGTTTTTGCTTTTTATTTCTTCTAGGTGCTTTTGTGTGTTTATGTCTATCGCTCTGTATGTTAGGTGGGTGTTCGTTGTTTTTTTTAGGTTGTTTAGGTGCTATTTGACTCTTTGTGTCCGTTATGTATTTGTTATTTTGGCTTGCTTGCTCCTTTATTTTTTTTATTTTTTTTCCCGCATTATGTATGTTCGCTTGCACACGTGCACTTGCCGGAGTTCTTTCTGGAAGCAGTCCCTTTACCCTAGGGGTGTGACTGTCTACATTCCACCTTCCCCATACCTCACTCTGACGGGATTGGGTATTGTTGTTGTTGTTGTATGCATAAACGATAAACTTGAGGCGACCTTCAACCCATTCCCTTTATAGCAACATTATATATTTAACCCATTTGATCTGTTACAGATAAAACATACATGGATCAAGCCACTCATAATTAATGACCCGTTTCAACTTTAAGCAAAAATCTATTTACCCATAAGCAGGAGAGCAACAATATTTATCATTGTAGGAAGCTGGAAGGCCATGGCTACGCTTGTTATCCTCCCAAAGCACTCTCCACGACCCTACACATAGTTAATAAAATTCAGGTAAAGATTAATAGGGAAAAGTGGAAAACAGACACAAAAAAGCCTCCAATACACATAGTTAATGTAATCACCAAAAACGTTTTTCTTAACAAAATCATGTTTAAGCTACAAACCTAAGAATTCTGGACTAGAACATCAATTGCTGCTAAATATGGAGCTACGGTTAGACTTTATTCGCAAAATGAACCTGATGTTGGATTTGCTTTTGTGCCACATAATTGCGTAGTTCTGTTTCAAATTTAGTCTGAACACTCATATCACTGCTGACAATAACTGCCTGTATTGGCACTTGTAGCATCCCTTCTTGAATCAGCTGTAAGCTTTCACAAAATGAACGTAGAAACAGATCTTGACCCTTACCCCCTGAAACACCTGTGCAAATAAATATCATGCTTAAAGAAGGATTGGCATTAGCTTGAAGACAACCATAAGTATAACCCTCAAAAAATCATAAATAGGATTTACAGAACATAGGAATACTGTCCTATCTTAGAAGTAATGCTGATAGTCCAAGTTCAATGGCTTGTAACCAACACCATTTACTCCAAATAAATTCCTCAAACTTTCAAAAGTTTTTATGCTATAGTAATATTCAGTTATTCGACCTTGATAGAAAGTTCGCGGTTTCACATAGCCAGGTAAAAAAAAAAAAAAAAACTCAACTTAGTCAGAATTACAGATACATCATAGGTCACATCCCCATATTAAATTTTGAAAGTTTGACACGTTTCTTTTAAAAAAGAAAGGTACATGAAACAAAAATTGGATCAAAGTTGGTTTACCTTTTTATATAGTTAGCCCAAGGTCCATGCCATCTGATATTTTAAACCCAGTGGTTAGTGAAAATAATTATATAACCCTTCTTTGCCAAATTGAGATAAAAAAAAAAAAAAAAAAAAAAAAACAAAACAAAACAAAAAATACAAAAACAAAAAAAAAACAAAACAAAACTTACTGTTTATTGCGGCAAAAGTATATCCGTGGTGTTTGTTTTTAAGAGGCTATCTGAACCGCACATCTCAATCAATGAGGCGTAAATGTCGAATCGACCGCATCTGAACGGGAAAAAAAACTCATGTTTGAACCGCACATTTGCTTGCTCGTACTAATTTTTTTTTTTTTTTTTGTGTCAGCAAGAGGCAACAAGAGGCATTCATACACCCCTCTCAAGTCTAGACCATTAAGATCTTACTGCCTCTGAACACGTCTGAACGGGAAAAAAAATACAAACGGTCTGAACGACCAAAATGTCTGACCGCGTCTGAACGGTTCAGATTAAGAGGCTGTTAAGAGCCTCTTTATGAAAAACAAACACCTTACTAACTCCAAGAGACTCCCTAACATGCTCCCACAATACCCATTTTGCCACATTATCTTCAGCGAACTCCATAAGTCCTTTACTGTTGCCAAGATGAACAACATACATCTTTGGCATCTTAATCCTGCAAATTTGATGTCAGTTAAACAATCCAGGAACAGTGTATTAAAAAGCATATAATTCTCAATAAACTTGTATTAGTTAAAAAAAAGTAATTAGGGAGATTCAGAGAGAAGTGAGGCATACTTTAAACTGTTCTTGATGAGTCCTATTCTTCCAATATTCCACAGTTACATAGGAATCAAGTATTGATCATTTGACGACCATCGGCATGCGCTTAACATAATCCAATCTGAGTCCTATTCTTCCAATATTCAGTTGTTACATGAGAATTCATCATTGATCTGATGACCATCGGCATGTGCTTAACGTAATCCAATTTGAAGTAATGGCATCGCATTTCATAGATCTACCATAACACCTTTGGCAGTACTCTAGGGGCATCTTAATTCAGATTAGCATTCAGCCATTTTCCAGTAACAGCAGTGTTCAAAACACTTAAATCAGCTTTTATGGCAGTATTTATAGCTACTTGACCTCTAGCTGAAAAGACCTAGCAGCATATGAAGAATAGCATCTAGAACAAATAAATTTAAGGGAAAATTACAACATCAAGGGAATACAGTTAATCTATGTTGGCAGGCTAAATCATTGAGATTATCATCAATATCTGTTTAAATTCCCAATATGTGTATTGGTTCCACTGAACTTCATAAATGACAGTATGACACTTGTTCTCAAGGGTACTTGGATATGCATTAATCATAGACAGAATATTGCCAAACATCGTGAATCAAAAAATATAGAGACAAAAACACAAAGAACCAAAGGGTACTTAACATCAATTGCCTTCTATATAACGTATCGTTCCCCTGCATAAATAAGCATCACGGTATCTCCAACCACTCTTCATAGAAGAATATACAAGGGTTGGTCCACACCCACTTTTTCCTTAGCCAAGAAAAAGCACTAAAGGACACCAATAATCACAAGTGAAGGGTTCAGGGGAATTATTGCAAGGCTCTAAACTAGAGGAGATACTAAAATGGCATGAACATCACCTAGTGTTTGTTTATGAGCTATGCCTAATCACTTAATCAGAATGTCTTCTTGCATAATAAAAAATCAGTATGTAATGGACGTCGATAAATGAACCACTGAAAAATGTAATGCAATAAAACTATGACACGAGACCTTGAGTCCATCTGGATCTAGGAGATTAAATAAGATTTTGGAGCTTCTTGTGAAATGGGGAGGCTCCCTCGTTCAAATCATCTAAGTTTGTGATAAAATAAGCATAGCTAATGAATATTGCATTTCCAGTCTAATAGCAAACTTAGTTCAGCTGAGACAGTGCTGATATTAAGGCTGCACAGATTTTCCTTGATGAAAATAAGTCCACAAAACTGAGGTATATGTGGATTTTGTTCACCTTATATGTATTGCTACTGTCTGCACATGAGTACATGACATTCTTGGTTGCTTTCGTTAAAGGCTTTATCATTGAAATGAATGTGTTACATAAACCTTTGTTTTAGCAATCAAGTTTAAAACTTCATAGCCTTTTCACCTTTTTATAACACTAGACATAACGACATTATGTGTTCCATTAATCTCTACTTCCTTTTCTTTGGCGAAAAGTAAATTATATGAATCACTCAAAAAGACTTACGAAACAAAGCCATGCATGAATTACAAGGACACTCCCAAGAACTCTAAGCAGACCTCAAACAGAATTACAAAGCTCAACAAGAATATTGCAACCACATACTAGTATACTACAACGAAATTCACAACAAAAACTACATTCAGCTTTTATTCTTCTTAGTGCGTAGGCTGCAACATTTAACTTGACCTTCCACAGTTCCAATACCCTTTGTACATTTGCAGAATTGTTGACCTTGAAGGTAAGCATCTTCATGCTTATTGTATCAATGATCACCATATTCATTTCTGCAGTTGATCTTTTGACACCTTGAAATATTGTGTAGTTCCTTTCTTGCCAAATGAAATAGACTGTTGCAGCAAGGCCAAGTCTAAATTCCTCACTTCCTTGACTTATCTCTACTTCCATGACTTACAGTTACACACATCAAAAGCCATTTAACTAAACTCCTTACAACCCTAATCACCTTTTTTACAGCGCGTGTACCATTTCATCATGTTCCTCTAGCCACATTTTATCATTACCAATATCCATATAAAACCAGTCAAAGAAGCAGAGTAAGAATGTGTGAGCAGTACAGGCAAGCATCAAGTTCAGCCATCAACCAATAAAAAAAAGGTTCTTAACCAAGTACCATCCTAGTATATATCACCTTATATAATTGTTGTTTTTTGGGTTTTAGCTTCTTGCTTGTCCGTTTTAATGAAATTCCTCTGCTAATAAAAATCAAAAATCTATAAAAGTGTGTTGTGGGTTATATTGTAGGATAATGATTGACCACGAATTGTGCTACTTTGTTTGAAGTCCGTGCACCAATCTGGAAATAACTTGACTCCCAACAAACTCCTAACACAACAGATATCATGTAAAAAATTTATATTTGACTTCAAAGACGTAAAAAGTAACTACTAGCTAGTTAGTTACATTGACTTTAACAAGTCAACTTGAATACTTTTCATAGTTGAATTCTTATTTGAGCTGGAACTATGAAAGAAGTACCGAGAAACTTATTGGTCAACAACTTCCACAATGAACCAAGCAACAAAAAGATATACCGTTAGCAAGTGGAACTCCAAAGAGCCAATTAAAAGTGCCAAGTGTGTAACAATGGAAAGGTCAAATTGAATAAACACTATAATAGCAGAAAAGATGAGCAGTTAACTAACCTCTTGATGTGGTTGACCTAATTCATAAGCAGTACATTTTTGTTGCATAGTTATCCAATAATATTCCTGATTGACAAATAATGATTAATTCCTGCTTATAATAAATTTCCTGCATAGTTAGAAACTTTTTACGCCATATAATAATAAGTATAACATATAGTAGAGTATTAGATGTGCCTTAAACTACCAAAAAAATGCATGTTATGAAGCTGTAATCACTCGAGCGAGCTTTAACCATATGATTGGTTTAGTTAAATTTATTCGTATAATAGCATTCCCAACAATAACCCAAGTTATAAAATAACGTCGTCCACGTCAGCGCTACATCAGTTTTAACATTTCATCTTAACATCCCAAAAAACACCCACAACAATAACATCCCAATAACATGAATAACATTCCCAACCATTTACAAAAACAACCCCTCATAAAAAAATAATAATAAAAAAAAAAAAAAAAAAAAAAAAAGTATGGAGATAACGGGCAGGGACTAACGCTGCAATAACGTCGTGCCTCCAAAGGTGATAACGGCATAACGCCGTTAATATGATGCAAAACGCCGTTAAGGCGTTATTGTTGTTCTTGCGCTAACAAATTAAGTCTTCAATATATATTTAAATTAGTTAATATATTCTTAACATTGCAATTATTGGTTTATTATATAAATCTGATTACATTGAACATTTGATATATATTAGTCTCTACAATATAACATAAACATCGACAAATGTCACAAATCATCTAAAATTATTGTCTTACTCCCTGATTCAAGTAACGAGCTAGTTAATCAAGTTCACAATAAAATTGTTAATAATTTACGAGCTATTTTCAGTGTTCCATGTTTGCAGGGAACTATGAAAAAGACAGTTAGTCAGTAACGGCTTATTTAACAAAAGAAATAGAACAAACTAATTTGGTTTTTTATTTTATTTAATATAACAGAATATAAGCTAGTAATTAGTTTGGATTTTGAAATTTAGTTAAAAACAGCTTGTAGTGTCCATAGTCTATTGATCGTTATGATTATCAATTATCGGATCAAATCCAATTACCGCATCATCTCCTATTCTTTTGATTTGAGCCATTGAATTTGATCCAATGGTTGATATTTGTCTAACTTGATCAATCAAGTTATCCTCAACTTGAGAGGATCCTTTCCCGTCTATGGTAGTGGTTCCTAAACTTGTCCAAAAACATCGCATTGAACTGTAACATGGGATTTTCGTCGTCAGCAGTCCTTTTTTCAAGTTTTTGAGGCTAAATTGGTCTCTTGCCCCGTTTTCCGTTGGTCAACCCCGTTATTCGCCGTTTGCTTTTGTCTTTAGTCAGAGGGCACAAATGTCATTTCGTTATTTCGAGTATTTAACTAAACCGTTTGGCTGCTACAGTAAATCTATGCTAATAAAAGCGAAAGTTTATCACAACTCATCCCTAAGCTTTCTTATCCCCTAAAATCTTATCTTCTTAACTTAGACTCTAATCTAATCGAAAAAATAGTGCGTTGTTCTTGCAATCGAAGGGCTGTGGTTTGTACATGCTGGAACAACATGAACCCTGGACGGAGGTTCTATGCCTGTCCAAGACAGGTTGGGACACTTTATTTTTTCTCAATATAAAGTTGCCTAGTGGTGCTTTAGCTTAAATGTGTTGATTATAGTAATCTCTGTCTAATTATAAATGTGATTTTAGTTAAAAGTTAATTTCTTAGTTTAAACAGTAACAAAAGTAGGTTTACTATCAGTTTATGCTTCAAAGAGATACTAACATTTTGATTATCGGTTTTAGCCTACTACATATCCATTCAATGGGTGGTATGATCCACCCATGTCAAGGAAAGCAAGGGAGGTGATTATCTTACTTGCAGAGAAACATTTACCGGAATGAGGCGGCATTACAAGAATGCCAAGCCGACCTCATTGCTCAAACAATGCAAGCTGTCAACTCGGCCAACAGGGCTAACGAGCAAGAGGCTGGTCACCAAGCATCCCTGGTTGATCTCCTTCTTGAGAAGGAGAAAGTTTGCCGTCTGAGGAACTTTTGTGTTTTCTCTTGGATAGTCATCATCTTGGTTTTTGTATGGTTTATCTAGAGGGTTTAGAAAGTCATTGGTTTTTGTGTTTCAGATCGGTTCTAGATGGTATTTAATTGGTAAGTTGTGTTTAAGAAGTTTTAGTGTTGGTTGACTAAAAAGTAACTATTGGGTTGGATCTAGTTTGGTTCTTGTACATTGTTAATATTATAGTCCTTTTATGCTTTGGTCCTTGTACTGTTCTGCCTTTATTAATAGATCCTTGCCCCAAATATTCATATACTAACATTAGTAGCAACACAAACATTATCCACTTCAAAACACAACCAACTAAAGTGATCATACTAAAAACACAGATCATAGTATCAAAGATGGATGAATGATTAGAGATGGATGAACAGACACCACTTTCGAGTATCAACATAAACTTGCTATGGTGTTGTTCATCCATTTTTTATTCTTCATTGCTCTTTGTGAAAATAGATTAAGAATATCGAACTCTAAACACATATCTAAGAAAGACAGATCCTAGTATCAAATACGTATGAAGTATCAACGATGGATGCACAGACATCACTTTTGAGTATGAACATAAACTTGCTCTGGTGTTGTGCATCCATTGTTGATTCTTCATTGCTCTTTGTCAAAGTAAATTAAGGAAAATCCAAGTCTAAACAGTTGATTGTTGTTAATTTTGCAAGTTCTGGTGAAATAGATTCAGTATGAAGCAGAATAGTTACATGTTTAAATGTGTTAAAATGCAAACAAACATTGTTTTTTATTATAGAATACTCAATTTTACTTGTGTATTGACAGTAATTAACTTTGTAAAAGTCATCAGTTAATATGAGTATGAACTTGTAACAATATGTAGAAATGGGTAAAGCTACAAATGGATACATTTAAAACACAATTATTCCCATAGACAAAGATGAGATGATTGCATACTTAATGCAAATGGATATATTTCCAAATGCATAAAATTTTGTTGTCTATAAACTTTAGAAACAGACATTGTTTAAAGAGAGCAAATAATGTTTAGTGAATACATATTCAATGAAAACATTGGATTTGAAAAGCTTAAGGAACATTATTTTGTGGTGAAGCCATCTTTGCTTCTATAATCTTCTTCCTCGTCCAGAATTGTTTTGGAGACCCACTAGAAGCAGCATCAACTTGACCTCCAGATTGAGACTGGACAACACTTGGTTGAAATTGACTTTCAGACTGACCACAAGTTTCGTGCACATGACTTTGAGATTGACCATCAGTTTTACATTGAGATTGTTCATTCGCTTCATAGTTGTTACCTTTAACCTTTGCCTTCTTCTTTGATGCAACTTTTGGCTGGGATGAACCTGTTTTTTTACACTGTTGTGTACTGCCTTGACTTCCTGTTACACCTCCTTGCCTAAGACATGTTTTCTTGTTGTGTCTAACATTGCCACAAATACCACAAACTACACTCCTACTAGACTGTGACAACTTACTGTCTTTTTCATTATCATAATTTTTAGTAAAAGCCCTAGTTCTTTTCTTTCGTGGTCTACCCAATGGCTTATGATGTTTAGGTGGAAGAATGTTTGTAGGCACTTCCGACTTTTTCCAATGTCGATAACCATTTATGGGTTGGATGTGGTGTCTGTAAGTTTCCTCCCAAGGCTTAAGCGAGTAACATGGATGAACCCATGATTCAACAAATCCTACTTGCATTCCATTGAAGCTCACATACCGATTGGTGGCAACAATATGTTTACATGGAATACCTGTAAGCTCCCATCTTCTACATGTACAAGCCCTAGCTTCAACATTCACAAAACACTTATCTCCCCATCCACTGACCTGATAGTTATCTCCTTCAATCCGTAAAACGCTGTACTTATAAGCCTCTTTCTTAATCAAGTCTAACATGAGTGTTGCCTTTGGTGTTAATGGTCAGGAACACTTGTCAATTACATTCACAACATTGACTATTATTTTCATACAGTATTCTCTAATGTATTCCAAAGCAGTAATGATGGGTTGGTGCCTACCTCCCACTAGTTTCCCGTTGAACACCTCACATTTGTTATAGAACATGTCTGAGTTATACAAACAACAATGTTGAACAATGTTTTACAACAAAAGACGTACACTTAGACATAGATTTAGCTAGTACCTAAAAAATGCGACCTTGACCAATGGGTTGGTGGTATCTTACTTAACCAAGCATGGGCAGGTTCGCTATAACTCTTGAATGCAAGCATGTATGCCTCAAATTGTTGGACGGTTGTTGATGTTGCACATCTCCACAAATGTTCCTTGTATGCTTTACCATTCCATTGCAATTTCATATTATCATGGATGTGCCTCAAACAATATATGTGTTCAGCACTAGGGAATACTGCTGCTAATGCTCGAATGATACCCTACACAAAGGAACATCAATTCATTACTAATAAAAGTACCATTTATCAAAAATACAAGTGAATATAATCAAAAAAGGTAACATCACCTTTTTCCTGTCGCTGATAAAAGTTTAGTTTGAGATCGGTTGCAAGTCAAGATCATCTCCTAGACATTCAAGAAACCAAATCCATGACTCTTTGTTTTCAGCTTCTGCAACATCATAGACTAAAGGGTATATTCCATTGTTACTATCAATACCGACTGTTGTAAGAAGCTGACCAGGAAAATGACCCCTCATAAAAGCACCATCTAACCCCAACAACTCTCGTTGACAAGCTTTATATCCTTCCTTCAAAGCACCTAAGCATACATACATTCTCTTAAAAACTCTGGTTGGACTTGTTGGATCTGTTGCAGTTTGTACACTTATCCTAGCTGTTGTATTTTGGTTTGTTTTCTACAACTCTTGAACATAGTCTCTTAAAATGGTGTATTGTTGCTTATGATCACCACTAATCTTAATTTTTGCCTTATTTTTTGCCCTTAATGCATTTTGCATAGACACTTGAACTTCAAACTTTTTAGTGAGCTGATCTTGAACAGCCCTGATTGGAATATCTGGATTGACTTGAACTTGGTCAACTATTTGCTTTGAAAAGAACTTGTAGTCACAAGCTTTAATCTCTCTTGATTTCAATCATTTGTGTTAATCCCTGAAAGTTCTAACACTCCATAAATCTTTAGCTATATTTTTTTTTGCTACATACAACAACCAGGGGAAATATTTTGGTTGCTCCTTGAGTGATCTCAAATATACATCCCTTCCGCGACCTCTAGTTAATGGACCTATTTTCCTCTTTGGGGCTGTTCCCAGGCCAACACCTTCACTTGTACCACAAACAGGTATTGTTCCAACACACCTAACCCTAATTCTCTATTTGTCATTCTTAATGAGTTGCAATTTCCTCTTAGTCTGTATTGAAAGCAGGTTGATCTTATCTTTCACCTCTTTTGCAGTTACAAAAGTTTGACCATAGAAAAAGTATACTTCATCTCTTAACTTTTTTTTTGTATGCCCTCATCTTTTTCTTCCTAATTACATATTCATCCTCATTCTCAGAACCACTTGTAAACTCATTATCATCTAACAGATCTAACTCACTTTTCTTAAAAAATCATCTGATATCTGGCTGGAGCTACCTATATATGGTAACTCTGTAGTCTCAATCACTTTGAACAGATTAATAGCAACATCAGGCTCCTCAAAATTATTTACCTCGTCAACAACTGTGTTTCCCTCTTGAATGTTCTGAATATCATCATCATTGCTCACATAACTATCTGTTTCACTCATACTATCATCACTTAAAGCTTCGTAAATTTCACATACCTGTATAGATTTACCTTTTTGTATATGCTCAACAGGATTACCTATTTCCTCGTATTGATGACCTAACTCTTGATCATTTTGACATACCTCTTCAGGACTATCTATTTGGATATGCTCAACAGGTTTATCTATTTGCTGGTTGCCATCACCTAAAACATCCTCAGTTTGACAGACCTCTACAAATGAAAACAAGGGTTCTATTTCTAGCATCTGACTAGATTGTACCAAAGTATTGACTTCCAAAGGTTGTTGTGTAACTTGAATTAAATCCTCTACCACATGCTTATTAACAATGTTTTCTAAGAACAATTTGTTTGAGAAATATGGAACAATAGCAAGAGCTGCCTTTTTCTTTGTTGCATCCACATCAGCAATAATTGTCCTAATTGACTTTGGTGACATTTCATCACCATTTTCAACATAAACTTCTATCATCTTATGGTCATCAACAAAATCTTTCAATATTTGTAAAATGGAAATCTCACTTAAGTTATACAAACCACCATCTAAATTACTACCAGGCTTAACAAAGTAATCGTAATTTTTTAAACCCCGCTCGTAACCCAATTCATACATAAGAACATCCAACTCTTCAACTGACATACTATCAACATCAACCAAATCAACTAAAGTTTCCATACTTCCATCGTATATTCTACCAAGACAGTATTTAAAAACAACATTGTGATGAACCCTCATGCTAAACATATTAGATCTACAACATGAAAACATATCAATAGAAAAGACCACATAATCAAAACTTAACTGCCAAAAAAAAATATACCCCAATTACAAATTCCGATGTTTATAACAAAATAAAAACCGTACCGTATTTCTTCTTAGCAGAGTTGTACAGAATGGTATCATCAACTAGATAACCTGGATGTCTTCTTACTTTCCATAGAGTAAAATCCATGTTTTTGTTTTCTAAATAATAAGAACTGGTTTTGTGACATGCAATTAGGGTTTGTGAATTGTGATAATTCTTGTAAAGAAAGTTGTGGGACGAAAAATAAAATACATTCTATGTGTTTATGGGGCGGGAAGAGGGATATGACATGTGAAAAAATTACAGACTTTGTTAATCGAAATAACGAACTGACATTTGTGCCCTCTGACTAAAGACAAAAGCAAACGGCGAGTAACGGGGTTGACCAACGGAAAACGGGTCAAATGACCAGTTTAGCCCCAAAAACTTGGAAAAGGGACTGTTGGCGATGAAAATCCCATGTTACGGTTCTATGCGATGTTTTTGGACAAGTTTAAGGACCAACAGTGTATTTTAGTCTTAAAAAAATTAAGGATTTGAAAGTGTGAGTACTATACAAACATTTAATGACCATGTTGATCAAAAAACATAAGTACTTTTATACTTTTGTTAATTGTACTTCAAGAGTTTAACAAATGTACTATAGATATTCCACGTTGAACCCGGGTTTAGGTGTAACTGACACTAATATATTTTTGTTAGAGAATTGATTTCTCAATTTTTATTGACAAATGCATAAGATAGTTATACTTTAGATTTAAGGGGGTGTTTGGTAGGATGTTTTTTAGGATGGATAATGGTAAAGGTAATGAAAAATAATGCTTGGTGTTATGTAATAGAATGACCAATTACCCAATAGTGGGTAATGGACCATTACCTAATAAATTGAGGAGAATGCTTTTTTCTCCCTTACCCTTTCCCCACTATTATCATTATCTTTCCTTTCTTTTTCACGTGTTTGAACCAAGCACACCCTAAGATCAGTTGAGGACAAAACATTTTTTACATACCAAGGGATCAATCTCCACCCCCATTTTCATCCTTTTTTCAAATATTAATATCTTTCAAACTGTTAATCGTTAAGCGAAAAAAATATACCATTACGACAAACATTTAATTATATTATAGATAGACACTTTGATATATTTTTGATTTATTTTATTTATTTATTTATTTTTATTTTTTTGCGTTTTTCACGTTTTTTTTACATTTTTTCCGTCACTATAATTTGCATGAAAAAAATCACATGTGATTAAACACTAATTTGAATATCACATGTGATATTAGTGTTAAATCACATATGATATTACATTAATATCAGTTTTTTTGCACTTAATAGAGCTCTCTTGTTTAAATGGATATGGAGGTTCATCTCTTGTGATTCGTCTTTATGGACTCGTACTATAAAATCTATTTATGGCGATCGTGGTGCCCTTAATAATTCAGGTATGTTGCATCGATCTTCTACTTGGATTGTTATTTTGCGAGAGCTCGATTTATTAGCTGCTAAGGGTATTAATCTGAATTCGTTTGTGAAGAAGAAAGTAGGCAATGGCGATCAGACCTTGTTTTGGGAGGATATTTGGCTATCTAATTCTTCTTTGAAATCCTTGTTTCCAAGATTGTATGCCTTGGAATGTGATAAACAGGTGAATGTTGCTACTAAGCTTAGAGATACCTCTTTGGCCCATTCTTTTAGGCGTGACTCACGTGGAGGTATAGAAGAAGAGCAACTACAGCTCCTTGTTGATAAAATCGTTCCAGGGGTCCTTACCAATCAAAATGATAGATGGGTTTGTCTCTTGACCCCTCGGGTGAGTTCTTGGTTAGGTCGGTGCGATATTATATTGATGATTCTTTATTGCCTGTGGTTGGTCCTTCCACTAGATGGGTTTGTGTTGTTCCTATAAAGATCAATGTTTTTGCTTGGAGAGTGTCTTTGGACAGATTGCCTACTCGATTAAATTTGTCTCTTTGTGGGATTGGTATCCCATCCATCCTTTTCCCCATATGTAGTTGTGCTGGAGAGACTTCCTCACATCTTCCTTTTTCGTGTAATGTGGCTCGTCATCTTTTTCTTAAAGTTGCTAGTTGGTGGGAGTTGGATATTCAGGAATGTATGTCTTATGTTGATTGGCTTTCTTGGTTCAATGCTCTTCGTCTCTCTAAAGGGAGGAAAAGTGTGTTAGAAGGAGTCTTTTATGTCATGTGGTGGGTGATTTGGAAATTCCGTAATCAAGTGCTGTTTGGAAGCTCTCAACCGCGATTGGATTTACTTTTTGACGAGATTGTCTTGTTGTCTTATACTTGGTGTTCTAGTAGATGTAAAAGTAACTTTGATTGGATCTCTTGGATCAAATGTCCTAGTTTCATTTCTTTGTAATTCTCTAGCATCTTGCTAGTGTTCTAAAAAATTTGCCGTTCAAAAAAAAATATCACATGTGATATTAGATGTGAATATATCACATATGATATTACATATCATATGTGATTTAATACTAATATCACATGTGATATTCAATTAGTATTGAATCACATGTGATTTTTAATGCAAATTTTATATTCGAAAAAAAAATTAAAAACGTGAAAAAAACATTTTTTTTTCTTTTTTCGAAAGTATATCAAAGTGACCGTCTATAAAAAGATAATTAAATGCTCGTCACGATAGTGTAATTATTTTCGCTTAACGATTAACGATTTAAAGGATATTTAAATTATAAAAAATAGGTGAAATAATAAAATGTTTTTAATCTCAACCATTGATTTCTTTTTAGATGGAGAGTGGAGATAAATCCCTACGTAAGAAATGTTTGGTATGTAAAATAAATCTCTTTTATACTTTAAGTATAATTTGCTTCAACTATTTGTATATTAGACTGTGTCAATAAAAATTGAAAGTGTGTAAATCATTTTTTTTAATGAGACTCTCATTTTTGTCATAGTTATTATTTTTTTTTCTAATTTTCTTTTCTTTTATGAAGAAACATCTAAAATATTTACTAGGAAAGTATAAGGCATATTGATCACTTTCCCTCTCACTCTCACCCACGTAATATTAATGTCTACTGTTAATTATCTTGTTTGAATATGAGAAAAGATCCGTGCAGAACATATATTTCCCATAGAACATTTCCTCCCATCTTGACCGTGCGTTTCAATTACATCCAACGGATAAAAATAGAATCGGCTTTTCATTTATTTTTAGCACAGGGGTAGGTTGAGTATATCAATAAATTCCTCATATCCCGCTCATAACTCTCATTATCAACACACACAGATACACACACACTCTCTCACTCTAAAAAACACTCTCTCTCACTATCCCCAATTTATCAAACCCTAACCCCCAATATTTCGATTAATGCTTTTCAATGGACATACGAGATGAGATATCAAACGCAAAAGGTGGGCCGTTGCTCCAATCGTCTTCAACGACACCTGTTGATCAAAATAAACCTGATTCTAGTACTGGTACTGATTCTGTTTATCAAACCCTAACCCCCATATTTTCTTCTTCTTTTTTTATTTATTTTTTTATTTTTTTATTTTGTAGGTTTTTATTGTTTTTTGTTTGGTACTGATTATCTGTGTAGTTTACTATATACTTATTTTTTTGATTATATGTAAGTTTTATTTTGATGAAAATGGAATTTACTGTTTTTGATGCAAATGAAGTTTAGTTGATTTATATGTTATATTTTGATGAAAATGGAGTTTAGTAGTGTTTTTTAGTTGAGTATATGAAGGAGCACATGTGATTATGTATATGAATGAGTTTATTTTGATGAAAGTTGAGTATATGAAGGAGTTTATTATATGTGTAAAGAAAATGTAGTTTCTGATTGATTTTATTGAAGGAGCACATGTGATTCCGTATATGAAGGAGTTTAGTTGAGTATATGTCATTTTGGTATTGAAGGATCACATGTGATTATGTATATGAAGGAGTTTAGTTGAGTATATGGGTAGTTGACTATATTAGTGGTTCATTAGAGCACATGTGGTTTTGTTTTAGTTTCTTTTCTTAGATTTTGATTGTTTGATTTTGTTTGAGTGGTTCATTAGAGCACATGTGGTTTTGTATCATTTCTGTTATTTTTGTTATGTAGATTTTTTATTTGTTTTGAGTTTGTATATGAGTTAGTCTGATTCTATATGAAGGAGTTTAGTTGAGTATATGGGTAGTTGACTATATTAGTGGTTCATTAGAGCACATGTGATTTTGTTTGAGTGGTTCATTAGAGCATATTTATTTGCTGTTTTTTTATTTGTTTTGATTTTCTATATGAGTTAGTCTGATTCTATATGTTTTTTTGCTTCTGTTGTTAGGTGCTTCTGTTTTGCAGCCGGATACTGCAGTTGATGCTGTTAAGTCTGGTTCTCCTTCCTCTAATTCTCCTGGTCGGACAACTCGGTCTGGTATAACAAACCGATTGGTTTTGGATCCTTCCCCTGTTCCTGTGTCTTATTTGCCGCATAATGTGCCTAATCCCAAGCCAAATCCCAAGGTTAATCCCAAGCCAAATCCCAAGGATATTGTGAAGGAGAATGTATTTGAGGTTGCAAAGGAGCAGGTGGTAAAGGATAAGAAGAATGTATTTGAGGTTGCAAAGGAGCAGGTGTCTCGAGGTTGGAAAGGAGCAGGTGGTCAAGGATAAGAAGAATGTATTTGAGGTTGCAAAGGAGCAGGTGTTTAAGGTTGCAAAGGAGCAGGTGGATGTGGCAAAGGATAATGTGGCTGAGGTGTCTGAGGTTGCAAAGGAGCAGGTGGTCAAGGATAAGAAGAATGTATTTGAGGTTGCAAAGGAGCAGGTGTTTGAGGTTGCAAAGGAGCAGGTGGATGTGGCAAAGGATAAGGTGAAGGAGAAGGATAATATGGCTGAGGTTGAGAAGGAGAAGGATAAGGAGAAGGTTGTCAAATCGAAGGCTGCGGATGTGAAGAAGTCTAATCCTAAGGGTAAATTGAAGGCTGCGGATGTCAAAGGTAAGGAGAAGGTTGTCAAAGATAAGGAGAAGGTTGATGAGGTTGAGAAGGATAAGTCTAATCCTAAGTCTAAACCAAAGGCTAATATCAAGCCGAATGTTCCTAGAAGCAATACTTTGGCTAAGCCAAAGGTTGATGTTGATTTGTCTAGTAGGAAAAGGAAGTTGTCTGAAAAAGAGGATACTGGTAAGATGTCAAAGAAGTCGAGGGGTTTGGCTGCAAAGAAGGCGAGGGTTTTTGATAGTGATGAAGTAGGTTCATAATCATCGAAATTTAAGAGAAAGAAGGGTTCTGATGAAGGTAATGTCAAGTTAGTTTCATCAAAATTTAGTTTATGTAGAGTAGATATTTATTTTCTATTTTGAAGGATCACATGTGATTCTGGATAAAAATCACATGTGATTTTTACAAATTATTCTCTTGAAAGTATATTCAGTCTGATTCTATATTAATAATCATATGTGATCTTTTTTACTGCTTTGTTTGTGTTAGAATAACCTACTGCAATCACATGTGATTTTTTTTCAAATCACATGTTAAGTCTGATTCTATATTAAGAATCACATGTGATTTTGTATGTTTTATTATTATGAAATTTAGTTTATGAATCACATGTTTAAGTCTGATTTGTATATTTTTATGAATCACATGTTTAAGGTTCTGATGAAGAAAGAGGTTCATCGAAGCTTAGGAAGGGTGAGAAATTTCAGCGTATGTTTGAGATGTTGAAGGGTTTAATGAAAGATGCTTCTGATTCTGAAGATGAAGGTATTGCGGAGAGGTCGAAAGTGAAAGGTAAGAATCAAAAGGGTAAGGTGAAGAAGGTGAAGAAAGAGGTTTCAGAAACTGATTCTGAAGATGATGGTATTGCGGAGAGGTCGAAAGTGAAAGGTAAGAATCAAAAGGGTAAGGTGAAGAAGGATTTTTCAGAAACTAAGAAACAAAAGGGTAAGGTTAAGAAAAAAGATGCAGATTCTGAAAATGAAGATGTAGGTAATGTTGGGAAGTCGAAGAAGTTGGGAAAGAAAAGTATGTTGTCCCAGGCTGAACAAGAGCAGTTAGATTATCTTGAAAAATTTCCAGGTTTGAGGGTAAGGAATGCTCATTCTTCTCTATTTTCTTCTATCCGTGAATCAAAGGTCGACATGGGTCCATTTCTTACTCAAATAGGTTTTCAGTCTTTTCGTAAAATTTTCATTGATCAACTTCCATCCAAGTTGGGTAGGTTTGTTGTTGCCAATTTCAAAACAACAACGAATAAGATTGATTTGTTGAATGGTTTGTCGATTGATGTCACTCCAGAGAAAATTCGGGATATGTTAGGGATTCCATTTGGTGGTTCTTCATTGTTTTCATTTGAGGAAAGACCTATTGACCATCCTTTTGTGAGATCTTGGGTTGAGCGCTTTATCCAAAGTCGTTGAAAGACATACGGACGGCGGATGTTGCTAGGAAGTTGGTTACAAACAACGGTAGTTGATAATCTTTTCAAACTTAACTTCCTAATGTTGTTTGCCAACACGATGGGTAGGTGTGAAACGATGAAGGGGCAACTTTGCTTAGATGTTGTTAGATATATTCCTGAAGATCTTCCGATATCTGACATCGACTGGTGTGGTTATATACATTCGTGTCTTCAATATAGTACCAACCCGAAGGAGATTGCCATTACACGGTCCATTAGCCCCTCATGGTAAGTTTATAGATTTATTTAAATTTAAAATGGTTCCCGGTTCTAGTGATATGTAACTTTATTGTTTTGTTTTTGTTTTCAGCTTGTGTATCTAGACTCTACCAAATTTGAGAAGTTTCATATTGTCCGTTTGTGTCCGGCCATCTTAAATTGGTCGACAACCTTAATGAGACAACGCATGGAGCTTGAACTTGCTGAAAGGAAGTTGGGGTGTTTAGAGTTGAATGGTGAGTGGACTGAGGTGGAGGCTAAAGAGTCAGAAGGGTTCATTGATGCTGGTTTGTCTGAATCTTCTGACAAAGAGGTTTGTACAATACATTTTATAATTGTTCATTTGAATGCATTAAAAGAGAAATCACAAATCATTAGTCATAATCACATGTGATTCTTTTGTAGGATCACATGTGATTGTATGTAGAACCACATGTGATTTTGTAGGATCACATGTGATTCTTTGAATCACATGTGATTTCGATAGAATCACATGTGATTCTTTTGTAGGATCACATGTGATTCTATGTAGAATCACATGTCAAAAACTTCAATATTACTTTTCATTGACATCATTATTGAATACAGGTTTTGTTTAACAAACTTGAAGAAAAGCTTTCTTTGATATATTCTGAAAGACGTGCTCTTGAAGCTGATATGGTAGAAGCATATTTGAAGTATGCTAATGATGAAAAATTCATTGAACTTAATGAGAAATATTGTGAGCTATTCAAGAAACCCGCTTTTCGGCAACAATGAAAGTCGGGATAAAGATGGGTCCGATGTCGATAATGATGGTGTAAGTGATGACGAAAATGATGGTGCCGATAATGTTTGGAAATCGTAAGGATGGCAATGTAGAGGATTTGGATTCGGAAAATTAGTTTAGATGATTTTGAAAAGATGCATCTCGGAAACGAATTCTCGTGTTGACAAGGAAACGAATTCTCGGGTTGAGAAGGAAGTCATCATTCAAAAGGAAACAAATATTCCTGCGATATTGAGAAGCCAGCTGAAAATGTGGCGGGTGTTGAAGATGAAGATGAAGAGTTGGAGATCACGAGTACGCCTGAGACTTATACTCAGTGGCTAGAGAAGAATGTCGATATGGTGAATAAGGTGATTGATTGTATTGTAGATGAATACCTATATGTAATACTCTAACAGAATACAGCTTTGATTAGTTTGTCTTTTAATTATCATTTTTCTTTTAAATTTAAATTATGTTGTTTTGTATCAGGGTCAAGCAGTTGATGAAGAGATGAATCTGAATGTGGTCGTCCTGAATCAAGGTCCGTCTACTCCTGAGAGAGTGGCTACTCGTGCATCGAACGTTAGTCATGAGGTTGTTCTTCCTGAAAAACGAGCTGTGAAACCGTCTCCGTTCCTCTGCTCCCCATACATGAATAACAAGACCAAAGTTGTACCGAACATTCCAATGGTAGAATTTATGATCGGTAACATCTTGTTTTCTATGCAGGGTGACAAGATGTAAGTTTATTTGTTTATTATTTTAGTTAATTTTTTTTAACTTTGAGCTTATGTCACATGTTCTTGTAATTTTGAGGTTGTTTTACCCTGATCACATGTGATTCTTCACAGATCAAATGTGATTTTATCCAGATCACATGTGATTTTATCCAGATCACATGTGATTTTATCCAATTACATGTGTTTTTTTGTTTTATACAGTGAAACTATTTTTGAAACTCATTCTGGATTCAAAGTTTCATCAGTTCGTTTAAGTATGGAAACTTTAACTCCCGGTTTGTGCGTTGATGTCAATGTCGTTGATTGTTGGGGTGTTGTTCTCAATTATGAAGAGAGTTTTAAGGAAGTTGGAGCCCCGTCGAGGCATTTCTTTCCGACTGGTTGTATTGTAAGTGTTTTTGTTATTTTTTATGAACTTTATTGTATAATTATATATTTTTGATTATACATTTTATGTTTGTTATTTTCTACAGACAGAGCAAATGATTGATGGTAGTTTGAATTTTGAGCAGCAATGGAAAAGTTTTGAAGCACAAGTTTTGGGTCATTTCAAAGATAATTCCGATAGAATTAGCCTAAAAGACGTTGATTTGGTAATGTCATTATTTTTTTAGAATTATAATTGTTAAATCAGGTATTTTTATTAAGTTTACTTTTTTTTGTTAAATCAGGCATTTTTTCCAATTTGCAATGGTGGGCATTTCTATGTTGTTGTGTTCAGCCTTTCTAAAACAATTGCAGTGACAATCCTTGATAACATTGACAGTGGTGAATCGTATGATAAAAAGTATAAAGGAGCATGTGATGTTCTTGTAAGTTTGAGTTGATTTTACACATATCACATTTGATTTTACACATATCACATGTGATTTTATTCAGATCACATGTGATTCTACCCAGATCACATGTGATTCTACCCATATCACATGTGATTTTACCCATATCACATGTGATTTTACACAGATCACATTTGACTTAACATGTTCATTATTTTTTTGTTTTTTGTAGAAAAAAATGTTTTCCCGTCATCTACAGTTGTATGGCAACAAAAAGCATGCTAGCATCATTAAATTGAAGCCAAAGATCCCAAAGCTGAAATGGAGGACTAAGTCAAACTACCGTCATTGTGGTATTTTCGCCATGTTTCATATGGAAAACTATATGGGTGAAGCTGCTACAAAGTGGGATTGTAGCCTTGTTCCTGAGTCAAAGTTACAGTTCGACATGTTGAGGAGGATGAGGTTCAAGTATTGTACCAAGATGCTGTTACATGAGCTTAACGTGTATCGGGAGAGGATGCTTAGGGAGGCAAAGGAGTTTGACAAAGTTGATCCTGCAACAAAGTTCATAACAATTGTGGAAGCGTATAAGAACAGGAACAAACGTGAAGATGTTAAAGACATGCGCTTGATACAACAGTGAGTGTTATCGTCAAGACTTGGAGAATCGTCAGTTGTGCCTTTTGGAGAATCGTCTTTTGTGCCTTTTGTGAAGGTGTATAATACATTTCTAGATCAGTAGTTTTAGTTTTATTTTAAGTATGTGAAGTTCAGTAATTTCCAGGGTTTGAATAGTAAGTATGTGAAGTCTAGTAATTTCCAGGGTTTGAACACTAGTAAAACTGATGCTAGAATAGTTGTTTTAACATAGCAGGGTTTTTCTTTTTGTGTTTTGGGAAATCAAATTACATCATGCTTTTGTTATAACTAATTTCAACAGTAGTTGTTTCTTTTCAGTTTCTCTCTAGTGCCTTTATTATTTATTTTGCATATACTTACTTAGGAATGAAACATCAATCACATGTGATTTTGTATGCAATCACATGTGATCTGGGTACAATCACATGTGATTTCGTATATAATCACATGTATTCAACAATCTTTTTGTAAATATTCCATAAGTAAACAGGAGTTTCATAAGTAAACAAGACTTTCATAAGAAAGTAAACAATCATTCAATGTATTATAGATTTCTAAAAATTCTAAAGAAAATCATTATATTTTTTGAAGTAAAAATGCTCAACCATCAACCTCAACATTCAACATCTACTTAATCCACTGATGTTGGCTCACTTGGCCCAGACCCGCCAACCTTAACACTAACTCCTGACCCATTAGGGTTGGCCTTATCCGCTTCACGAGCCACAACATTTAATTGAATGGCCTGACCCACCACCGACCCTGTCCCAACACCAACCTCAACACCAAGACCTGACCCACTAGGGTTATCCACACCAGATTGGAGACGGTTATGTGGCGCCTTTCACCTTGCTTTAGGGTTCAATGGACAAGTTGTTTTTGTATGTGAGTTTGTCTTCTCCCACAATGTCCACAAGGCTTCATTTGTTTCTTCTTAATTGTAAGTGCTTTTTCTTTCACTCTTTCGCTTTTATTACGCTCCGCTCAAATATTTCCTTTGTTACTTGCTTTTGTTGGATTGTTAACTGTTTTTTTATCAGGTTTAGAAATAGCAAAATGTTCCCCAATCACATCTGCCGTTTTTCCCGAAGGAGCATTTGGCACCTCATCCTCCACTTCTTTCTTCAATTTCTTCATTTTTTCAACAAATTCACCCATCTTTACTACATCACTGCCCAACCGAAATAAACAATCATCTAATAGACAAGTTGCTTCATTTGTAAGTCTTTCAACTTCTACTTTTTTCCCCCATATCTGTTTCTTTTTCTTCTCAAGTCAGGTGGAATTATATCCCTTGTCCACCACCTCAAAATATATTGATTTGGAATGACGTCAATATCACGATTCTTGAAGACACAAAATATGTGTCGGCATAGGAAACCGTATCGAGCAAAATGTCTGCAGGAACATACAACCGACCCATCTTCTATAGTACGAAGTACCTTTCCAAATCAAAATAATACAATAATTATATTCTGTAAATGTTATTTATATGAGATCACATGTGATTCATGTTGATATCACATGTGATTCAACAAGAATCACATGTGATTCAACAAGAATCACATGTGATTCAACAAGAATCACATATGTGATTCAACAGGAATTACATGTTCTTTATATGAGATTCACATGTGATTTCATTCAACAAGAATCACATGTGATTTACAAGAATCACTTGTGATTTACAAGAATCACATGTGATTCTCATAAAAGGAACATATATTTTTAGAATTCAAGATTACATACCTTATAGTCTACAACTGTTTGTGCTTCTGAATCGCTTTCGTCTTCAATTTCCTTGTTAAGTGTTCTATAAGGCATTGGATTTTTGTCTCTAACCATGACAATCTCACAACCGTCTTCTATTTTCAAATTCTGTATACTACAAGTCCAGCATGCTTCAGTTATTTCCTTTTGAACAAGCAGAAATATTGTCCTAGTATACACTTTTGCTGCATGACGCTCAATTTTTAACCTTGTTTCACACTTTGGTGCTGCGTCTAGTGTTTTAAAGTCTAAATGTTCATGCCTATAACGTTGCCTTTCCATTGCTGCTTCATAGGACATCATAAAACTAACTAGTGTTGCTCCTGGGCTTGTGAAACTTTTGAAGAACGAGTTTTCACTCTCAGACATTGATGTGGTTCTCATCAATCCAAATAATGGAGAGTCTATAAAATAAGCTGGAATCCACATTTTTCTAAGGTTAAACATCTTTGTCATCCATTTGTGGTTTTTCAAACCAAAATCTTCAATCAACTTGGCCCATTTCTCTTCAAATTCCAAAGGTTCCATGAACATATTCCAAATGATCTTCTTAAAACGCTTCTTGAAATCAGTTTCTTTGTATATTGCTTGACAAATCTGTTTTCAACATAAATCACATTAACTCAAACAGAACTCCCAACCCAAGAAGATCAAATCCGCGGTTACCGGCAAATGACCCGGAGTAGGTACCAAGCAGCTAGGACAACAAGAAGAGTATTTGGAAGAAACAATTACAATCGAACCTTAGAGTCCGTCGTAGATCCAGAAAGACAACTTGAGATATCAAGAGAAAGACGAGCAAGTATTGTTCCAGAAAAGTACTCTATTCAAACAATAGAAGTACTGCTAGACACGTAGTATATGAACACTACTCGAGCAAAGAATCCTATGTGTCGGTGAAAACCGTGTTAACCTTCGATCGTGTAACCAAGAGAGTTACGAGCTTGAGAGCTTGTGGCTCCAAAGATATTCACCTAGGGATATTCATGATCGATTACATGCACTCCACCGAGAAGTGCAGAACAAATGCTCTAATTGTTCTTCGTGACACTAAATGGGAAGATAGCCGAAAAATTATTGGAACCATGGAAGTAGATCTCTCTGCAGGAACACAGCTAGTCTACATGTTCCCTGATATGGTTCTAAGTATTGACGATTTCCATAACCATGTGGAAGTTGTTATACAAACTCATGGATATGAAGCTTGGCAAGGAGGTAAAAGTAACCTTTTAATCACAATGGCCATGACGGGTAGGCTATCAAACACCAGCTATATGGGATTCCAATATAGTGTAGAAAATGTTGTGGACCACCTCACAACAAACGACATCACAGCAATTCCTGGCGAAAGAAGAAGTGTAGAAGAACTTGAAGGAATGAGCTGGAATTTAAAGCCATCTGAGCAAACCACAGTACGTGTACCATCAAGGGTAGCAGTACAAGAAAGACTTAACAGGTCATTAAGTCTCCAATTTGAAAGGTACCGCCAAGCACCCCAACCACCAAGATACTCATTGACCAAAGATGATCGAGAAGCACTAGGTAATGATCATCCGGATGAAGATGAAGAACATTTCATTGGAGTCTCGCATAAGAAAAACAAACAAAACATATCTCATATGATGTATGTTTCGTGAGAGTGCCTTAATGAAGCAAGAAGTCCGAAGACGAACCATTGAACCAAACCGGATGCTCTAATAAGCCTAAACGATCAAAACATAAGTGGTCTACTCTTGGTGAGCCATCGGAAAATGGGATTACAATGTCAATATGATGCTCCAAAGACCAACACCTAATTGAAGAAATTGCGACAATCGGTCGGGAGATGAATTCTCAGACGATGAAATTACCCCAGGAAGAGTGGCAATTATGGACGAATCAGATGATTGGGATGACGATGAAAGAAGTGGCGGAAAGGTCCTTGTCCTACGAGAAGAATTTTCAAAAAATCAGCAAGACTTTCTTAATGAATATCTGCCGCAGTGGGATGACAAACTTGCAACACAAAAATCAGAGTCTGAATGGGAAAACCCATTCGCAGCGAAGCATGGTGAGGACCATACAATTCTTCATCTTTCCAAAGAAGATGATGATGACAACCTGCCATACCCAAAGTTCCAAAACTTTAAACAAATGGCAGCACAAATTACCAATAAACATGAGGAACATGCTTTTCCAGCAGAAAATGATGCAGAATCTGGTGCAAGCTATCAACCACCAAATGATGCAATACTAGGACCAGCTGTTTACCCGCCAGCACGGCAAAATCCACAGCCAACTTATAGACCAGATTATCAGTTTGGTTATCCTCAAGGGAGAAGCAATGTTTTTAATGGAGGATATGGTGAATACCACAACTCACAGTGGACTCTGCCACCAGCATGGACAGAATCAGGTGTGATGCTTGTCCTACCATCAGATCCAGGCTTATGGTCAGACGTAATAGCAAGATGGGAGTCTATTATAATCAATAGACTCAACAGTCAAACATGGACTGACAATAAAGCAAAGTTAACCTTTGTGGAGAATCTTCTTGGAGAAAGCGAAAAATTAATGTGGCAACAATGGCGAACTGCATACCTGGATGTGTATGCTGCCCTTGAAGCAATTGCTGATGAACCACAAAATATAACATCACAAGTAAGGCAACTAATATTGTTGGAGGATTCGTATCGAGGCTCAACTGATGAACAAGACAGAGCCTACAGAGACTTAGATAGGATAATTTGTGAAGAAACCAAGAACTTGTGGTCATTCTTGGAAGATTTCAGACAGTTAGCAATAAAATCAGGGAAGTTGTATTTCCCCTCAACAACAGAAAAGCTGTTTGCTAAACTCCCACCTTCTTTGTCCAAGAAAGTAGAGGAATCGTTTAAGGCCAAGCACCCTGGTCTTAGTGCAGGAGTCTTGCCAGCAATCAAATTCACTCATACTTTTATTTCAGAAATGTGCAAAGATGCGGCGCTACAAAGAACTTAGAGACTTATCTCTTTGTTCACTATACCAATTCTGGTTACTACAAAATAACAGGAAGAAGTATGGAATGAGAAAATCAAGAACCTACAAAGGAAAGCCACATGGTTCTCATGTAAAGCCATTCAAGAGAAAGTATAAGGATGACAGAGGACGAGTCAAGAAGTGCAAATGCTTTATTTGTGGAAAAGAAGGACATTTTGCAAAGGATTGCAAAAGCAAGCAAGGAAATATTGCGAGATCACCGCTCTATCAAGAATCGGATCTTGATGACAACCGGATATCGCCTCAAGAGACTTTGACGACACCGGTGTCTATAGCATATCGAAGGAGAAGGTGATACTCATCAAAGTGTCGCGTCATGGTCCAAGATACCCCATTTGAAGAAGCGACTTTCACAATAACGCATGAAGATAATGAAAGCAACAGGAAGATGACCAACATAGTCATTTTGCTTTTATGTTCCATCCAGACCACCAACACAAATAGCGTATATGGTCCAATCAGAGGATCGTGGAAACCAAGCAAAGAACTGCTGCCTCAAAGTAAAAGTTGTGAGCATGATTGGAAAGAGAACACGGTCACAAATTACACAATCGCTATTTCATGGAATACTAACCACGATGTGTCAAGACTTAATCGTCCCAAGTGCCAACTTACAACATGTGCTCTTTGTGAAAAAATTATCTTGGCAAAACGGTTAATGTTAAAAGAAAGCAGCAGTGCAAGCCGGAAGAAGAAAATGACTTCAACAGCAGAGAGGTAAAACTTCTCAAGGAACTTTTGAAAGAAAAGACAGAACAAGTTCAGCAGATGATAAGAGATCAAGCAAAAGAGTATTATGAAAGAAAGGCAGAAATTCAAAAGAAGGAAGAAGCATGGCAGCTTGAAAAGAGCTTGCTAGTAAAAGACCTTACAGATACTCTTAAGATAATTGATCGACTTAAAGCTGAACAAACAAGGCTTGAAGAATAGAAAAATGAAGAAATAAGAAGGCTTAAAGCACAACTGCAAGAGAAGAAAGAAGAAGGAGTAGGGTTTCAATACTCTAATGAAGAATTCCCACCATTAAATGATTCTCATGAAGTAAGACCATTCATGGAAGCAGAAGTTCATTACAATGGGAATGCCGCTGTAGTTCCAAAAGTAAGGAAGGTAACTAACTCACTTTACAATGTGAAGGTTGAGTTTTTTATCCCGCTTGTCCTTCATTTGGAACCACCGCAATAATAGACACAGAGCATCAAGATGTCAGATAAACAAAAAGGTTGTCCCTAAGAAGCGCTTGAACTATTAACCTACAACGCCTTCTTCAATGGCCTAAATTCAAGACAGCAAGCTACTCATAAACTAAAGCAGGGCTCTTTCCTTATTGAAGGAAACAATTTTAAAATTCCTCTCATATATGCATTCGACATGTGTTAGGACCTTAGATATATCAACCTTATCACAAAGATAAGAACGTGGTGACTTGAATTATAGATCGTGTATGTATTTAGAGAGATAAAGGGAAGAAGATGAAAACAATAAGATGTTATATTGCTTCAAAGGAAAACACACACACACACACACACTCAAGCACACCCCTCAAATGACCATTTGAGGGGTATTTATAGTACAAGACACAAGTTGCCCTAAAGGCTTTCCTTGGGCTTTGTATGGGCTTCGTTGGATTGGATTTGGACGTGGGATATATGAGCTTATAGACGGCAAGCTTAGCTCATCTTTTAACCAAATAGCTTAGCCCAATCCACGAGCCCGTTGACTATTCTATCACGATATCTAACACGTGTTACAAAGTTCCTAATCGTGAATGACCATCACTTCTAATAAAAACTATTAAGGCTAACAATCTCCCCCTAAGGGGTGGTCATTCAAAAGATGCTCCACTTGATTTGTTCTTTACTTTCCTTGAGCTTGAACTTTGCGTGTAGATATAGAATAGTCTTGATTCATTGTTCCTTTATGCTTTGTGATCGGTTAATGTGGTTGTCTGCCGTTGTCAACTTCGTTGGTTAGGTGTCTCCACGTCTTTCTCCACCATGCTCACACTTCTATTTGTCTTTTGGTTACCAATGATGTAGTTCTCGAGTCTTTAAACTTTGTAGATTCTTTGACATTGACGAAGAATCATCTTTAACTTTGAGTAGCCTTTGATTTTGATGAGAACTTTCATGTGTTGTTGGTATGAGCATGTGGAGAGTCTGCACGATCAATCCGCTCCGGAGCTTCCATAAGAAGAAAACATAAAACAAAGTTAGTAATAAGCGGATTCCGCACTTACAAGTTTGAATTTCGAGGGTGTTAACATCATAGTGTGAAAACACGCCTCTAATTCTCACAGAGGCCGTTCTGAACTGAGTCCCACAAGTGAGATAACGCGATGTACCGAAATAGACCCACAGCTTCGGATGAGTCGTTGAGGTACAATCAAGCATCACCCCACGATCAGACCGCTTGAGACACACTAAGCGTAATCCACGGGAGTTACCGGTGACCGCCGTGGTCGCTTGTGTTGACCACGCAGAGTTTCCATTCAATCACCGAGGATCACAATTGTGAAACCTCTCATAAATGTTCGCATATTGCTAAGATCTGCGTGGGACTCTATAATATATCACTTGTGTCCTTATTGATGAACAATAAGCGATGTCATGTCAAGTGTTCCTATGAGATCTTTGATGAATCTCGTGGCTCTAGACTAAATAAGTGCATTTTGGTTTTCCCGAGCGAAGACTAGGGAGAGGTCTCCTTCTTCAATACCAACAATCTCTAAGAGAAAGTCGATAGATTATGTAGGGTTCCCAAAGAGAATGAAACAAACTTTTGAGAGGAATTGAGTGGCTAGAAGGTTTAGCGCAGATGCGTCACTAGGTCCATGACGCCTTTGTCTTCAATACCGTGTCATCTAGTGACAACTAGTAGCGTATGAATTGAACCCGGTTTACGCCCTAAGGTTGATTATGGAGGACTATTTATTTTCACCCTTTTCATTACATTTCTTTTTAATTCTTCAACCCCTTCTTTCTCCTTTCTCACATTAATCCTTTTTTCAATCATTCCTAAGGACTTCTAATACTAGACTATTGGTGATGTCCTTGGGTAGATCCCTCCGGCTCTGGCGGATCATAGGACGGATTTCCTATCCTTAGTCACCTTATAAATCCATGACTGTCCTATTGTTGCCATAAAACCATTTTTAGAAAAAATCTCTCAGAGTGTTTATGATTGAAAACATGTTTGAGACACTTCGAGAGTTTTATATTTTCAGAAACACTCCCCCTTCACATGTGCTTATAAGTTTTGACAGAAATATGCACTTAGAGGGTAGAGTTCGAACTTTTTTGAATTGATCGACTTTAAATGAACTAGACCGATTCGAGACACGTTTACATCACTAGAGAACTAGCTTGAAATTATTACCCGTCCTGGTCAAGTCCATAGAAAGTTTCTCGAGATGGTACATTATTCCTCGTCAATTCAATGGTTACGACTGAGTCGAGCTCTTTTGAGATTCAAACAACGATCATTAAACTTTTGATCACATTTTAATCACGCTTCTCCCTCAAAAATAGCATATCCATGATGTTTTGAAACAAAATGATTAAAAGATATGTTTTTCAAAAGCATTTGGAGAGAAACCGATTTAGCATGAATTTTGGAACACCGGTTTTATACTCCCCTTAAAGAAAGCATATTTTCATACGTAAAATTTAGAATCAATTATGGTTTAGAGGAGTTATCTTGGTACCAAATGTGAGAGATTTTGAAAATCTTTTGAAAATTTCGAATCAATGGTACACAAGATGAAGATTTTTTTAAAAAATCTTTTGAAGATATTGAAGAAGAATTATCTTCATTTGTTTTTAGGATAAGTGCTCGATATTTATGAAAATTGATTTTGCGTAGCACTTTCCTTTCTTTAAAGCGCGGGTTCTGAACTGATGTGTCCAGAAGCCATTATTTTGAAGTACGAGTTTCGTATTGAAGTATACGAAAGCCATATTTGAAGAAATTTTGAGAAACGATATGTTTTAGAAAACAATTAAAGAACTCTCGCTCAAGCATCTATACATACCCGTATCATTGTTGAATGACATTTCTAGAAACGTACAGAATATCGATTATATGAGAGACATGTCGTGAGAAGAATATTTTTGGATTTTTTTTATTTTTTTAATGTTTTTGTATTTTTTGAAAATTTTCTATTTTTGTATTTTGTTTTTGTTGGTTTTATAAAAGAAATGGAAAATCAAAATTAGAAGATAGAGAGATGAAGAAGAAGATTTTACGTAATTGGAACCCTCGATGAGTCGGGTTCGTAGATATTTGATTCACCGCAACCAAAGAAGAAGAGTTTGCACAAATAACAATGTTAGAAGTACAAGATTCCTCACGGTGAGGGTGATCACTATCAACGGTTGTAGTGGTTTCTACTTCCTTAACTTGATGAGTTTCACTATTATCCGTGTTGGAGCAAGTATCAAAAATCTTTCCTGTGGGAATCCATCTAAGACCAACTTGGTTGAAAACTTTTCCGTGGGTATCCACATAAGGTAAGATCTAGGAGTTGTTTTCTTATCGATGCGTGGAAGACTCCGCTTTTAGAAAACTACGTCCAAGAGATCCACCTATTAGGTTTCTTTTTGTTTGACATTTTATCAACGGGCTTGTTTCTATTTGGTGTCTTAGTGGATTGTGCCTTGGCACGAGAATTATCTTTCTTGAGATATTGTGAGACACATGCCTCATGATTAACGAAAAGGCACATTTTTACATGTAGTATGTATAAATTCAATATTTTTGTTTAAAACAAAGCAGACTTTAACTTTGTCACTACAGTCTTTTGGAAATTGATTCTTGTTTGAAAGAGACTTAGAATTCCTAGTGTTGTTTTCTGAGGGCATAGCATTTTCTTTTGCGCAACTACTCTTAGATGTAAGCCAATCCCTAGTCTTTTGTAGAGTGTTCCTAGGTAATGGTTTACTACTACTAGTAGTGCCTTGAAATCTTGTAGAATTCATCACCCTAGATGTTGCACCTAGAATTCCATCTTTTCGAGTCTGTGCCTTTTTCCTAGCTTCTTCAAGATAGTGATTGTTGACCATGTTGTTAGAACCGACAAATTCTTTAACTGGATTTTTGGTCACATTCCGTGAACTAGTCATAAAAATGCCAGGTGTAATCACTTTTTCTTTATCAAAAACAGGTTTTTCAAAACCTTTGATAATTCTCTTTTTAATAGGCAAGGACTGTGGAGTGACTGTTTTTGACAAATCATGTTTCTCATTGACTTTTGGAGGAAATTGAGAAATAGACGTTTTTGGTTTGAAAACCGGTTTGGGAACATTTGTTTTCTCCGCAGTCAATGGTTTTTCAAACTTAGTATCCACAGCCTTCCCTTTTAGACATTCCAATTGAGCTCTCAAAAGATCATTTTGCTCTTTCATGTCCTTGTAGGCACGCTCATACGATAGTTTGTCATACTTGCATTCCTCAGATTTTCGATCAAGTTGTTTAAAATAGGACACATTTTCTTTTTCAATTTTTTCAAGAGCATTTTCATATTTTGAAACAATTGCTGAGGTCTCAGACTGGAGTCTTTCATGATCTTCAACAGAATATGTTTGTAAGATAATGGACATAATATCAGTAGTCATAACATCTTCGAAGAGAGAATCATTTAGTTTTTCCAAAACTTTGATGTGTTCAACACTTTCATTAGCTTGCTTTACCAGGGATTTATGGTCCTTGACAAAGTCACATGTTTCTTTCAAAAACGCTTGTTCGAAATGAATTACCCTTGAGTTGATGGCATTCAGCTGAGGGGCAATTTCTGTTTGAAAAAACTTTCTTTGTTCGATATCAAAACTAGAGAACCAGTTGTTAGGTGTAATAGTGGTTTTAGTTTTAACAGTCTCTTGAAGTCCCGCAATTCTAGTTTTCACATTTTCTAAAATACTTCTAGCATCACTTGTGTTAAAAGGATTGTTTGAAGACATTTGTTCAATGTTCGAAAGAGATTTTGAGACAACTACTGGTTTTGAAACTGATTTTGAAACTGGTGTTGACTCTTTGTTTGAAACACTTGGTGTGATGGAAAACTTTGACTTTTCTTTTTGATTAACAAAAGTAATTCCATTAATTTTGTTCCATTTGTTATAATCAATTGGTTTGATATCTGGATTCTTTTGTTTCATTTTTGATCTACTCTCCTCAGATAGTTCTAACGTTTCAAGAGAATCATGAACAATTATGGGTTCATGCAAAGGTTTTCCATCATTCAACACATTCTGTTCTTTCTGAGCTTTCTTGAGGAAACAAGGAGGTGAGTTACCAAGAGCCATTTTATGAGAAGTATGAAAAGTCGGATTTACTTGATTAGAAAGCATCTTGTTTGTCTTAGCGGAATGACCCGTTGTAAGTAGCAAATTGTCCAAAGTTTTTATCTTTTCATTCGTATCAAGAATTTCATCAAGAAGATAATCTTCTCGTTTTGAAAAATCAGCAATTAACTGCTTCTTCTCTTTTTCAAGATCAGAATAAGTTGCTTGTTGTTTAGAAAGTTGGTTTTGAAGATTAGAAATTTCCTTTTTTAAAGATTTTATTTTCAAGTTCAAATTCACATCTAGTGTGTTATACTTGATTTGCAATTTTTTTCTTAAAATGTAATCTCGATAACCAATTTCTAATTCGACTCTTTGTTTTGTGAAATTCAAAAGCTTTTATGCTCTCCTTGTAACTCTCAAGCTCGGTCAATTTAGCATTCGCGGCCTTAACTTCGCGATTGACCGTTCTAACTTTCTCAATCTCAATACCACAATTATTGATTAATGTTTCAAAATAAGCACGTGTTTCCTCATCATTAGTACCATTCTGTTCACCGTGACCTCCATTAGGATCCATATATGGAGTTTCAGAGTTAACATTGCTATTAACTTGCTCCCCCACATATGTGTCATAATAAGGTTCGGAGACACGTAATGCGGCTTCTCATGAGTAAACCGATTAGCAACATTACTATAATTTGGTACCTCATTGAGTGAATCTGTCGAGAGCAGGAGGTGTCAAAAGTACCACTTGATGTTGTGTCTCGCTTATTGATTGTATGACCGAGTTAGCAGATTGATTGCTTTATCTCGCCGTCCCGGATTCATGAATTGTATTCGCATCACCAATTCAATTCCCGATTCTTCTTTCTGTGCTAACATCAACATGTACTTGAGCCTTTCAAGCTTTGTCAGTCGTTTGACCCTAGATTCTGAATCAAAATAACCTGAATTTTGGCTTTGATGTTCGGAAGTAGCATTCTGAACAGAAGTCATAAAACAATTATTCCCATTTTGATTTCCCATATTCTGATATCCCATATTCTGATTCACAATCTGACCCCCTGATGTCCAACAAACTGCCCTACATATTGCATCTGATTCCCCATTTGTATACCCGTAGCAAATCCATTCTGATTCCCAATAACATAAACCATTTGTCCTCTTTGACCCATATGCATACTTGGTTGAGCAAACTGCGGATTATACGATGAAATCCATTGGTTGTTGTTATCCGGTGTAGAGTAACCACTGATGTTTAATGCATTATTGGCGAATGCAACAATAGCATTTGTGACAGCAGTGTATAACGATCTTGCATAGTTACCATTGATGAAGGTATGTAATGATAAAGTTGATGTAGGATCGATTCAACGATAAAGGAGTTGTGTTTGAAAAGATATTTCCGTTTGAAGTTTTTCTGAAAGTCGTACTCGTAACCTTGGTCGTAAAAAAATTTTCTCCCAAAATTTGAAATTCACTATAAAAATCAATTCTAAGGTCGTATGAAAAATTTGAGTTATGACAATTTTGACGCCAAATTTGACCCGAAAAATTTGAATTTAGGCCCAAAATTTGAATTATTGACCAAAATTTTCACAGCTTAAACCAAAATTTGAATTTCGCGTAAAAATTGAACGCTTAGTCTCCTAAAAGTTTGAATTTTTTTTTTTTTATGAAAATGAAGAGCTTAGGCGAGAAACACGAAGTTACGAGTGAGCGATGCTTAGGCGTAGGATCTTATGCGAGGAAGCTTAGGCGTAGGATCTTATCGTAGACTTAAAGTTAGCGTAGGAAAACTTATGCGTAAGATTTAGCTTATCGTAAGACAAGGCTTAGGCGTAGGATAAATACTTAAGCATAAAGTAATCTACGCTGTAAGTCTAAGCTTATGCGTAAGATTAGGGTTTTGCCCAAAATCCTTTACACTATCACAATGTAAGGGATATCCAAAAGTCAAAGTGTTCCACAAACTTATCCAGTGAGGGAAGCACCGAGTCACCGCTTAAGCTCAAGAATCTGCACCAAAAGTTATGAGTAGAACCTTATGCGTAGTTTGACTTTCTTACGCGTGAGAACTAGGGTTTTGACCCACGCCAAAAAAAATTCAATGATTCAAACGATTTCTCTTGCACGATAGCCTTAAAACACTCAAATAACCCAAAAATGTTGACCTTTTTCACCCAAAGTGCTTAGAAAAGTTACGAGTAGAAATGACCAATGAACCAAAAACGAGTTCAAAAATGATTTAAAACACGTAAAGCTTCGAACTTTTTGCAAAAAGCTGAAACTTTAGCACCAAATAAACCTTAAACCACAAGAATCTTGAATTTTTGAGTGCAAAAGTTAAAGCTTTAAGCGTTTCAAATATGAATAACGAGAGCCTTTACGCAAACAGTACCAACCTTCAAAACAAACACAAACACTCCTAAACCATTGTTAGGAGATTGATACCAATTGTTAGGACCTTAGATATATCAACCTTATCACAAACCCACTTAACAAACACAAGAATACCCACGTAAAACACAAACAATATGCGTAGAATAGAAGAAGAAAAGATAAGAACGTGGTGACTTGAATGATAGATCGTGTATGTATTTAGAGAGATAAAGGGAAGAAGATGAAAACAATAAGATGTTATATTGCTTCAAAGGAAAACACACACACACACACACACTCAAGCACACCCCTCAAATGACCATTTGAGGGGTATTTATAGTACAAGACACAAGTTTCCCTAAAGGCTTTCCTTGGGCTTTGTATGGGCTTTGTTGGATTGGATTTGGAGGTGGGATATATGAGCTTATAGACGGCAAGCTTAGCTCATCTTTTAACCAAATAGCTTAGCCCAATCCACGAGCCCGTTGACTATTCTATCACGATATCTAACACGCGTTACAAAGTTCCTAATCGTGAATGACCATCACTTCTAATAAAAACTATTAAGGCTAACAACATGTATGACAGTAATGGTATTGAAATGCTAATAGGAGCCAATTTCATAAGGGCTATGAAAGGAGGAATTCGTATAGAAGGAGATGAGATAAGCATTTACAAAAAGGTTACCAAGATCAAGACTTCAGACCAAGTTGAAGTTGCTGAAGTTGCCATCACTAAGCTTGAAATTAGTGAAGAAGATTTCTTTGAAATAAATGAATCTATTTATTTCAACCAAGAAGGCAACAACGCATTTTTAAAGCAGTTTAAGCCTGTCATTGATTTGTTAAAACTTCAAGGATACATTGGAGAAGAACCTTTAAAGCATTGGAAGAAGAACGGTGAGCTTTGTAAACTGGATATTATCAATCCAGATATTACAATTGAGGACCGACCATTAAAACATGTGACACCAGCAATGGAAGATTCATTCAGAAAACATGTTGATAGTCTCCTCAAAATTGGTGCTATTCGTCCAAGCAAAAGCAGACACAGAACAATGGCAATGATCGTAAATTCTAGAACAACAATTGATCCTGTAACTGGAAAAGAAATCAAAAGGAAGAAAAGAATGGTATTTAATTACAAATCTTTGAATGATAACACATACAAGGACCAATACTCCCTACCAGGAATAAATTCGATCATCAAAAGAATAGGAGGCGCGAAAATATTCTCAAAATTTGATCTCAAATCAGGATTCCATCAAGTCGCCATGGACAAGGAGTCAATCCCATGGACCGCATTCTTAGTACCTGGAGGACTTTATGAATGGCTAGTTATGCCATTTGGATTGAAGAATGCCCCAGCAGTGTTTCTGTTAGGAATTAGAAAATTCCATAGTGAAGAGTCGGTCACCCCTAATATTATCTAGCATAAGTTAGCTCGTAGACATATCGTTATTTACGTTATTTAGTAGTTTATTTATTAGTTTGTAGCGTAGTATAGCTTAGTGCAACACCGTGGAGGAAGGACGGTCTTTACCCATCGTATCCCCGATCCACAGCCGATAGAGGTCGTTGTGTCTGTAGTATAAATACCCCTTCCATCCATGGAAGGGGTGGTGCTTTTCAATCTAATATTCAACATTTGTGAAGTAACTCTCTACCAAGAAAACACCCAACTCTCTAACTTTCTCTCTCTAATGGCAAACATGTATTTTGATCTCCCAAGACCACCCGAATCATCAAACACATAAATATTGGATCCTTACAATTGGTATCAGAGCCAGGTTTTTGTGTTTTGATGATTTCTTGTGGTTTTGATTCATGTTTGAAACTGTTTTTGTTGATTTGTGTGGTTTCGTACCATGGTGGTTTTTGTATGCTTACTGGTTTTTGTATGGTGGTCTTGAAACTTGTTTACTGGTGTTTATATGTTTGTGGTCGGATTATATCTTTATGGTAAACAGTTATGTGCTCAAAAGTTGTCAAATTTCTTATGGTCAAATGGGTAAAAGTGATGCTTTTTATGTATTTTTCTGGGTTTTGCAACTTGGTCGAATAACTGTTTTCAAACATGGTTCTTGATAGCAACTTGTGTTCTTGTTTCTTAATGGCGACTTGGTCATGTTTTTTAGGTCAAACCGGGTCAAAACAGCCATATGTAGCTGCCTTTGTCACTTTTTCTGGGTTCATTATGCATATGGTCGAAACTTAGTTGGGAAATACATCGGAAGTTTTCAAAGATCTATCTAGCGACTTGGTACAACCAATGGTGGCGACTTGTCTTTACAAGTCGTCTAGATTCGTTGAATATAAGTAGCAGTTATGCTAGCGAGTTGTATTTACAGCTAGCGACTTGACATAAAGGTGGTAGCGACATGAATCAATTTAGCGACTTGTTACTGAACAGGTCGTAGCGACTTATCCTAGCGACTTAGTCTAGCGACTTGTCCTAGCGACTTAGTCGGGCTACTTGTCCTAGCGACTTAGTCGTGCTACTTGGCTTAGCGACTTAGTCATGCTACTTGGCTTAGCGATTTGGCCTTATGACCCATAAGCTACTTGAAAGAAAGAGATGAAGAAGAATGACTGAACACAAGACACGACCACAACATATCTATGACCACAACAAGACCACGACCAAAGATCTTTAGACCTCAGGTCCAATGACCATCATCAGTCCACGGATTCAACTCAAACAACCGACTCCAATCCTCCACAATCAAATCCCAATCTATACCTACTCATCCACCATCTCCTACCACATATAATCATGACTCAACACGAAATAAAAAAAAACGAAGATTGATCTCTGAATCTTTATTCGTGGGTTTCAAAGAGCTATCATGCCTCAAAGGGCGTTCCACACGAGTGAAGTATCCTTCACAGATCTATATCAACGCTACATCTCATAACCATTTAACATCTGTTTACTGAAAGGAAAAAGATTAAAGTTTTCTTCTTTTTTTTTCTCTCATTCAACCTCATATGTTAAACGGATTTCATGACTCAAAAAGAAAACGATTCATACAACTCATAAGATCTCGATTGATTCGAACTCGTGTCAATATATTTAACACGTTGTTTGTTGAATCCCTTATCATCATAGATATAATCTATAAAGACATGAAAAAAAAAAGAAGTTGTTTCATCGATCCTTTCACATGAGAATAAAACCATATCCGATTCTGTTATGTGAAGATAATAACATCTATGTTATCCCTTCACATAGGCTCGTTCTATGCTCTTGAAAATTAATGGGGGTTTAATCGTTTATGAATACTTACCATGACCTGATACTTGTCTCGTTGCCTACTCACCTTGCCTCAAGCCATCTCATAGCGAGGACACTATGAACTAAGGAACATAGGTGCTGTGTCTTCGAAAGAAGAAAATGGGAGACGATGTTTTATTTAGGGTTATGTGTTGCGATTGGTTTTGGACATGTGAAGAGGAGGCGTTGTAATTATGTGAAGTTTTAGGGTTTGGATTTGTTGACCGCACAAATATGTGAGACTATTAGGGTTGAGTAATGTGTGTATTGTGTGAGTTAAATACCAATTATTAGGTAACATAGGGAGTTGGATCAGTTGTTCTTGGACCCTTGGGCTGAACGGATTAATTGTATAAATGGGCCTAGTTTGTTTATTATTGATTCACATTGGTTTCATTTGGACTTCTCGGTTGTGCTCAATTGTGATACGTATCACATTAAAAATGATACTTTTCACATTTTGTTCAATGAGAAGACTCAACTTGTGAAGATTATGTGCTTAATTTTACAAGAATTCACGTTTAAGGACATTAAGTGATTTGAATTGAATTGATTTTCACATTGGCCTGAACGGATCTAATGTTAATTTGATAAGTGAAATTTGTTCAAATGGGCCGACCTTTATGATTATACTTGGATGATGGACTGATGGGCTTCTTAATATTGGGTGATACACATGAGATTTGGACTTTATGAATTGTGATAATGAGATTTGATGGTGAGATTCGTAGTGAGATTGATACTTTGGTTTTTACATTCTCACTGAGAATAATATGTCACGGCTTGAATTGATGGTCCAACAAAGTTGACTACGGGGTTGTTTGAACGGTATTTTTATTTGGATTGGAAGTGAGGTTTTCCCAAGATTTACTTATTTCGCCTTCTTCTTGCTACCTTCCGCCAAGATGACTTGTTTGGGCTTTTATAGAGTGTGATAAAGACTTGGCTATTTAGTTACGCTTTGTGATTCTTTTTCGCTTAACAACATTGCTATCACTTGTGTCTCACTCTTTTGAGAATGTCAAGAGGTTTTGTACATTGGGTACACCGCTTCTTCTTCACAAGGATTAGTACAAGGTTAAGTAACAAATCGGAAAATTTACTTCATGATCAAGTTTGGTATATCGGGTTTACTTCTCCATGTGGTCATTACAATAGCCGATGTAATTGCGTGATTGATGTGTTTTCCAAAGTGTTAATTGGATGATTGATGATTTTGCCGATGTTGGATTATGAACTGCTGATGAACCAACATGTTCCCCTAAAGCAGATATTCTCCGAAACCAAAGTCGTCATAACACATTCAAGTCGACATTGTTTACGGTTTTGTCTTGATTTTGTAAAATCCCGCCGAAGAACCTATTTCTCGGTTTAAATCATAAACTTGTAAAATCCGTGACAATGGAAACATCCCGGTATTAGTAAAGTGCATTTCGGATCTATCTTACGGTTTATTCTTGGTTTTGTAAAATCCCGCGAAGAAACTATTTCTCGGTTTAAACCATAGAGTTGTAAAATCCGTAATGATGGAACCATCTTGGAGAAGAGAAAGTGTAATTTTGGATCTTACTTGATGCTTGATGCTACGGTTTCGCTTCAAAGAAGGGATAAAGGGTGTACTTCATGAATTGATGTGTGTTTGGATATTCGTCATGGCGCTTTGGTTATTACAAGGTTTTACGGGTTATGTGCTTTTATACCATGGTCGGATGAAACCATTATCATAGTTTACTTAAAACGTCAAAGGAGGCTAGAATTGAGCTTTGAACCGTAAGATGTGACAACGGGTTAATTCGCTATTATTTATTTGAGGTTGAAGTGAATTATCACGGCGAGTGTACTTAGTATCCAAGGTATCGGGATGGATGGATGAAGATTCTTCATGATCCTTGTTCGAGCTTATTATCAAAAACAAATACTTGGAAATCTAGTTATTGTTGGGTGGCTTTTACTTTTCTTTTACCACTGGGGAATTGGGCTCTTACCACCACAAAATAACTATCACTTAAAGGAGTTACGTTGTAGTGCTCAAGGTCACATTCAAATGTGGATTTTCAAGAGGTAATGTACGCCTATTACTTGATGGTTGGTTGGTTGAGGAGTATAGAGTACTTAGAGATTCAAATGGGCATGAAGTCTCGGCACCGCTCTTTGTTACATATGTTCAAGTATAAGTCACGAGTTCGGGTTAGTTTACTTGTGGTCAAATTCATCATATTGGTCATCTCCATCACCGTCACCGCAAAGAGCCCATCGAATGATAATGGGGATGATTACATGTTTTGCTAAGAGAGTTGAAAAGAGAGATTATGACGATGAACACAACAGCTCATGCCTCGCTCTCCAAAGAAAAGAAAAGTGTACGCGTGTCGGGCGCTTTATCTTCTCAAGAAGAAGAGAAATCTTCTTATTATGACCATTCTCATCAACATGCTTCATACTTTTCTATGCGCTTCGTCTTCAAGTGAACCGACTACCACCGATTGTTTTCTCATTCCACCGCTCGATTATAATGAAGATGGCGACATCACGTGCTTATTTTGCGGAGAGAAGTGTGAATAGAACATTCGGATGATTTTCACTTATTTAATCAAGAATGGCATCTCCGTATGCAATTCTTGAGGGGAGAAGAAGTGTGAATTTTGGCATGATTGATTAATATTTGAGAATATATGGTCAAACGGCTCCTAACTCATGTAAGAACCGAGCTTCTTCTTATCGGATCATCTTTACATGGAGTTTCTTCTAAGAGTCGTTGGTTGACATCTTCACTGGATTGATGAGTTTATCGACAAAGTGCTTCCGGTTAATACTTCACGATACATCAACATGATGATTCCAACAATCTCTCGTTTTGTTTGATGTGATTGGTAGTTTGGTTTTACCATCTTGTGTGTTCGCTATGGCCGATTGTCGATTTCCTTGATGAACATCTTTCGTTCTTGTTTGATTGGGAGGATTTTAGTTAAGGGATTTGCAAGATGTAAGTTAATTGGGATGCTTTTGGTGGGATGCTTTTGGTGTGAGTTGAAGATGTTAACTATCTATTCCCCAACTGGACAATCTTGAAGAAGGTCGAGTCTACAGTCGGTTCTACATTTTCTGATACATGTTAGAAGACTAAAGACGAGGTGCATTTAACGATCTAAAGACTTCTTCTTAATTCAAGCATTTATCAAACAGATTGTCGGTTTAGGGGAGAGCACTAATTGGGGGAGAGTGAAAAGTCAAATTTAATCCCTAATTAGATTTGCTCACAATGTACTTCAAAGAAGTTGATTCTCACAATAGTTCAAGTGTTCTTCTCAACAAATTTCTAGTATACGGGCTTATAAGGTGTTGTTGATTCAAGTGTCAAAACCAAAGAAGGGGGAAGGAGACACGATTCTAAACGCGAGCAAACTTGATGAACTTAATACTTCTAAGTGATTGAAGATATCCCGGAAGACAAATGTCATTACCGCAGAGAAACTCAAGGTTTGACTCATGGCGTTTAGTGTTTATTCCAACTAGGTGGGGGAAGTGATGTTAGAGTTAGTTTCAAGATGAATGAGGTACATCGTGTGTGATGATCTCGATGTTATCGCAATCATCGTGGAGAGATTGTGTACATTGGGGATGCTCAATTGTTTTACTTGAGGGCTTAACTGTGATTCGTAGATATAATCACTTATTCGGTGTTGACATCCGCAGAGATTGTCACCCGCAGATAATCGTGATTCGCCCGCTTCTTCAATGTTATCGGTTGTTCTCTCTTTGGGAATGTGTGTACTTGGTCCTTGAGCTTCATACACGATCATCGTGGAAGAAAGCCATTGTTTACCACGAACATTCGGGAGGTGTTTTCCTTCCGGGCATGATGTGTATTTGGGAGAGTTCTTGGATATTGGTGTACTTGGTTCTTGAGCTTCATACACATTCATCGTGGATGAAAGATGTGAACATTGGGGAGTTGTTCTTCATTACCCTCATGATGTGTATTCGGAGAGTTCTTGAGCATTATACAAAGAGATCGATCGCATCAATTCAACTACTGGGGAATTGTTCTCTTGACACCTTTGGAATGGATCGCTTGACGTCGCTTGAAAGGAAATTTGAGAAGTGTTATTTATGTGTGGATGAAACGCTGTCGATGTTCTATTGGATGATATAACCCGAATGGAGAATCTCGATTATCGGTCTTAATAGGAGCAATGGATTTATGATAATGGTGTGCTTCTCCGCACCGCTAAGGAAAGCTTGAAATAGAGCTCAATCGCTCATCCAAAGGATTTTCGGTTTGGGGAAGTCGCCAATGTCTCTTTCGATGGTTCAATTTCTTTCTTCAATGCAAGAGCCCCGAAGCTTTGGTGGTGAATGTTTAAGAGATGATGACTTCTATCTTCTACAACGGGTCGCTTCGATATCCTTATCTCTTGCACTCGTATCATCATCTTCTTTAACTATATCATCTACTCTATCCTTGTATATATTTATCGAAAACAAAATACAAAATTATAAAACCAACAAAAGAAAATAGAAAATATAAAACCATCAAACAAAATAGAAAAATATAAAACCTTCAAAAACCATAAAATCGAAAATTTCAAAAATACCAAAAATATGTTTTCTAAAGACATGTCTTCTCGTATCGATAACATCTACGGCCTTAGAAATGTCATTCAATAATGGCACGGACCATAGATGAAGTTCGAGCAGAGGTGTAAATATTTTTTTCCAAACATGTCTCAAATTATGGCTTACGTTATTTCGATCAGAACCCTTTCAAATAATGGCTTACAGATTACTTGATCAGTAACCCGTGCTTCAAAATGGCTTGCGCTTATTTCAGATCGTGACCAAGCAACCATGGCTTGCTATCATTTCGTATAGCAACCCGCTCTTAAAGGAAGGAAAGTGCTACGCTTAAATGTTTTTCACAAATTTCGTGCACTTATCCTAAAACAAAATGAGGAAAGTATGTCAAGGATCATTGCTCCTACACAAATGTTTTTCCATCTATAATTCTTCGTAAAATATTTGTTGTGTTCAAAATGGTGGTAAATGAGTTGCTTGAAAATCAATCGTAATTAGAGTTTTCAGACATTTGCAAACTCAATCAATGACTTCGCGCTTTTAAAATGTTTCAAAAAATGAGTCATTGATTGAGGGGAGAATGTTTTCAAATCTATATCATCTAACGAGCTTTAATTATCCCACGTGCTTAATTAAAAATGATATTTGCCTCGTGTCAAGGACTAGGAATTTAGGATATGATTGTTAGGTTTAGATGATTAGATTTTGATTAACACATAAACCCCATGCCTTATATGATCTGATTGTTATGATGAATTGACTTTAATTAGTCGATTGTTGTTATGGGTGATGTCGACCACCATATATCTGTATGTGTGTTCACTAACGTATGCAAGTATATTGGTTATATGAATGTTCCCGATCCGGATCCCACAATTGAAGATGATTGGATGCCGAAAGGAAAGGGTAACTATATATTGGGTTGACAAATGAAGAAACAGAGCTTAATTGGACTTCAATGGAGAGTTGGCATAAATGCAACGTAAGAGGTCTAACTGCATCAGCAGATGGTTTTCTTCTAAGTGATTGAAGAAACGGAGCTTAATTTGACCTCGCAGGCATTCAAAATGCAACGAAGAAGAAGTCTCACCGCTCCAGCAGACGGTTATTCTTCCAAACCCTACAACAACAACAACGGAAGCTTCTCATCCACTAACGTGTCTTTATGCAGATACCATTTTAAACAATTTTGAATAATTTGATTAAATTGTTTTGAAAATGGAAAAATATTGTTTTGAAAATTAATTGTACTAAATTTTGAAAATCACCGGACTTCTTTTTATCAAAACCTAGGTCACTCAATTATTGACTTCTGTCATCGATTGAGGGGGGAGAGTGATTTAAAATATAATATTTTCAAACAATATTTCTTCATAAAAGTTCCGTTTGTACGCTAAAATGTGGTGATCTAAAGATTTAATGTTATGTCATGGTATGGTTTTTCTTTAAAACTCAAAGATCTTTCAAAATGAAATTTTTTTGTTCTTGTTTGATTGTGAAATTGTTTTATTTTACTAAAAGATCTCTTAAAACAATCATACCGACACTAACAATCTTTAATGTCTTAAATGGTCCTTATCTCGTCATTTTTCAAAATTAAATCTTGCCACGCCTTTCCCCAAAATCTTTTAAATGATTTAAATCAATTGGGATCACAAATCTCAAAAGGTTTGAAATTTTGATCGGGTAGAGATCGTGAGTTAAATCTCTTATCCGTTTAAATGGAATTGGTTTTAGTCCTTAAAGGCACTCCCGCCTCCATGTGCCAAACGATTTCAAATACACAATGCACATGTTGAGGAGGAGGATTTATCCAAAACATGATGAGTATTTAAACCAGCCACATATTCTCCCATGTTTTCTAAACCTTATTAATCACTTGGGATCCAAAATCTCAAAGGGTTTGATATTTTGATCGGGGAGAATTTGTGATTTAATTATGAAATTTGATAAAGGTGATCGCTTTGATTTAATTGTGCAGTCGCTTCTCATATGTGCTAAACGTTTTCAAACCTCGAAGCACATATTGAGGGGAGCATAACTATCGAGGTACAAAAGTTTTTAAAAAAAGAGACTTATAAAGTACCTTGATTGAGTTTTCAAATGGTTTTCTTAATGGTTTTTGTAATCGTGGATGTGCTTCAAAAGAACTCTTGCCTCTATGTGATAAAAATGATTTCAAATATCCTATGCACATATTGAGGGGGAGAATTTTACCATGGAAATCAAATGGCTTTTTCGTATGAAAATTGTGATCAAAGAAAATATTTCAAAGTCCTCTTGCCTCCTTGTGCTAAACAATTTCTAAATCATACGCACATGTTGAGGGGAGGTTTTCTAAATGATCAAAACTATTAAGGTACAAAATGATTTGATCTCGTATCACAAGTACCTTGATTGGTTTTCCAAATGATTTTCAATTGGTTTCATGAAGGAAAGAACAATACCAAAAGACCCACCAATTTACTTTATGCATGGTGTTATAAGGATGGTTAGGTTAGGTAGTTGTTCCCACGATCCGCCGTAACCGGAGGGATCTACCCAGGACAATCCACTAGATAGTGTAGAGTCCTTAGGTATATTGAAAAAGGAGAAAAATGAGAATATGGGAAGAGTGCGGATTGAGACAGAGCTAGTAATCGAATAAACCTAACAAGGTTCTAGTAATGAAGTCTCGGTAAGCAATCAAGGGGTTGAAGAATGAAAAGAAATGAATATGAAAAAGGGTGAAAAGAAATAGCCTCCAATAATTCAACCTTAGGGCAAGAATCGGGTTCAAATTCATATGCTACCGGTGTTTACTAAGGTAACATCGGTATTGAAGACAAGACGCCATGGACCCAAAGGACGACCGCACTTCAACTTCCCAAACCACTCAAGTTCCTCTTAAAAGGACTTGTTTCATTCTCACGGGAACCGACATTATCTATCGACTTTCTCTTAGAGATTGTTGATATTGAAGAAGGAGACCTCTCCCTAGTCTCCGACACAGAACCAAATGTGCACTATTGAGTCTAGAGCTAAGAGATCATCCACAATATCTCGTTAGGACACTAAATTCATGAAGACTTGTCTGTTTCACACAATGTGGAAAGTAAGAATATATTAAGAGTCCCACGATTATCCTTGTGGTATTGCCGTAACATCCGAGTGATACGTAAAAATATTCACAATGAAGATGGAAATCCTTCTAGAGCCAACATCAAACAAGCTCTTGGTGGGTGACATGTGAGATCTTCTCGTAAGATCAAGCTTGTGACAACCGGATAGAAACAATGGGAGATTCACTCGTGAATCAACCTTGGTCCAGAATGGAATTGACGAATACTTTTGGAAAAACCGCTCGATGTGCAAACCTTCTTTTCTCTAGCACGCCGAATGTGTACTTATGTTTTCAAATTCAAAAGTATATCCGATTGAAAATACTTTTAGAAAAACCGCTCGATGTGCGAATCTCTTCTTTTCGCTAGCACGTCGAATGTGTACTCATTCTCTAATACAAAAGTATTTTGATTGAAAATTGATCTTTCTCATAAAACCTTCGTTGTATTGCAAAACTCTTTCTTCAAGCAATAGGCGATTGTTTTCAAATCATTTTCATCAATCAATGAATCTCAATTTGTCGGTTCACTCACTCCGTTGTTGTCTTTGAGACGCTCCGGTTTGAGAACAGCTAGAACAAATGCGAAACCCCGTCAAGGAGATTCTTAGGAATCCTACCGATCACAGCAAGATTTGTAATCGATCAACGGGAACCGTGGGCGTGTACTCAATTCAAATGAAGTGGTCAAAGACACTTTCGTGTGTTTATTGCTAATCGTTGTTTGCAGGTACACTTGGACGGTTGCACCGATCGTAATTGAGGAGTCAATCCAAAGCCGCATGCTCACAAAGATCCACACTTAATTTGAAGAATTCATGACCGGTGCATATCTACATAACTCGGCTCGATATTTCATACTATGCTTCGCTACGCTTGCAAATATCATGAACCAAAGAAGGCTTCCGCTACTCCGATGGAAAGATGTCATGATTCAAAAGTGTGAGCATGTCGGTCCAAATGTCACAACTTCATATGAAGGCAACACTACTATGGATGATCCAGAGAGATTTCGCGTGGATGATCTCAAAGAAAGCTCAAGATCATCAAAGATGTGGATCGCTTAAAGGCCTCCACTAAAAGTACAAATCAATGCGGACTTTGAAGAATCGCTACAAAAGCACAAAGATTGTTGAAATGAAGAATTGAAGTCTACGAGCTCAAGAACAAAGACAAGAATAGAATGCTAGGATTCAAATGTATAACATGGGTGACCTCCTTGGGGAGATTGTTAGGAATTAGAAAATTCCATAGTGAAGAGTCGGTCACCCCTAATATTATCTAGCATAAGTTAGCTCGTAGACATATCGTTATTTACGTTATTTAGTAGTTTATTTATTAGTTTGTAGCGTAGTATAGCTTAGTGCAACACCGTGGAGGAAGGACGGTCTTTACCCATCAGATCCCCGATCCACAGCCGATAGGAGGTCGTTGTGTGTAAGTATAAATACCCCTTCCATCCATGGAAGGGTGGTGCTTCAATCTAATATTCAACATTTGTGAAGTAACTCTCTACCAAGAAAACACCCAACTCTCTAACTTTCTCTCTAATGGCAAACATGTATTTTGATCTCCCAAGACCACCCGAATCATCAAACACATAAATATTGGATCCTTACAGTTTCAAAGAAAGATGGATAAATGCTTCAAAGGAACAGAGTCATTCATCGCAGATATATTGATGATATAACGGTTTTCTCAAACAACGAAAAGGAGCATGCAAAGCACCGGAAAAGATGCTAAAATTTGTGAAGATAATGGCTTAGTCTTATCTCCAACAAAGATGAAGATAGCGCCCAACAATAGATTTTCCGGGAGCAACATAGGAGAAGGAACCATAAATTTACAACCACATATCATAAAGAAGATTGTGAACTTCAACGAAGAAGAATTAAAGACGAAGAAGGGGTTAAGATCATTCCTAGGAATCCTCAATTATGCTCGCACTCATATTCCAAAACTAGGGATACTCCTAAGACCGTTGTATGAAAAGACAAATGCTCATGGAGACAAAAGATTGAAGCCTTCTGATTATGAACTAATCAGAAAAATCAAAACACAAGTTCAAAATCTCCCAGACTTGGAGATACCACCTAAAAATGCTTACATCATCCTTTAAACAGAAGGATGTATGGAAGGATGGGGAGGAATTGTTAAATGGAAGAATAACAAGGATGGTCCAAGGAATTCAGAAAGAATTTGTGCATATGCAAGTGGCAAATTTTCAACAACTCAATCGACAATCGATGCTGAAATCAATGCCTGTATCAACACTTTGGAAAAGTTAAAGATCTACTACCTTGATAAACAAGAGATAACTATAAGAACAGATTGTCAAGCCATTATTAGCTTTTACAATAAAGTTAATAGCAACAAATCTTCAAGGGTTAGATGGATCAAGTTTGCAGATGCGGTCACAGGAACATTGGCCTTAATAGTTTTATTAGAAGTGATGGTCATTCACGATTAGGAACTTTGTAAAGTGTGTTAGATATCGTGATAGAATAGTCAACGGGCTCGTGGATTGGGCTAATCTAATTGGTTAAACTTTAGGGTATGTTAGCCGTTTATAAGCTTAAGTACCCCAAGCCCAATCCAAGTCCAACGAGGCCCAAAGGAAAGCCTTTTAGGTTTTCATATATTCCACCTATAAATACCCCTCAAATGGTCATTTGAGGGATGTGCTTGAAAGTGTGTGTGTGTGTGTTTTTCCTTTGGAATATACAACTTATTGTGTTCATCTTTATCTCACATATACACAATCTTTATATTATTCAAGTCACCATCTTTCTCATCTTATTTCTAAGCTACGTTTGTGTTTGTGTTTCACGTTTTATACGCGTAACTTGGGTTACGTGTGTTGGGTTTGCTTGGTAAAGTGATAAGGTTGATATCGTAGTGGTCCTACAATTGGTATCAATCACCTAACAATGGTTTAGGAGTGTTTGTGTTTGTTTTGAAGGTTGGTACTGTTTGCGTAAAGGCTCTCGTTATTCATATTTGAAACGCTTAAAGCTTTAATTTTGCACTAAAAATTCAAGATTCTTGTGGTTTAAGGTTTATTTGGTGCTAAAGTTTCAGTTTTTGCAAAAATTTCAAGCTTTACGTGTTTTAAATCATTTTAAGCTCGTGTTTGGTTCATTGGTCATTTCTACTCGTAACTTTTCTAAGCACTTTGGGTGAAAAGGTCAACATTTTGGGTTATTCGAGTGTTTTAAGGCTATCGTGCAAGAGAAATCGTTTGAATCATTGAAATTTTTTACGCCGTGGGTCAAAACCCTAGTTCTACGCAGAAGAAAGTCAAACCACGATAAGGTTCTACTCATAACTTTTGGTGCAGATTCTTCGAGCTTAACGGTGACTCGGTGCTTCCTCACTTGGATAAGTTTGTGGAACACTTCGACTTTTGGATATCCCTTACATCGTGATAGTGTAAAGGATTTTGGGCAAAACCCTAATCTTACGCATAAGCTTAGACTTACGCGTAGATTACTTTACGCTTAAGTATTTATCCCACGCCTAAGCCTTGTCTTACGATAAGCTAAATCTTACGCATAAGTTTTCCCACGCCTAACTTTAAGTTCACGATAAGATCCTACGCCTAAGGAATCCTACGCCTAAGCTTCCTACGATAAGATCCTACGCCTAAGCATCGCTCACTCAGAACTCGTGTTTCTACGCCTAAGCTCTTCATTTTCATTAAAAAAAAAAAAAAAAAAAAAAAAAAAAAAATTAAATTTAAATTTTGAGGAGACTAAACGCTCAATTTTACGCGAGATTCAAATTTTGGTTTAACTGTAAAATTTTGGTCAAAATTCAAATTTTTGGGCCTAAATTCAAAATTTTCGGGTCAAATTTACGTCAAAATTGCCATAACTCAAAATTTTCATACGGCCTTAGAATTGATTTTTATAGTGAATTTCAAATTTTGGAAAAAAATTTTTACGCCTAAGAACCGAGTTTATTTAGCACGACTTTCGTAAAAACTTCAATCGAGCTTAATCTTCATCAACCACAACTCCTTTATCGTTGAATCGATCCTACATCAACTTTATCGATCATACCTTCATCAATGGCAACTCAACAAGACATTCATGCACCGGTGCGAAAACCGACCTCATATGTTGGCAAAAGGTGGTTATCTTCAATGGACAAGTCGAATGCTTCGCTACATCAAGACCAAACCTAATGGGAAACTCATGATTAAATCCATTCAGATGGACCCTTCCAGCCTCGACAAGTTCATGTACCTAGAAATGCAGATGCAACACCTCCCGTCCCACCATCTTCTCGCCTTCAATACGAATCAATACACCGCAGAGGATCGAAACAAGTCGAAGCAGATGACATGGCAATTCATATTATCCAACCGGGTTTACCAATAGACATCTTTGTCAGGTAGACAAGCCAGAAACCGCTGATATGTGGGAACGTGTTAGAAGGCTTTGTCATGGAATGTAAATTGGTCAACAAGACATGGAGAACAAGTCGCTAACCGAATGGGAAATGTTTACTTTACCCGTGAGAATCCATTGAATCCTACTATGGAAGGTTTTGCACTTTGATGAATGAGCTAATCGAAACAAGTTGACACCCGTAACTATCGCTCAAAACATCAAGTTCCCGAACAATCTTCCGTAAGAATGGGACGATATGTCACTATTGTCAACCAAACAAAAGACCTTCATCGTGAACTTTGATCAACTAAACGATTTTCAAACAAAACCAAGTCAAGCGAATGAAGTCGAAAGAAAGATTGGCAAAGAATCATGATCCATTGGCACTTATTGCAAAGACTCAACCTTCAAAGTGAATACACAACAACAACCTTCATCATCTTCCAACAACAACAACTTGCGAATACATTCCACAACCACAACAACAATTCTATCCACCGTAACAACAAGTCATTCTACAACAAGATCCACAATACCAAGAACAAGGAATCACCGATCCCGAAACTGTATAAGAAGAAGCTTTATGACAAGTATTTTCTTTATTGGGTAAAGCATTCAAGAGTCGCTATTCCACACCAACTAACAACAACCAAAGGATTTCATCAAACACTCAAGAATGTGCAAATTGCACAAGGGTGTGAATATGGGTAATCAAGGACAAACGGTTGGAGTTATTGGGAATCGCAGGATATGCTACCGGATTTCGAATGGGTTATCAGCGGTTCCGTGTCGTTAATCAGTTGGGTCGAATGTTGGAAATCGATGGGATGAAATGTTGGGAATAGAGCAATGGGTAATCGAATGGGAATGTTGCAGCCCAATGTTGGGAATTATGGAAATGTGAATCGTGATAATCGTGTTAAGTGTTATAACCACAAGGAATAGGTCACATGGCACGAACCGCCCCACTAAGCCGCACAAGAAGAATGCCGAGTTTCTTCGAAAGCTATGTCATAGCACGTAAGCAAGAAGGTGGATGCGCTTGAGTCCGAGGAAAATGACTTTTCGCTATTGTGGATGATTTGGAAGACCTCGAGAAATTAATGCGAACCGCATCTTCATGGCAAATCTTCGAGAGACTAAGTACGACACCGACTGACGCACCTCCTCGCCTATGACGCCAACGCAAAGATCCGAGGTACCAATCATTGATCCATGCTATAACAATGTCATATTTGATGTGTTTACTCATGACGAACAACATTTTGTGACGCCAACACCTACTTATGATACATACATGGACAATCCGAGTTGTAGCAATACTAACTCGAAACCCGTATGTGGATCCTAGTGGAGGTGGCACAAAATATCGAGACCAAGAGGAAACACGTGCTTATTTTGAATCATTAATCAATAAATGTGGCATTGAAATTGAGAAAGTGAGTAAGGTCAATCGCGGGTTAAGGCCGCGAATGTTAAATTGACCACCGAGCTTGAGAGTTACAAAGAGAACGCCAGAGCCTATGAATTTCATACAAACAAAATATCGAATTAGAAATTGGTTACCGAGATTCTGCTTTTAAGAGAAAAGCAATTGCAAATCAAGTACGATACACTTGATGTGAATCAAACTTGAAAATAAAATCTTTAAACAAGGAAATTTCAACTAAACGCCTAACTTTCTAAACAAAAACACTGTTCTCGATCTTGAAAAGAGAAGAAACAGTTGATCGTGATTTTTCAAAACGAGAAGATTCTCTTCTTGATGAAATTCGGATAAAATGAAACTATCAAAAATTGGATAATTTACTTCTTACAACGGGTCATTCCGCTAAGACAAACAAGATGCTTTCTAATCAAGTAAATCCGATTTTCATACTACTCACAAAATGGCTCTTGGTAACTCACCTCCTTCGCTCCTCAAGAAAGCTCGAAAAGAACGGAATGTGTTGAACAATGGAAAACCTTTGCATGAACCTATAATTGTGCATGATTCTCTTGAAACGTTGGAACTATCCGAGGAGAGTAGATCAAAATGAAACAAAACATCCGAAATCAAACCTATTGATTATAATAAATGGAACCAAATTAATGGTATTTCGTTTGTTTCTCAATCAACGTTTTCCACCAAACCAAGTGTTTCAAACAAAGTGTCAACACCAGTTTCAAAACCAGTTTCAAAACCAATTGTTGTATCCAAATCTCTTTCGAACATTGAACAAATGTCTTCAAACAATCCTTTTAACACAAGTGATGCCAGAAGTATTTTGGAAAATGTGAAAACGAGAATTGCAGATCTTCAAGAGACCGTTAAAACTAAAACCAATATTACAACAAACATCTGGTTTAATAGTTTTGATATTGAAAAGAAAAGTTTTTGAAACTCAAATTGCCCTCGCCTAACTAACATCAACTCAAGGGTAATCCATTTTGAACAAGCCTTTTGAAAGAAACAATTGACTTTGTCAAGGACCATAAATCCACGTAAAGCAAGCTAATGAAAGTGTTGAACACATCAAAGTTTTGGAAAATTTAAATGATTCTCTCTTGAAGATGTTCGACTCATCGATATTATGTCCATCATTTTGCAAACATATTCTGTTGAAGATCATGAAAGACTCCATCTGAAACCTCCAAATTGTTTCAAAATATGAAAAAGCTCTTGAAAACTTGAAAAGAAAATATCTCATATTTTAAACAACTTGATTGAAAACCGAGGAATGCAAGTATGACAAACTGTCAGATGAGCGTGCCTACAATGACATGAAACGAAAATGATCTTTGAGGGCTCACCGAAAGTCAAAAGGAAAGGCAAGGGATTATGTGATTAAAAACCATTGATCATGGAGAAAGCAAATGTTCCCAAACCGGTTTCCAAACCAAAATGTCTGCTTTATGCCTCCTCCAAAAGTCAATGAGAAAATGATTTGTCAAAACAATACCCACGACTTTGCCTATTAAAAATAGAATTATCAATGGTTTTGAAAAGAAAAAAGGTTATTGAAAACCAAAAGTGATTACACCGCATTTCTAAGACAAGTACACGGAATGTGACCAAAATCCAGTTAAAGAATCATCGATTCTAACGACATGGTCAACAATCACTATCTAGAAGAAGCTAGGAAAAAGGCAGACTCAAAAAGACGGAATTTTAGGTGCAACATCTAGGGTGATGAATTCTACAAGATTTCAAGGCAATCGCTAGTAGTAGTAAACCATTACCTAGGAACACTCTACAAAAGACTAGGGATTGGCTTGCATCTAAGAGTAGTTGCAAAGAAAATGCTATGCCCTTAGAAAATAACACTAGGAATTCTAAGTCTTTTTCAACAAGAATCAATTTCAAAAGATCAGTAGTGACAAAGTTAAAGTCATTGCTTTAAACAAGAATATTGAATTTGTCTCATACTACATGTAAAAATGTGTCTTTTCACTAATCATGATGCATGTGTCTCACAATATCTCAAGAAAGATAATTCTCATGCCAAGGCACAATCCACTAAGACACCGACCGGTCTCGCACGGTCAAGTCTAATCACACAAGTCGCCACTTGTGAATGGCCAACCGTAATAGACTTAAACAAATTAAAACCAAATGCAATGAAGATCCGGGAGTATAGTGTTTCCCAGTCGTTATGTCCCAAATGAGCTATGCAATGGATTATCAAACGCTTAGTGATCGCGAGATTTGAACGGAAAAGGATTTGGAATATGATTATAACTACGTGAAAGCCAACTAATTAAAACGGCTTAAATGCATATTAGAGGAAATTAAAAAGATAAAATCTATTAAATAAACGCTATCACTATTTGCAAAATGATTAACGTTTAAAACTTAAAACTAAAAACTTACGTTTAAATAAAAATACGTAAACGTACAAAATAAAAAGTGAAACTTACTCAATATAAATCCTAAAAATATGAAAAATACATTTTTACAATCCTAATGATAAAAGAAAAGTTTTAGAAAAAGAAAATTATTTTTATCACTAATTATCTAATTATTATTAATTAAAAACTATTTTTAACTATTAAATAATAACTCAAAAGACAAGAAAATATGAAACAAGGCTAGAAAAATAAGATTAAGACTTGGAAAAGTCTAAAATATCAAAATAGAATTTTCAAAACTATTTTTGTAATTTTCTGATTATTTTTGGATTTTCTATGAATTTTAAACTATTAAAACTACTTAAATTATTTAAAATACAATTTTAACTAAGAAAATATGGAAAATACTTTTTGGCCTTTTATATTTATCTTAATCTGTTAAAATTGAAAATTATTTTTGGAACTTTTCTCAATTAATTGCAATAAAAGCTAATTAAAAATCATTAAAAACTGCTTTTAAATAAGAAAATACTAAACAAGAATTAAAAATTATGAAAACTTCAGGAAATTCTAAAATCTTATTCTAAAGCAGGAAAAATAGAAAATGTGGTGCTTGTGTGAAGAAACAATGATCATAAGGCAAACCGTCAAGAAATAAGCTACTTACAATAAGCTAATAAGCTCTACAAAGGAACCAAATGATAACATAAGCTAAATTATCCTTAAACTACCCTACAAAGAACTAATTACATCTACTCCTAACCACTAATGAGCATTTTAACAATGATTAAGCTAAAATGACCACTATAAGCTAAACCGATTTACCCTCACTGTTTAAGACTTGCACCACTTATCCAATAAGCTACAGAGAAAATAAAAGTATGGTCCTCAAGACCACCAACCGTAGCTCATTTGTACCAATTTTCACTAATAAGGACAAGTAATGCAAAGAATTAGAGATCAAGCAAATGGGCATAAATGGATTGCGGTGATGCGTGAAAACATTATGACAGATACCTACTTTGAGCTTATACAAGGACTTATCAGAAGTGCTTAAGCTAAAAACAGATATAGGTTCTTGAAGACCACCTAGAATACTACAAGTTGACCAAATATGAGACCATGAAAAGCAGAATTGAACAGTGTGCAGGTGATGCAAGATCTGCACAAAATGGGTTTTTGACAAAGGTTGACTTTTGAAAACAGATTATGATGTTGACTAAAATGAGATTCAAATGCAAATGTGTGACTGATTTGGATGTAAAATGATGAAATAAGACTTAAGCAAGCTACTTCTACCGAATTTAAACTCAGATGCAAAGATTCGCCCTAAATTCCAACAGCTTCCACAAGATCGCCACTATATAGAATTGACTTATAATGCAAACCGAGACACAATGGTGACTAATATGAATGTAAACAACTAAATCAAATCGAACCAAATAGTTCATCGCAACATTATGACCTCCAAAAGCTTTTAACCTAGCAATCCAAACACCCTTTAAACTATGAAATGAACTTAAAAGCGATATAAATTGTTGAACCAACATGAATTAAGGATCAAACTAGGTTTAATTACACTAATTAACACTAAATAAGCAAGCGGAACCAAAATCAAACACAGTATGTATATAGGCTCATTATGAAAAATAGAACTAAAATGGAAATGAGAAATTCCATACTCACAAGAGATCCAAATTGGTTTGCAGGATAGAACCAAACCCAACCCTACATTACCCTAACCTATTTCAACCAATCATCACCACTGCATCTCCCATTAGCCATTACCAAACCCCATTGAGTTTCCAGTTGACTTTTATTGACCATGGACTAATATTACTTGAAATGATTCAAAAGCTTTTCAAAAGCTATAAGTAACTTAAGTGAACTGTGTTGAATGGAAAAATAAGCTTTTGAAAGCTTAACTATAAGAACATGAAACTGAGATTCTTAACAGTAAACACAAGAAAAAGACTTTAACCAAATTTAGAATTTTATTCTCAAAAGTACAATACAATGAGATTTAAACTTAAAGATGATACAACTAAACTGAAGACTACAACATTTAGGCTAAAACTAGAACACTAATTTAAAAACGACATTTTAAGAAAAATTAAAAAACTAACTACTACCCCAAACTGCTTTTTCTTCTCTCTTTTATACTCCCACGCCTTCCTCTCTCTTTTCGAATTAATCCCACCATCTTTTCTCGTCCATTGATGAGCGTAACCATTCTTGGCCTTTGGATTGGTTTTAAGGGAAAACTTGGTACTTGATATCTTGGACGTGGAAGAGATTGCATTTAATGCAATTTAGTTGTTAGGTGAGGTGGGGGGAGACAAATGGTGGAGTAGAGTGGGTTGTAGGTGGCTGGAGGAGGGGGGTAGCAGACACTTTTGTCGGGGAAGACAGTGAATAGGGGGCGGGTTGTTTTGTTTTTGAAACGTGGGGTTTGGGTAAACGGGTTAAAAGATTTGGGCCAAGGGATTATTTGGGCTTGGGTTTAAGTATTAGGTCCGGTTGGTTTGTGAAAGTAATAACATAGGGACCAAAAATGTAAAGCTCTAATTCCCAGGGACCAAACATGTAAATTATGAAGATGTAGTCAAGGGTTGGTCTTGCCAAACTCTAATAATCCAAGGGTTAATTTGACACTTTTGAAAATTCCAAGGATTAAATATGCCCATTTTGGATTTTCGTGGACTAAACTGTAATTTCTCAAATATTTTGGATTTTCCACCAAAGGACTAAATATGATAATTTATGTTTCCAAAAGGACCTTGGTGATTTTTCTTTGAAATTTTGACTCGTGGACTATTTTTGACAACTTTTGAAACTTGGGGACTAAAGCGCAATTTTTGCAAATTTGAAATGTTTTTCATCCGATTTTGATATTTTGCATTTAAAACACATAAAACACTGATTTGTGGTCTTTTGATCATTTTGATGTGTTTCGAGTGTTTTCGATGATTTTGCAGCTTAAATTGTACAAAATGATGAGTATTTAGACACTCATCAATCCCCACATCGAGATATTGCTAGTCCCTAGCAATGATTTGAGAAAACATAATGGATTTTAATCTCTTTACCAAAAGCCATCACTCGAGTAGCCAAATGTTTCAGCTCAAGTAAGAACCATGGTACACCGATAACCATGTGATTTTGAGCAAATCACCGCCTTTCAACGGATTTGGTTTGTCTTTACCGTAAGCCGTATCTTCCGGACTAGCCAACTCTTAGATAAATTATCGAATTATCTTTGGTGAGTCAATACCAATTATGGTTTTTCCATCGCTTTACCACAAGCCATAATCTTGTGGGCTAGCCAACTCTTCACTTTTTAGGATATGGTGAGTTGAATACCATGCAATTTTGGGCAAATTGCAAGTCGTCAACGGATTTGATATATCTTTACCAAGAGTCGCTTGCTCGGATTAGCTAATCCTTTAGTCTTACGTATATGGCGGATCGATAACCAAATGAGAAAGTGTAAACACTTACTCCAAAAAAATTTTGGCCAAAACGGGGAATTGGTGGTATAATTATATAATAAAATTCGTGAGAATTCCCCACACTTAGAAATGAATATTGCCTCAATATTCAAAGTACCGGCGGTTATGCCGAAACAAAGAACGAAAAGGAAATACTACTACCATTATTTAGAAAGAAGATTTTTTTTTTTTTTTTTTTTTTTGAAAATATATATATATATATAACATGTGGGCATCACCCCACACTTAGGTGGTAGAAAGGGGGTAAGAAGACGTAAATATGGGTGAAAACCCATATGGCGAAAGTGCTACTTTTTTGGTTACCGAGTCGCTAGCTTGACTCGACCCGCATTCATTGGTTCATGGGAAGTAAGTGGAGAGATAATCTCCATCGGACTTTCATTCAAGATGTTCGACAAACATTTGAAGCACGTGAAAGTTCCACACCGATGAGATATAGAGAACCGCTCAAAATGATAAATGAAAATGCCGGGATCAAAATAGTGTCCTCATTCCCAAGGAGAAAAGGAACAGAAGTCACACCATATGTGAAGAAAATAAGGAAAATCATGATGATGATCATGACTAACTCCTCATTATCGTAAGGAATTCATGATTTTGGATCATGAATCTCATCAATGAGGATAGAATTGTCATCACATGATGGAAGAGATAAGTTAGAATACGTGAGGTGGGACAAGTGGTGTGCTCCGAGAGCTAGCAATTTCCACCACTTCCGTGATGGTCTCAGATCGGCCTCGGACATTTCATCGAAAAGAGGATTTACTTTCTCAAAAGTGTAGTCATTATTAAATTCAAAAGAGGATTTGAGAAAATCCCGGAAGTAACCTCGTAAATGTCGAGAGAATCACAAAAGGCAAATCACAATCACTATCGGATATATCCTCGACTCACTTGGATTGGGACAAGATCCTCAACACTAGATGATTCCGCTTACAAATAGTGTCGAGATGATCATCCTCCATTATGAGAGAGTCTTTGGAAGCAATAATAGGTAAGATAGGTGTGATAGCAATAGACCGAGTGGAGTTGAGAAATAAGATCGCTCAATTGAGTAACACTCTCGTCGTCGTAATCATAGTATTCCTTCATTTGAATACTATCCTCATCATCATCGCCATCATATCCGATTCTTATATTCATCTCAAGCTTACACACCATTCTTTTCATTTGCGCTTTTCAATGCGTATTTCTTCGTAACTTTGAGGAAGATTACACCCTCATAATCATTGAAATGATGTGAAGGCTCTAAGTCGATGACCGATGGAATATTGTGGGGTTGGAAATTGTCAAACCGGAGAATTGGAATTTTGAAAATTTTGATTCATCGGTTGACATTCAAAAGTCTCATGAGGACCCCCGCAATTCTCACAACAGAGATAATTGGGAAAATAACTTTCACCAAAGTTCGATTGTAACATGGTTCCTACTCATAGACAAGCGGGACCCGTGGTGGACAATCAAAACCGTAATGAGAATCATTCCCACAATACTCGCATGAGTAGGATTCAGAATGGGGCGTGGATGTAGGTAGGAAAATCGGTGTTTCATTATTTGAAATGGGATCGATTACCGACAAACTTGTCTCCGAAACCCACATTGGTACATTGCCGACAATTTCCACCGCTAAATGGACCTCCACACCAGGAACATGTCGAAAACCATGACATAAAGAATTAAACGGATAAGAGGGATAAGAGATGAAGAATTAAACGGTTAAAGAAGATAAGGAATGAAGAATTAAACAGATTAGAGGGTAAGGGAAATGTAGAATCAAAAGATGCGAGAGGTAAAGATGGATATTTTGGATTTTTGAAAACAGCTATAAAAACAAAGAATGAAAATATTTTTGGTTTTTGATTTTTAAAAGAAAATATAAACACATACAAATGGTATAAACAAAGAGTGAATATTCAAATCACTAATCTGCTAGACGGAAGATAATCAAAGACATCCCTCAAGCAAGCGCCTGTAATTTGATGCGCCCCAAACAACGAAGCTAATCACACAAGCCTCGCCACTTGTGAATGGCGATCGTAACAAGCTTAAAACCGCCAGAACGAATGCAATGAAGATCCGGGAGTATAGTGTTTCCGGTCGTTATGTCCCAAATGAGCTATGCAATGGATTATCAAACGCTTAGTGATCGCGAGATTCGAACGGAAAAGGATTTGGAATATGATTATAACTACAGGAAAAGCCAACGAATTAAAACGGCTTAAATGCAGATTAGAGGAAATTAAAAAGATAAAATCTATTAAATAAACGCTATCACTATTTGCAAAATGATTAACGTTTAAAACTTAAAACTAAAAACTTACGTTTAAATAAAAATACGTAAACGTACAAAATAAAAAGTGAAACTTACTCAATATAAATCCTAAAAATATGAAAAATACATTTTTACAATCCTAATGATAAAAGAAAAGTTTTAGAAAAAGAAAATTATTTTTATCACTAATTATCTAATTATTATTAATTAAAAACTATTTTTAACTATTAAATAATAACTCAAAAGACAAGAAAATATGAAACAAGGCTAGAAAAATAAGATTAAGACTTGGAAAAGTCTAAAATATCAAAATAGAATTTTCAAAACTATTTTGTAATTTTCTCGATTATTTTGGATTTTCTATGAATTTTAAACTATTAAAACTACTTAAATTATTTAAAAATACAATTTTAACTAAGAAAATATGGAAAAATACTTTTGGCCTTTTATATTTATCTTAATCTGTTAAAATTGAAAATTATTTTTGAACTTTTTCAATTAATTGCAATAAAAGCTAATTAAAAATCATTAAAACTGCTTTTAAATAAGAAAATACTAAACAAGAACTAAAAATTATGAAAACTTGGGAAATTCTAAAATCTTATTCTAAAGCAGGAAAAATAGAAAATGTGGTGCTTGTGTGGAAGAAACAATGATCATAGTAAACCGTCAAGAAATAAGCTACTTACAATAAGCTAATAAGCTCTACAAAGGAACCAAATGATAACATAAGCTAAATTATCCTTAAACTACCCTACAAAGAACTAATTACATCTACTCCTAACCACTAATGAGCATTTTAACAATGATTAAGCTAAAATGACCACTATAAGCTAAACCGATTTACCCTACTGCTTAAGACTTGCACCGCTTATCCAATAAGCTACAGAGAAAATAAAAGTATGGTCCTCAAGACCACCAACCGAGCTCATTTGTACCAATTTTCAGCTAATAAGAACAAGTAATGCAAAGAATTAGAGATCAAGCAAATGGGCATAAATGGATTGTAAAATGATGCAAATAAACATTATGATGATACCTACTTTGAGCTTATACAAGGACTTATCGAAGTGCTTAAGCTAAAAATGATATAGGTTCTTGAAGACCACCTAGAATACTACAAGTTGACCAAATATGAGACCATGAAAAGCAGAATTGAACAGTGTGCAGGTGATGCAAGATCTGCACAAAATGGGTTTTTGACAAAGGTTGACTTTTGAAAACAGATTATGATGTTGACTAAAATGAGATTCAAATGCAAATGTGTGACTGATTTGGATGTAAAATGATGAAATAAGACTTAAGCAAGCTACTTCTATCGAATTTAAACTCAGATGCAAAGATTCGCCTCCTAAATTCCAACAGCTTCCCACAAGATCGCCACTATATAGAATTGACTTATAATGCAAACGAGACACAATGGTGACTAATATGAATGTAAACAACTAAATCAAATCAACCAAATAGTCTATCGCAACATTATGACCTCCAAAACAGTTTTAACCTAGCAATCCAAACACTCCTTTAAACTATGAAATGAACTTAAAACTGATATAAATTGTTGAACCAACATGAATTAAGGATCAAACTAGGTTTAATTACACTAATTAACACTAAATAAGCAAGCAGGAACCAAAATCAAACACAGGTACAGATATAGGCTCATTATGAAAAATAGAACTAAAAATGGAAATGAGAAATTCCATACTCACAAGAGATCCAGCTGGTTTGCAGGATAGAACCAAACCCAACCCTACATTACCCTAACCTATTTCAACCAATCATCACCACTGCATCTCCCATTAGCCATTACCAAACCCCATTGAGTTTCCAGTTGACTTTTATTGACCATGGACTAATATTACTTGAAATGATTCAAAAGCTTTTCAAAAGCTATAAGTAACTTAAGTGAACTGTTGAATGGAAAATAAGCTTTGAAAGCTTAACTATAAGAACATGAAACCTAGATTCTTAACAAAGAAACACAAGAAAAGACTTTAACCAAATTTAGAATTTTATTCTCAAAAGTACAATACAATGAGATTTAAACTTAAAGATGATACAACTAAACTGAAGACTACAACATTTAGGCTAAAACTAGAACACTAATTTAAAAACGACATTTTAAGAAAAATTAAAAAACTAACTACTACCCCAAACTGCTTCTTTCTTCTCTCTTTTATACTCCCACAGCTTCCTCTCTCTCTTCTGAATTAATCCCACCATCTTTTCTATCCATTGGATGAGCAGAACCATTCTTGGCCTTTGGATTGGTTTTGGCGGGAAAACTTGGTACTTGATATCTTGGACAGGGAAGAGATTGCATTTAATGCAATTTAGTTGTTAGGTGAGGTGGGGGGAGACAAATGGTGGAGTAGAGTGGGTTGTAGGTGGGCTGGAGGGGGTAGCGTACACTTTGTCGGGAAGACAAAGAATAGGGGCGGGTTGTTTTGTTTTTGAAACGGGGGTTTGGGTAAACGGTTAAAAGATTTGGGCCAAGGATTATTTGGGCTTGGGTTTAAGTATTAGGTCCGGTTGGTTTGTGAAAGTAATAACATAGGGACCAAAAATGTAAAGCTCTAATTCCCAGGGACCAAACATGTAAATTATGAAGATGTAGTCAAGGGTTGGTCTTGCCAAACTCTAATAATCCAAGGGTTAATTTGACACTTTTGAAAATTCCAAGGATTAAATATGCCCATTTTTGGATTTTCAGGGACTAAACTGTAATTTCTCAAATATTTTTGGATTTTCCACCAAAGGACTAAATATGATAATTTATGTTTCCAAAAGGACCTTTGGTGATTTTTCTTTTGAAATTTTGACTCAGGGACTATTTTTGACAACTTTTGAAACTTGGGGGACTAAACCTGCAATTTTTTGCAAATTTGAAATGTTTTTCATCTGATTTTGATATTTTTGCATTTAAAACACATAAAACAACGATTTGTGGTCTTTTGATCATTTTGATGTGTTTCGAGTGTTTTCGAGATGATTTTGCGCTTAAATTGTACAAAATGATGAGTATTTAGACACTCATCAACACCAAATAGAAACAAGCCCGCTGATAAAAGACAAACAAAGACACCTAACAGACGATCTCTTCTGTGACGTAGTTTTTCCAAAATGAGTCTTCCACATCCGATAAGAAAACAACTCCTAGATCTTACCTTAGTGGATACCCACGGAAAAGTTTTCAACAAAGTAGGTCTTAGATGGATTCCCACAGAAAGATTTTGATACTTGCTCCAACACGTATAATAGTGAAACTCATCAAGATAAGGAAGTCAAAACCACTACAACCGTTGATAGTGATCACCCTCACCGTGAGAAATCTTGTACTTCTAACAACGTTATTTGTGAAAACTCTTCTTCTTTGGTTGCGTGAATCAAATATCTCGTAACCCAACTCATCGGAGGGTTCTAATTGTAAACTCTTCTTCATCATTCTCTCTATCTTCTATTTTGATTTCCATTTCTTCTATAAAATCAAAATCAAAATACAAAATATAAAAATCTTCAAAAAATACAAAAACAATATAAAATCAAAATCCAAAATATTCTTCTCACGACATGTCTCCGTATAATCGATATTCAGACGCTTCTAGAAATGTCATTCAACAATGATCCGGTATGTACAGATGCTTGAGCGAGAGTTCTTTAATTGTTTTCTAAAACATGTCGCTTCTCAAAATTTCTTCATAATTATGGCTTTCAGACATCAAGATTTAAACCCTTGACCGAAATGATGACTTTTGATTATTTTCCAAATCAAAACTCACGCTTTTATAGAAAAAATCACTAGTGTACGCTTCAGTGCACTACATTTAAAATGGTGAGAAATCATCATCATCTTGAGCACCTTTTCAAGATTGTTCAACAAGATTTTTCAAAATCTTTCAAATATTTTGTGCTCAAGATAACTCCCTCTAAAACCCTTTAATTGATTATGCTTTATTAAAGGGGAGTATAAAACAAAATGTTCCAAATTCATGCTTAAATCATATCCGCTTGTCTCCCAAAAGATTCTAAAATGTTGTTTAACCGTTGATATCAAAAATATCACGAATATGCTATTTTGAGGGGAGGAGACGGATTAAAATGTGATCAAAAGTTTAATGATCGTTGTTTGATTCTCAAATGAGCTCGACTCGCTTGAAACTAATGAATTGATGAGGAATCATGTACCATCTCGAAACTTTCTATGGACTTGACCAGACGGGTAATAATTTCAAGCTAGTTCTCTAGTGATGTAAACGTGTCTCGAATCGGTCTAATTCATTTAAAGTTGATCAATTCAAAAGTGCGAACTCACCCTCTATGTGCGATTTACATCAAAACTTATAAGCACATGTGAAGGGGAGTGTTTCGAAAATATAAAACTCACGAGTGTCTCAAACATGTTTTCAATCATAAACACTCGAGAGATTTCCAAGAAAAATGGTTTTATGGCAACAATAGGACAACCATGGAGTTATAAGGTGACTAAGGATAGGAAATTGTCTCTATGATCCGCCAGAGTCGGAGGGATCTACCCAAGGACATCACAAATAGTTAGTATTAGAAGTCCTTAGGAATGATTGAAAAAAAGGAGTAATGTGAGAAAGGAGAAAGAAGGGGTTGAAGAATTAAAAGAAATGTAAAAGAAAGGGTGAAAAGAATAGCCCTCCATATTCAACCTTAGGGCGTAAATCGGGTTCAATACATATACTCTTGGTTGTCACTAAGATGACACCGGTATTGAAGACCAAGACGCCATGGACCCGATGACGCACCGCACTAAACCTTCTAGCCACTCAATTCCTCTTAAAAGGATTTGTTTCATTCTCACTGGAACCCTACATAATCTATTGACCTTCTCTAGAGTTGGTTGGTATTGAAGAAGGAGACCTCTCCCTAATCTCCGCCAGAAAACCAAAATGCACTATTGAGTCTAGAGCCACGAGATTCATCAAAAGATCTCATAGGAACACTTGACATGACATCGCTTGTTGTTCATCAATAAGGCACAAGTGATATATTATAGAGTCCCACGCAGATCCTAGCAATCGCCGTAACATTTATGAGAAGTTTCACATCCGTGATCTTCAGTGATTGAATGGAAACTCCCGCTGCCAGGTCAACATCAGCGCCCCGACAAAGAAGTCACTTGGTAACTCCCGTGGATTACGCTTGTTGGAATCACTCCTAAACAAGATTTCAAGTATTTTATTTCATATGTAATAGGTAGCTTTATTATGGCCTTTATGTTTGTTTAAGGTCAAGCTTATGTAGAGGCCCATAAGCTTAGGCCCAAGCCCAATAAGGAATAGGGAAGGAGAGGAGTGTTGCCCAGCTCCTTGCCTATATAAACAATGTAATAACCCTCACTGAGGGTTGGTTGTTCAAGTTTTCCTTTCATTCACTCTATTACGATAACCGCCTCATATTATTTTGTGTGTGTTTTGGTTCTTGTTCAATCGCCTCATCTCCTTTCTTTATAACTTGTGTTTGTAAACTAGTGACCTAACAAAGGGTATCAATCGCCAAATAGTTGGGTGTACACTTTGTTTTTGAAGTTTTTGGTTTTGGGTCTTACGCGTAAAGATAACGCATCTTTGATTCTCTTAAAAACTCGTTTTTACACTTTTTAATCCAAGATTCTTGTACTTTCAATGTTTTGAGGTGTTAAAATACTAGTTTTGGCAAAAGTTTCAAACTTTACGCGTGGATCAACGCTTTTAAGCTTGTTTTTGTTCGGGTGTCGCTCTACGCAGAACCTGCTTAGCGCTTTGGTACATCAAAATTCACATTTTTGTGTTCTTTTGGTACTATTGAAGCTATTCCATAACAAAATCTGTTTAGAAACAACTTTGGGCAAAATCAAAATTACGAGTAATCCTACGAGTATCAAACCCTAAAATTACGCTGTAAGATTTTTCCTTGGTTTGATCTTCATTTTCCGGTTTATTCCGTGTTTTCTTACTTGATAAGTCCGAAAATACGCCGACTTTGGATATCTTTTGCACCGTGAAGTGTAAAAGATCATTTGGCAAAACCCTAAAATTACGCGATAAGATAAGCTTACGCGTGAAATTCTACGCATAAGATTCACTTTACGCGTAAACTTAGGTCTACGATAAGGTAATCCTACGCCTAACTTTCTACGCCTAACTTTTGTCTACGCCTAACTTTAGTGCTTTTATCCTTCTTACGCGTAAGCTAAATCCTACGCGTAACTCCTTATTGTTACGCGTATCTTTTGGTGTTTTTACGCATAAGTACTACTTGGTTTCTTGTCTTTTCTACGCCTAAGGATACTTCATCAACAAAGGTTCATTCGACTACAAAGATCCATTTTTACCACACAGGTTTATCATCATGTCTCAACCACCATACTCTAACTATTTCCCTCACACTTATAATCATCAACAACAACAACAATTAACTCCACAACATCAACAATGGAATCAACAACAAGCTATTTATCAACAACAATTTAATCAAGAACATACTCCACAACTTGGTGTAATTCCACAACCACAAATGGTTCAACCACCACCAAGCCTTCAAGTTCAAACCTACACAAATGATTTCAATCAACATCCATCAAGGAACACTATGAAGGAACCCACTTGGTTTGCAAAGATGTGTGAAGCTTTAAGCGACCAACAATCAATTCATGAAGTGGATCACTGATAGACCTCCAATGCTCACTCCAGAAACTACGATCAATGGGTGATAAGGTTCTTTAGGTTTTGTGATCTAAAGAAGCCACATGGAAAGTTCTTAAAGAAGGTTATCTTGAAGGTCCATTTGAGATGCCTACCGTCATTGTGCCGGAGATCCAACATTGTTCCACCAAGAGATGAACAAACCAATATTGCTACTCATGTGATTTAAATCCTACGTAACTTCTACACTATGAAGTCGATGAACTTGCAATGGAATACATCCTCTTAGGATTACCAAACCCAATTCTTCGTAGTGTTGATGCTCAAAAGATCGCACAAAAATGTGGATCATATTCGCCTTCTTATGGAAGGATCTCAGACTCAATCGTGAGGATTTGGAATCCAAAATTTACTTGGCTTATGAACACTTCATGATTGAACCTCGAGAGACACTAGAGTCCTATCATCATCGATTTTGAGATATCATCAATGATTTGGATAAACACAACATCATCATGCCAAGAATTGCAGTGAATACTAAGTTCCCGAGTAGTCTTGGTCCGTAATGGGAGAAGTATGTCATTTTTCTCCGTCTGCGAAGAATATGCATCATTCTACTTATGGATTGTTGTACGATTACTTGAAGCCTCATTAAAAGGAAGTTGATCGGGAAAGGATTCTCCGTGCTCAACTTGCTAAACAAATACAACCGGATAATCAACAACTTGCCTTGTATGCTCAATGAATTATCCTCTCAACCAAAGAACTCAACCAACTGCTTCAAACACACCTTCA